>JANHGO010000043.1:2229053-2334018 GCA_024606505.1 Aquila spilogaster
GGGTTCCCGGCGTTCCCCGGCCCCCAGCTCCGTCCCCTCTCGCCCGCAGACATCAACGAGTGCCTGAGCGCCGCTTGCGAGGGGCCGTGCGTCAACACCGAGGGTGGCTTCGTCTGCGAGTGCGGCCCCGGCATGCAGCTCGCCGCCAACCGCCACAGCTGCCAGGGTGCGCGGGGCCGGGGGCTGGGGAGGGCTGCTCAGCCGGGGCGCTGAGCCTCGGCCTCTGCCTGGCAGATACTGACGAGTGCCTGGCCACGCCGTGCCAGCACCGCTGCAAGAACAGCGTGGGCAGCTACCGCTGCTCCTGCCGGCCCGGCTACCACCTCCACGGGAACCGGCACTCCTGCGTGGGTGAGTGCCTGGTGCCGGCTTTGCCACGTGCTGCGCCACGCCGCCGCCCCGCGCGCTGTACCGTGCCCCCTCCCCTGTGTGCTGGCACCACGACCCACCCCACCACGTGGTGGAAAGCCGACCCCTTCCCATGAGAAGGCGGCGTTCCGCGCGGCGCCGCTGCTACGCGCCGGTGCCGCGCTCAGTGCGCCGTGCACGGCCGTGGGTGACACCGGTGGGGACGCCGACACGTTCCGCATCCCCCAGATGTCAATGAGTGCCGGCAGCCAGGAGAGCGCCGCGCCTGCCAGCATGCCTGCCACAACACACCGGGCAGCTTCCTCTGCTCCTGCCGGCCCGGCTACCGGCTCAGCAGGGACAGGGTGTCCTGCGAAGGTAACCGGCTGCTCCTCCGCATGGGAACCCCCACGCTCCGTGCGCCGACGCCTTTCCCCTTCCCTCCCAGGCTTCCCCAAGGCCATCCTGGCGCCCTCGTCCATCCTGCAGTCCCTGCAGCACCCCCCCACGCTCGTCCTGCTCCCTCCTGGAGCTGGGGGACCCCTCCTGCTCCCCTCTCCTCACCTCCCCGCCGCAGCTCCGGGCACGTCCATCCCTCCCTCCCCTCATGACGCCGTGGAGCTGCCCCCCGGGACTCCCACACCGGCCCCTCGCTGCTGGCACCGCGGGGCTCCCTGGGAGCCAGGCGCTCGCTGGACGGAGCCGGGGTGCCAGAGCTGCAGCTGCCAGGTGAGCGCTCCACGTACCCATGCCCGCACATCCCTGTATCCCTGCGTCCCCGCGTGCTGTGCCTGAGCCATGCCCACCCCAGCAGGGAGGCCAAGTGCTGTGCGAGGCCGTCACCTGCCTCATACCGTGCTCCCACCCTCTGCCCGCCCCAGCTGGGGGCTGCTGTCCCAGCTGCACAGGTGAGCCCCGGCCCCCCCATTCCCGTGCCCCGCTGCGGCCCCCTCTGACTCCCGGCTCGCAGGCTGCCTGAACAATGGGGTGGCCCACACCGAGGGAGAAGTCTTCACCCCGTCAGATGGAAACTGCACCATCTGCGTGTGCCTGGTGAGTGCCGTGCAGTGGGACGGGGCTTGGGGGCGGTCTCCCGGTCCTGTCCCGGATGCTCACGGCATTGCTGGGACGCACCGCCCTATGGGATCCGTGCCACCTTCGGACGACGCACCGCCACGCGCCAGGGCCGATGCCCGTTGATCATCCCATGTCCGCCCCGCATTCCTCCCTGCAGGCCGGCAATATCTCCTGCATCTCCCCCGAGTGCCCCCCAGGCTCCTGCCCCAGCGCCTCAGCCCCCAACTGCTGCTCCTGCCAGCCAGGTGGGGTCCTACCAGAGGAGATGGAGTGGCTGCGGGCGGCTGTGACGCACGCGTGGGGTCCTGGAGGGGCTCAGCTCCCCATCTCAGCCCTCGCTGCCTCCCTCCTGCCCAGCAAAATGCAGCTTCCGTGGCCGGACCTACGCACACGGAGCCCGCTTCAGCTTGGATGGGGACGAGTGCACCACCTGCGTCTGCCGGGTGGGTCCGGGGCACTGCTCGTGGTCCCACGGGTGGCACGGAGCTGCTGGGTCACTCGCCCTTCTCCCCACAGGGCGGAGAGGTGGAGTGCTCCTTCGCCCCGTGCCCAGCGCTGGACTGCCCCCAGCACCAGCGGCAGCTGCGCCCCGGGCAGTGCTGCTTCAGCTGCAAGGACCCCCCGCGCCCCACGGGTGAGCTGGGGGGGGGTGGGGTACCGGGTGGGGGACGGGGGTTTGGGGATGCGTTGCCACGGGGTTCGGGCGGCGTTCGGGGAGCACACGTACCCACACGTGGCAAAGAGAGCGACGGGCTGAGGTGTCCTGTCCCCAGCCACGTCCCTGTCCCCGCCAGGCTGCTTCGTGGATGACAATGGGGTGGAGTTTCCCATCGGACAGATCTGGTCTCCGGGTGATCCCTGTGAGTTATGCGTCTGCCAGGTGAATGAGAACCTACTCGGCTTCACGCCTCCTACCCGACCCCATCCCCGTCTGCATCCCCATCCCCATCCCATCCCTGTCCCCATCCCCCGTCCTCGTGCCTGGCCCTGCATCTCTGGGATTGGCGCAGGGAAGGATGGGGAGTTCCAGAGCTGGGCCTCTTTCCAGCTGCCTCCTGCCCTGGCCACGCCTTGGCCTCTGCCTTTCCACCGTCCCCGGCTCCATGGGCTTTCCACCCCTCCATAGTGGGTTTCAACCCCTCCGCTTTGGGTTCAGCCCCCTGGGTACTGGCCCAAGGTCTCTGTCACTCGCTCCCCCTCGCAGGCTGACGGCTCGGTGAGCTGCAAGCGGACGGATTGCGTGGAGACATGCCCCTACCCCATCCACATCCCCGGACAGTGCTGCCCCGACTGCTCGGCAGGTGCTGGGGACAGCAGGGGACAGGGTGACAACACGGGGGGCTCCGGGCACTGCAACCCCGCCCTCCTCCCATAGGATGCACCTACATGGGACGGATCTTCTACAACAACGAGACCTTCCCGTCACTCCTGGACCCCTGCCTCAGCTGCATCTGCCTGGTGAGGGCTGTGGGTTTTGGGGTGGGGGCATTTGGGCACCCCCGGCCCACTATAATGCCCAGCCCTCGCCTCTCCCCAGCTGGGCTCGGTGGCCTGTTCCCCCGTGGACTGTGCCATCTTCTGCACCTACCCCTTCCACCCCGAGGGCGAGTGCTGCCCCATCTGTAAAGGTGAAAGGCGGGGGCGTGGGGACTTGGGGACACGGGGACGTGGGGACACAGGGACACGAGGACAGAGAGACGTGGGAAATGGGGACGTAGGGTCATGAGGATATGGGGTCACAGGGATGCATCCCCGCCCCTGCTCTGAGCACTGTCCCCCTAGACTGCAACTACGAGGGCAGGAAAGTGGTGAACGGGCAAAGCTTCAGCCCCGAGGGCCGGCCCTGCACCCGCTGTACGTGCCAGGTGAGCTCATGCCTCCTTCCTCCTTGCACTCCTCCTCCTCCTCCTCCTCTTCATCGCCCTCTTCCTCCTGTGCCACAGCTCGGGGAGGTGAGCTGCGAGGAGAGGCTGTGTCCACGTTCCTGCACTGAGCCCACGGCCTGCTGCCCCCCTTGCCAAGGTACCACCTGTATACGTGGGTGTCCCAGTGTGGCTTTTGTCCCCAGTGTGGGATGCAGGAATTTTACGGGGGAATGAAGCTAACCACGGGCATCTCTCTCTCTCTCTCTCTCTGCAGCAGACGGCCAGCTACGGAGCAGTGACGCATCCCCATCTCCATCCCCAGCCCTAGCCCCACAGCCATCATCCCCATCCTCATCTTCATCTTCATCCCCATCTCCAGCCCCATCCTTGTCCCCATCGCCATCCCACGAGGGCGTACCCCAGTCCCCCCGCCACCGCCTGGCCCAGGTCCTGCTCCACACCACCCCCCTCAGCCCCTCTCTGGGGGGGGAGCCCCCTCCCAATACCCCAAGCCCTCCATCGGGCTGCCCTGGCAAGGCCACGGGACCCGCAGCCCTCAGCGGCAGCCCCAGCTCGAAGCAGGATGCTCAGGGACAGCCTGGGGACGAGAACATGGACACATAGAACCACCCGCACCTGGAGGAGGAGAAGGAGGAGGAGGAAGGCTGCTGGGTTGGCAGGCCTGGCCGGCCAGGCACAGCTGGAGATGGGGCACTGAGGTGCGCAGTTGGATGCACCGCGCAACCAGGGGTGGTGACGCATCCTTGGGCAGCGGGCACGGGGTCCCCCGGCCCCTCACCGCCCCACGGTGCCAGAGGCTGTGGGGCTGGGGGGGCTGGGCTGCCAGTGCTGTTCCACCCCCCAATAAAGTGACCCCAGTATTTACGCTCCGGGCTCCTCCTTGTGCCCACCCAACCCAGCGCCACTTGGGTTTGGGGGCATGAGTAACTGTGCAGGTCTTGGGGATCTTACCGCTCTCTACAACTAACTCCCTCGAAGGAGGTATTAGCAACAGGACGAGAGGTGATGGCCTCAAGGTGCACCAGGGGAGGGTCAGGCTGGATATTAAGAAAAAAATCCTCTCCAAGAGCAGTACTGCATTGGCACGGGCTGCCCAGGGGTGGTGGAGTCACCGTCCCCGGAGGCGTTCAAGAACCGTGGAGATGTGGCACTGAGGGCCATGGTTGTGGGCATGGTGGGGGTGGGTCAGCACTTCAACTGGACGATCTGAAAGGTCCTTTCCAACCTTTATGGTTCCACGATTCCCCGACTGTGGCGTGCTCTAGGCGGCGGGCGCCAGCCCGACCCTGCTGTTGGCCCTGTCGAAGACGCTGTAGTAGCGACGCAGGAAGATGCTCCCGAGGATCCAGAGCTCCTCGGCAGCCGTGGGCAGGGCGTAGGCTTCGAAGCCGCTCACGCAGGAGCCGTCCTCCATCTGGAGGGGATGGGAACGGGGACGTGGTGAGTGGCGGGCAGCCCACGGGTATGGCGTGCTGGGGCTCGGGGCTCACCTGGACGACGTATGCCTGGGGCGGCAGCGGGAACTGCGTGCCGGCGATGACGAAGATGATGTCGGGCAGAACGGAGCCGCATCTCACCGTGTGCTGCCGGGGAGGGGACAGCCCGCACTCAGCCCTGGCAGGAAGCCACCATTGCCCTGTCCCTGCCGCCATCCCCACGTGCTCACCAGGCCGCTGGAGCTGCGTGTGGATCCCATCTCACGGTGGATGCGGCGGATGCTGAGGCCAGGGCCTGCCAGCATCGAGGTGCCGCTGTCCAGAATGGCCTGGCAGCCGTGGACGCAGGCGATGGGGAGGCCGTGCATGGTGATTCTGGGGGTACAGTATGTCCTTTAGGCAGGTCGTCCTCCTGGTAACAAGTCCCCCTACCCACGCCATGTCCCAGCGCTACCTGTCCACTTTGATCTGCCAGTAGGTTTGGGCAGTCAGCGGGATCCAGCTCAGGTTCCCGGTGAAGTAGGAGTCATCGATGCCGCCAAAGAGCACAAAGCTGCCGTTCCGCTCAGCACTGTTGGGGGAGGCAGCAGGGGGTCCCCATGGGGTGCCAGTGCCCTCCAGTCCTCCTGGACCAGAATTCTGCTCCCAGGTGGGAGCTGTGCATGTCCCAGGGTCACCCTGACATGAAGCTTTCCCCATTGGTCACGTTCGTACCCAAGGTTGGCTGTGGCCCCGAGCGCACCAAGTTTGCCTGTGTGCTGCTGGTACTTACGGGGTGAGGTAGATGGAGAAGAGGTCCTGAGCCACCAGGCCTTGGCTCATCATGTTGTCAAACAGTGGGGTAGCACCAGAGGAGGCGATGTGGGGGAAGGCCAGCCCCAGGAAGCCATCAAAGGGCTCGTGGACAAGGAAGGAGCCGGGCTCCCACTGGCTCAGCCCAACCATCTGGTTCCGCACCTGGATGCTCCCAACCTGATGGGGAGAGTGGGGAGGCTTGGGGTGCACCAGATCACCCCCCAGCAGCTCTGCGCCCCCCAGATGCTCACCATGACAGTGTCGTAGCCCAGCACACCGACCATGCTGCCAGTGCCATACCAGGTGGCCACACTAGTGGTGGTGCCGCGGTAGGTGGAGGAGCGTGCTGGATCGAAGCGTCGGTGCGTGGCTGCAGCGGGGGGAGAGCTGAGCAGGGCAGGAGGGGTGCAGCCCCCCCGGCATCCCAGTGCTCAGTGGCACTCACCACAAGCCGGGCTGGAGCAGTACACCGAGGGCACCCACAGGTTGGCCGAGCCGGTGTCAAAGATGACGGAGAACCGCTGGGGTGGTGTACCGATGGAGATGGTGCCCACGTAGCTCAGCTGCCAACACAGGGCACGTTGGAGGGTTCCACTGCCCCCTGCCCAGACCCTCCAGAATCTCCCAGCCACTGGGGACCCTGCCAAGCCCCCCACACTCACATCCATGTAGTTTTCCAAGAGCTCCGTGGTGGTGGTGCGGCGATGCTTGACTGCTGGGGAGGGGGCTTGCTGCAGCAGGAGCTCCCCCAGCACCCCGCCGTCCTGCAGCACTCGCCGCAGTGTTTTCCTCTGCTGCAAGGTGACCCTGTGGGAGAGGCTGCAGCTGAGCACAGGGACAAGCGCAGGGCTTGGATCCCACCGTGACCATCAGTGTCCCCTACCTGGTCATCAGGGCGTGGGTGGCTACCACCAGCCCCATCAGCCACAGCCACCTCATGGCACAGGGATGCAGCGTGGTGCCGCGGGGTGCCTGCCCTTAAATCACAGCGCACAGAGGCACTCCCGGATGAGGCGTGCCGGCACCCTGATAAGCCAGCCCTGACATCCCACTTGGTGGCACTTATTGGCCACCTGCTGCCTTGCTTGGAGGTGTGGGGTGTTTGCACAGCTCGGTGAACCACAGGGAGCCAAGGGATGTGGTGGCACTCAGGTGGCAGCAAGCAGCATTGCCAGCACCACCCTCTGCATCCCCAGGATGAATCTTCTGGCTGTCCCTTCTGTGCACAGGAGACGTGTGTGGCTTGCTGGTGGCTGGGGATGAGCCAGCTGAGAGCTGCCAGGGGCTCAGCGCTGGTGCTGCCAACAAGTGCCACCGAGCCATGTGCCAGGAACAAACATAGCATGGGTGAGCTCTGCCAGCGTGGCCATGGCTTGGCCCTGGGCCCTGGTCACTTGTGCCAGCAAGCATCGTGATGGGGTGATGGGGGGAAACAAAGGGCCCCACCAGCAGGAGGAGCTCAGCCTGACATCACCAGCACCGTGGGGATGCTACAGTCTGACCTGACCCTTCCCAGAGAAACTCAACACGTGGATGCATTTCCAAGGCTTTATTGTGCTCAGTGACAGCGGCAATGGGGGCCAGGACTGTGGGGGCTGGCCCAGCCAGGGGCTGAAGGGGCTCAGAACAGGGGAGAGAACCCCACCTTGTTGTTGGACCTGTCAAAGATCACATAGTACTCGCGGATGAAGACGTCGCCGAGGATCCATTGCTCACCCGACTCAGTGGGGATGCCCATGTTTTCGAAGCCAAGGCTGCAGGACCCGTCCTCCTGTGGGCAAGGACAGAGACCATCACCAGCTGCTCAGGACACCCAGAAGAGTCCATCCCCATCCCTATCTCCATCTCCATGTCCAGCCCATCTCCATCCTCATCTTCATCCCATTCCCATCCCCACCCCTGTCCCCATCACCACCCGCATGGGTGCTCACTTTCAGCACGTAGGCACTGGCTGGCAGGCTGAAGGCATGGCCGTTGATGTGGAATGTGACATCGGGAAGTTTGCTGATGTCATCGCAGCTGATCTGTGGGGGACATGGAGTCAGTGGCCTTTCTGGAACCATGCGTCCCATGGCAGGACCTCGGCCTGCAGGGAGGATCCTGAGTCCCGTGGGTTCCCAGGACCTCCCGCCTCACCTCGCCGTCGGAGTTGACGCCCAGGGCACGGACGATGCGATTGTAGGCGCCCTGGGGCACGGCCAGCAGCGAGGTGCCGGTATCCACAATGGCCTGGCAGGTAAAGTAGCAGGCGACGGACTTCTTGCCGACGGTGACCCTGCATGGAGCCCCGAGGTGAGCTACGGGATGTCACCACCCTCACCCCACCGCATCACTGCCAACAATACTTGTCCATGGTGATCTGCCAGTAGGTTTCAGCGGAGAGCGGGACCCAGTAGATGCCTTTGGTGGTGTACTGGGGGTCGATGCCGCCAAAGAGGACAAAGCTGCCTGATTCCCCATCCCTGTAGGAGTAGCCATTAGGTACAGCGGTCCCACGGCCCGGGATCCCCACAGCACCGAGAGGACATGGTGCCAAAGCCCCCATGGGACCCTCAAGGAGAGAACCTTCTCTGTGGCACCTACTTGCTCAGGTAGACGGAGAAGAGGTCCAGGGCCACCAGGTCCTGATTCATCATGTTGTCAAAGACAGGGGTGGCCCCAGAGGAGGAGATGCTGGGGAAGGCCAGGCCCAGGATGCCATCGAAGGTGCAGTAGTAGAAGAACGAGCCGGGCTCAGTCTCAGACAGCCCAAAGATCTGATTTTTGACATCGATGCTCGAGACCTGGTAGGAGAGATGGGGAGAGCAGGATGGGCTGGGTTGGGGCATGCGGTGTCCCCATGTCCCCAGGTCCCACGATACAGGCAGCTAGAGCGCTGCTGCCTTACGGTGACAGTGTCATAGCCCAGGATGCCACTCATGCTGCCGGTGCCATAGGCGATGTAGACGGTTTCATTGGTGCTCTCGTAGGTGGAGGACTCGGAGGGGTTGAAGAGGTTGTGGTTGCCTGCAGGTATGAGAGAGGGATGGTCACAGCCCTTCCCGCCCTTGGGCACCGAGGGCAAGGTGACAACATGTGGCAAAAGGGGACATCACCCCCCAGCCCTCGGGGACAGGGACACTCACTGCAGGCCAAGCTCTTGCAATACACAGAGGGCACCCACAGGTTGGAGGAGCCAGTGTCGAAGATGACGGTGAAGTCCTGGTGCGGGGTGCCGATGGAGATGGTGCCATAATACGAAGCCTGTGGAAGGAAGTTACAGGGACAGGAAGGTGATGAGAGAGGTGGTGAGGGGCTAGTAGCCCTCGGGTTGTGCCAGCCCCCTTCTCACATCCATGTAGTTCTGCATGGGCTCAGAGGCAGCAGAGGCAGCGAGGACAGGGTTGTATTTGGAGGCCGGGTTGTAGGGATGCTTCTTCAGGAAGTCCTCCAGCAAGCCATGCTCCTTCAGCTGCTTCCGCAGGGACTTCCCCTTCTTCAACGGGACCCTGAGGTGAGGGAGAGATCAGGTTCAGGGCACGGATGGCAACCAGGGCACGGAAGTTTTGGGGACACCCATCCTGTGCCTTGGCCACAGCCATGGCTGGGGGCTGCGGTCTGTCCCCCGTCCCTGCTGAGCCCCATCGCACATCCACCACCACACCGCTCACCTGTGGACGTTGCATTGGGCCAGGGCCACCAAGCTGAGGAGCAGGAGCAGCTTCATCGTGGTTCTTCGTGGCAAGTTGCCGATACCAGCAGTGAAGTGCTGAATGTGCTGGGTGCCCCGGTTGAGCTCCTTATATACAGCCCCACGGTTGTTTGGCCAGCAGCCCCGATAAGAAAGGCAAACGGCCAGGTGGGAGTTATCGCAATGTCCGCAGAGGACACCAGGGGAATGTCAAGCTGATGGCTTGCCATGTCCTCCACTGGGGCATGGGATGCTTAGGGAAGGCTCAGGCTGGGGGAGAAACACATCCCGGTGTCCTGCAGTGCAATGGGGAGGCCCTGGGAGATGTGGGGCTCGTTGGGGACGTGGAGGACAAAACCGGGACCAATTAGGGGATGAAAGTGGGACCCACTGGGGATGCTGCTGGCCAGGACAACACAGAGGTCACCCACACGTGGTTGTGTCAGAGGTGCTCAGCTCCGGATCAGGCATTGTGGTGCCATGTGGGTGAGCTGGCACGGTCACCTTGTCCTGTGCACAGGGCACTGGAGGAAAACAGAGGGAGCCTGCGGCAGCGAGCAGCAGCCTCAGACCCACTTCCTGCAAGGTGAGATGGGAAGATGGATGCTAACTGCACCAGGGAGAGGAAGGCAGAGCAGCCTGGTAGGGTCCAGCAGGTGACGACAAGGGCAGAAGGGCTGAGATGCCTGATATCCGCCAGGCAGGGGACAACAGCATGCCTGCATGGCAGTCTTCCTGCCGGGAAAAGAGGAAGTTTTGGGCAAATGCTCTTACTGCATTTAAAATATAAACTGGGGAAAGCCTCGCAATCTGGATTGGCGTTGTGATACTACGGTATTCTGTAATTTGGTCGCCCTCATGGTCACCTATTTTAGCAAGCAAAGCTCCAGAGAAGCAATAAGTGGGCTCAAAGCTGAAAAGTAGCCCCACGAGCAGGTTTTGTTGTACCACAAAAATGTATATCCTGTGTGTATGTGCTGATAGATGTGCCTCTGGGTGAAACAGCCACCTCTCAACACCCTAGATCATAGAATCACAGAATGGTTGGGCTAGATGGGACGTTAAAGCCCATCCAGTTTCAGCCCCCTGCCACAGGTAGAGTTGCCCATCGTGGGACAGGCCCTCTGACAGCATCTCTGAACAAGTTGAACCGGGGCGAACCCATGGGAGGACCCCCTGTGCTGCCTCAGTTATCAGAGGGTGGTGAGGCCCTGGCACAGGATAACCAGAGAAGCTGTGGACGCCCCGTTCCTGGATTTACCCAACATCAGGCTGGATGGGGCCCTGGGTAACTTGGTCTGGTGGGGGGCAACCAGCCCACGGCAGGGGTTGGGGCTGGGAGGGCTTTAAGGTCTCTTCCAATCCAACTGTTATACGATTCTATGATCAGCAAGGGCAGGCATGTAGCTCCAGAGGCTGAGCAGATCTGAGATCGGCCAAAAGCAGATTTGCTTCTTTCCCAGGGCTGCTGCTGGGCCTTCCCCAGAATAAGCAGGCCTGCAGACATCAACAGCCACACTCACATCCATGATGTCCCGCAGGGGCTCTGTGGTGGCACCACTGGTGAAGGTCGAAGAAGGGCTCAGAGCCTGAAGGCAACTCATTGGCAAGGAGCAGGACCGGCTTGATGGCCAACACAGAGGGGTGAGGCCCTGGGGCTGCTGCCTGTTTGCTCATACGTCAAGCTTCTGCACGTGCCTGGCAAGCCTGATAAGAAATGCAGGTTTTTCCACTGAGAGGCCTAAAGGAAGTTTTTGGACAACTGTTCTTTTTCCAAGGGCTAACGATTTCATAATCAGATCTCCTCCCGATTGGGAAGCAGGCTGTGAAGAGGTAGGACTGCCTGAAAACGCAATGTTTCTGCTCATTTTAATGAACAATGGAGAAGGGGAGGAAATGGAGCATGGGAACCTCACTTCACAGACATGGACTGACCAAGAGCTGGACAGCACCAGAGAGATGTGGCTGCTCTCGATGTATCTTTTGGCAGCTACCGTATTCAAGCTAGGAAAGACACAACCAAGACATCTGCACATCCTAAGGCATCATCGCTGCTGGGAAGGCAGAGTAAGAGATGCCTTACTTTTGGACACACAAGAAGGTTAGGTGACTTGGATTTGAGTGGCAAATAGCTCCGGTTTCAATCCCCGTGTGGCTTTGTCAGGAATGCAATGCACACAAGGTGGGAGTCCGTTGCACGAGATCCTCCCTGGTGGCCAGGTGCACAAAAAGTCTCAAGGGGAACTGTACAAGATCGGGCACCAGCACTGATGTTGCCTTGAACTATCATACGGCTCATCCCAAGGGCCAAATAGGACTGAAAGTGAACTTTCACACTTCACATGGTGAGGAACTTTGCTGATGAAGCTCAGGAAAAGCCCTATCAAACAGATCTCGTGCTAGGCAGAACTATCCTTGCGCTGTTGAGGAAAAGATATCCATTCCTAGAGCTCTCTTTGTGCCAGCTCAAAAGGCTCAGCCTGAAAAAAATCACCTTCCTGAGACATAGCTTGTCTTGGTAACAGCAGGTTTAGGAAGCAAACTTGTTTTCCTCTCCCTGTTTCATCTTTCCTGACCCTTCTGTAAGGGCAGACTGAGAGGATAGGAGTCTGATTTGATGCTCCCAAGGTGTCGAATTCCTAGAACTTGATGTAGCAAAGCTTGATTAATATCAATAACTTAAGAGAGACGTTGGCTCTCTACTGGGCAGGACCTCTGGGTGGTGAGGCCAGCTCTTCCCATCTGCTGTGGGTGACCCAGCCAGCGACCAAGGCCACCAGCAGCCTCGGTCTGCGGCTGAACCACATGGTTTGTAGAGCCCTTGGGTTACATGAGAGCAGGTACAGGAAGAGAGATGGTTGGACTGCAGCTCACTTGTGAACCACATCTGTGATGTGGTGTTGAGAAAGTGGAGTGACTGTTAGGTTCAAAGGGACATTAAACCAAAAACGCAAGTGAATGTGGCCAGACAAAAAAACAAAGGTGAAATGTGACACAGAATCAGGGCTGCTGAGCCGAATTCCGTATGAGATTTTTTAACCCTGCACTGATATTGTGTTCCTTTGCTCCAGTTTTGTACTGCCACCTCTCACTTCAGTGCCCAAGGAGCTGTGAACGACATCAGATTCCCTCATCAAGTCTTCCCTCAGTGGTATCATCCGCATGCAACACTGCTTATCCCGTACTCAGCCCTTACAGTTTGACAAATGGTGAGCTGGATGTCCTCCAGCCTTTCCACGTCCCTGAAGGCTGTTCCTCACATTATCGATCCTCCTTGAAAATATCGATCTCCCTTTGGAATACCACGTTCTTTTCTTGCCGTAACATTGGGTTCTGCCCAGGTTATCATCCCTGCTATGCACCGACTGGACCACTAGGTACTGAACTGGATCCATATGACTCATGTTTGTCACACAGAAGCCAAAAGGGCCTCACGTGGCACACAGGAACCAGAGGTGCCTTTCTGGAGCCATGTGCTTGGATGGCAGCACCTCTGAAATATTGCCATGACCTTGCTGCAGTCCCCTTCGTGTTCCACTCTTCTTGGCTGGCAGCGCAGAGCTTTAAACTAAAAGATGAGAGATTCAGGTCAGTTATCAGGAGGAAATTCTGTACTCAGAGAGCGGTGAGGCCCTGGCAGAGGGGAGCTGTGGATGTCTCATCCCTGGAGATGCTTGCTCAAAGCCAGGCTGGATGGGGCTCTGGGCAGCTTGATCTGGTGAGTGGCAACCAGCCCACAGCAAGGGATGGGGGCTGGGGAGGCTTTGGGGTCCCTTCCAACCCAACCATGCTGTGATCTTTAAGGTCCCTTCCAACCCAACCATTCTGTGGTTCTATGACCTTTAAGGTTCCTTCCAACCCAACCATTCCATGGTTCTATGACCTTTAAGGTTCCTTCCAACCCAACCATTCTATGGTTCTATGACCTTTAAGGTCCCTTCCAACCCAACCATTCCATGGTTCTGTGCTCCTTAAGGACCCTTCCAACCCAACCATTCCATGGTTCTGTGCTCCTTAAGGACCCTTCCAACCCAACCATTCCATGGTTCTGTGACCTCTCAGGTCCCTTCCAACCCAACCATTCCATGGTTCTATGGTTCCACAAAAAGCAGAGGGCAGCATTCTGCAGAGCGTGAGCAGATGGCAGCTGTGTTTGCCTTGCTGCTCATTTCTGTGTGCTTTATGCAAGGAAGGCCGCAGCACGGGTATTCACGAGGGAGTTGCTTTTCTTCCACTTCTGGTAGGGGTTACTGGGATTACGGCCAGCAGCACTCAGCCACCTGAGGCAGCAGCCGTTGGAACACTGCGAGCAGCAGCTGCTGCTCAGCGTGAGGTGCTTTACACAACACAAAGGAGCTCCCTGTATGCATCCCCTGCGCTGCGGCCGTGACGAGCCAGGCCCCGCTTCAGCTCCAGCCACAAACCCGGCCCAGCTCCTGAGGCCGCACTGAGCCCAGGCCACAAGATGGCGGGGGCGCCACGCACTCCTCGCCGCGAGGGGGCGCCTGACCCCGCAGCGCGCAGCGGCCGCGCTCTCGCCGCTAACGAAAGTGACCTGGAGAAGGGGGTCAGCAGACCCTGGCAGCTCGCCACAGCGCGAACTGACTCATCCAAACGCG
Organism: Aquila spilogaster; assembly: GCA_024606505.1. Taxonomy (NCBI): domain Eukaryota; kingdom Metazoa; phylum Chordata; class Aves; order Accipitriformes; family Accipitridae; genus Aquila; species Aquila spilogaster. Next base: position 2,242,885 of record JANHGO010000043.1, read on the forward strand.
GGCTCGCCGCTTTCAGAGACACGTTTGTTCCCAACCTTTGCGTCTACTTGGGGACTCTATAATCTGTAATTAATCGTGTGCTCCTTTACAGTGGGCACAAAGCTGCTTAATTGCGCGCGATTCTTAGGTAACAGGAATTCGAGAATAGCAATAACTGAAGTCTGAGCGTTTACCCGCCTCGTTTCTACTGACGGAAAAGTATTTTAAGACTTAGTTTTACTTGAATTGAGTGGGAAAAGTATGCATCATATTAAGAGCCCACTTCACTGCTCTGGTACAGCACAAAGAGTTACTTGTGCTCTGATACACCCGAGTTCTCCATGTTTATAAATAAGCTCTTGGGCACAGGCCGGGGTTGTGTCGGAGCCGCCCCGCAGCTCTGCGTGCCTTCTCTCGGCTCCCATCTCCGCGTCGGGCCAGCCCTGCTGCCCCCCGAACCCCCCCGTCCCGCTGCGCAGAGGAGCAAGGTGCGGCTCAGGGCCTCCCGTCTGCTTTCTGCCGCTGCCCGGGGTACCTAGGGCAAGGCACGGGGCAGGGGCTCTCTCGAAGCTCGGCTGCCTGCAGGCATCCTTCAGGAGGCCGGGCCGAGAGGTTGCCTCTCAGGGAGCCCAGGAACTGCCCCAAGCCCGCGGGTAGTTTGCTTACTCTGCGTGCGCCCTTCCCGGGACAGTTATGATCTGGGAGGAAGTGTCGCTGCATACGGAGTCCCAAAATTGCGGTGTCCTGAACGCGTTTTCTTATTGTACTGCGGGGGAAACTGAAAGAGGTGGGGAAAGGGTCGCTGGTCATCCACTACCCTCACTAGTACTCCTGTTCCCAAATGCCTTTCACCCTCTTGGTGTGACAGAGAGGGAGGGAAGCAACCCCACCCCCAGTTCCTTCCCTGCTGTCTGTGTTAACAGCGTAGGGTGTTCTAGCGGTGCTGGAGTGGTCCTTTCAGACTTCTTTTTCATAGAGATGTCTCCAGGCAAGCTAAGCAAATAGCTCCTTAAACATGCTGGAGAGCATATGCTGTCGTTTAACAACCAGTCTTCATTATAAGCAGGAAGAGCTATTTCCAGGAAATACATATGGAGTACAAATTTACAGAACATAAATTCATGGAAATGTACAGGAAGTATTTACACAAATCCTACCCCATGCACTCATTCCCAGTATTGAGGATTTCTTGTGGCCATGCAGTTAGTACAAGATGTCAACTCAGCTATCTTGTCCCATTTGTCTCTTGCAAACGACATTACTAAAATTGTACAAATGGCTTGCCTTGTTTGATAACGTCTCATCTCCACCAGCCCAAGACTCATTTGCAGAGCCCTTTTTGGGCAGGCAGCTCTGAGGACTTGGAGGCTTTTAAGTCTCTTAAGTGGATTTGATGCTGGGATCAGAATTAATCTGGGATATTTATGGCAGAGATGTATCACTGTGAGGCATACCCTGCAGGGCTTAGTGGGGAAGCTGGGAGACAGCCCGCTGTGTCTGGTCCTGGGTTCTTTGGCCTATGAGTATGTTCAGGGGGAGTCAGATCTTCAGGGCCTCCTTCATGTAAGGAATCCTGTCCCCTTTTCCCCTTGATATGTCATCCTCCCTCTATTTTGTATGGAATGAGCCTGGCCCCTTCTCCAGGACACAAAGTATCATTGCTGAACGGGGGGATCACAGCTGTGGGCTCCCCGTCTTCATGGGTTGAGGCTGTGGCAGTAGCTGCTGTGGCTCCAGCTACCTGGGAGCAGGTGCAACAAGACAGCTCCAGGTCAATTTAATGTCTGGATGCAGAAACTGGAGGAAATCTCTGACTTGGAAGGTAGATCATGCTGTTATTTTAAGGCCTTCTTCCAGGCCTGCTGTTATCTTTGCTTTCTGAAAACTTAACCTGCAGGTGCTGGCTGTCTGTAGCTTCCCATTCAGGGAGGAAAAATTTCAGTTTCTTCAGAATTGAATGTTATGTGCACCTTGCATATGTTTAAGTGGGGAATAAGGATCCCTTCTTTGCTGAAGTTCTGTAACAGTTTAATATCAAATGTGGATAATGCTTGCTTTGGATATCTGTGGTGTCAGGAGAAAGGCAGCATGTGAGATGGTGTGTCCTTCTCCTTCCCCCGTGTACAGGCCCCTGTCTTCACTCCTGAGGCAGCAGGACTGCTTTCTGCCCAGATGCCAGCGGTCATCAGTGCTTCAAAACTAGAGCAACTGGAATCCTTTGTAAAGGAAACTGGGATTCTCTTTGCCAAATGCTTCATGAAATCAGTACTTTTAGGAAGAAATCCACACTTCTGGGAAGTCATCTATAGAATTTGTACCTTAGGGCTTAAGTTGTTTTTCCTAAAGAATTTAGACTCCTGTCTCCAGAATTCAACTTGTGTAAAGCAGGTGTTGCTCACTGACACTGCAGTGTCAAGACAGGAGCTTCATATTACCAAATGGTAGCTAACTTGCAATAGCATAGAAATGTTCTACAAGCCCTGAAACTTTCCTTTTTTGTCAGCAGGAGGAATATAGCTGAAGTCTGATTGAACAATTTCGAGAAGTAGACAGATTTGTAGAAACTTTTTACTGTGATCTTATGGATCAAGGAGTAATTATTGTGTTCTATTACTGTTAGTGAGCATGGTAATCGATTTCTTCAAGAAAAAAAACAACCACTGAAACTGTCCAAAAAAGAAAGTAAAAATAGTCAGTTGTCCCTCCAAAAAAAGAGCCAGAGTAGAAAGGGTGTTTCTGTTGTGCAGGTTGCTGATTGCAGAAGGCAAGTGCGTGGGATGGGTTAGCAGATGTACTCATTGTCTTGCAGGGAAGACAGTATACCAAAAAAAGTTTGAGTGGTGTTTCACTTAATTTTGTACTAATTTGCTGAGTGTGAATCAACCTTAAGCTTAAAATCTACAAGTATAATTGAGGATAATTAATTGATTGCAAAGCTTTGTTAAATGTAGTGAATCAGCGTGTTAAGTATAACAGTAGATATTTAGCTAATTAAGTTGCATAAGCCTAACTTGCAATTAGTCCATTTCACTTAATATTTGATAAAACACAGAAAACTTCTAAAATTCAGATCCTCAGTGTAATGAAGAAATGGTCAATTCACCAACTTTTGTAATGCACCTCATAATGTAAATATGTGGAAACTTGCTGGCATGTTACCAGCTTGGGGAGTGATGTTTTTGCTAAACCTAACCAAGCTAAATTCTTTACTGCTTTTTACCGTGAGAAAGCTCTTTTTGTTTGGGGAGGAGGTATAGAAGGAATTGTCTGTTAAGGTGGAACAATCTCAGAGTTCTGTTATTTGCAACTCAGCCTAAATTCTGTGCCTGTCCAGACTGATTTATTTTTAAATGAGTTTACAACTGGCTTTGTTCTCTGGGGAGAAATAGTCACAATCCAGAGCATTAAGAAGTCTCCAGCATTTAGAAGACGCTCTCAATCTGAGCTGAGGTGTGCTCAGTGCAATCTAGTAAGTGGGCACTGTCTTTGTGGTGCTTTGTGAAGGCTGCTTTATGGCTTACATAAACTGAGCTTGTGACTTTGCATGTCACTGTTGGCAGTGAGTGCTACCCCTGCACACAGTCTCAGCAGGAAGCCAAAGATTGCATTAGTGTAGAGACCAGCCTGACTTTTCTGCCTCCAGAGATGTTCTCTGCTGAGACAGATTGTTCATATGACGTAAATCATGTTTCAGGACTTCTGCTGCTTTTGGATGGAAGCTTATTTTTGTTTGCTTTAATTAAAGTAGAGGTAACTGACATCTGTTTGTGTGCTCATGTTTGGGCAAGATCTTGCTTTCTCTGCTTTCTTGTCAGAAGGAAATGTACACGAGATACTTTTGTTCAGCTCTTTTTCAATCAGCTGAGAAGGGAAGTGTGATTTGTGACTGATAGTCTTGCTGAAAGAAGCCTTCAGTAGAAGTGTAAATTATTACTAGAAATTGCACTTCTACCTGTTCAGCTTATTTTGCTCACGAAAAATATCTTACTTTTAAGTGGAAAGCATAGTCTATATCCAAAACAAACACTTTACTGTGATTATACACTATATATTCTTTATCAGTCCCATGTCAGATAGGGATGATGTAAGTCTGGGGTTGGGCAGAACTTAAACTTACAGTTTCAAATAACTGAAAATCATTTTGTTCATTTCATCTACTGTACGTAACTGAGCAGTATGACCACTAAGTTATGAGAATAAGGATTTGACGCTGAAGGGAGTGCTTTTGCTCTTGAAGCACATGTTTCAACATTAGTATTATTTGTATGCAGCAGATGAGTGAGCATCTCTTAAAACAGACATTTGTTGTTCTGGCAGACAGTGGGAAATTGATACTGTGAAAGTGTGTAATAAGACAAGAACTTGCTAACATAACTAAATTATTTTGCTTCCATTGAAAAATTCGCAAATTCTTTTACTTAACATCTGCTAAATGTTATGCAAAATGATAAATTAATTTGACTGCAGATGTGTACTATATGACTAATAAAACAAGTTAAAAAGGATGTGAGGGGGGAGCAAAAAGCATAGCGATGACAAAATAGTGTGCTGGTATCAAGAAAATTCCTGGAAATCAGAGGAGAGAGCAAAAATGCTTGTAGAGAAAACAGCAAAAATGTGTGCTATTTTGACAGAGCAAATTTTGCTTTGAGAAATGCAGCAGAAGGTAACCCATCCTATTGAGTACTGAGTTTAAATATGGTTTCCAAACTTGAAGTAAATTGTCTTGCTTAAAGCAGACCAGACCTGAATAATTAGTTCCCAGTGAATCTGAAAATATTCTCCTCCAAGGGACCCTTGTTTTCTGCTGACACAGAATACAACTTGTGAGCTTCCCAACTTCAGTATTCTTGTGTTTGGAACTTCAAGAATCAAGCACTATTTCATGCTTGTTAATGCTTTGTTCTTCTTCCTTAAGAATTCGCTGCCAAGGAAGTAGAAATACATTTCCAAACAGATGCTTGTGGAAAATATTTGGGTATGGTCATGGATCCTGTGTTTTCAGCAAGCAAGGGAGAGCTGCTATAACTATTGTGGGTAAAATATAAGGATCAAGATCCTCTTTCCCCACTTCCAAAATACCTGACTCCAAAACAAGCTTATACATGATGCTCTGGGTATGTATAGTTCACCAGCAGCATACTGATTACTCTGAATTTCTAATGTGAGGTATGAGATGGAAGATGCAATACTTACTCTTCTAGTTCCTACCAAAAAATAGCTGTGAGTTCAATATGTGTGAAATAGAGGCACTTAAGGGCCCTATTGCTTGAATTTAACTTCTGAAAAGCTGATAAGCTGTGAGCAGTGTATTGTTGTCCTAAAATGGCAGGCAATGGCTTTTGAATGAATCCTACAAAATACCACGATCTCCAGTGTAGTAATTCTTACTTGTCAGCAAAGTAGACTTTAAAATTTTTAAAAGATATTGGGGAGATTAAGCACGGAACAGTTACATAAGAACATGAAGGATGGGGGGAGCAGGAACAGAACTGTTCTTTGAAGAACTTAGCTTCCTGCTGAGTGAGGGATGCTAAACTTCGTCCTTTTCCACTTTAAATAATACACTTGTGGGAGAATGTGAAGCATCAACTCACCCATTTTAGAATCTGTTTTGCAGTCTTGTTGGCCTGGTTATTTGCATAGAAAGACAAATCTCCATAAACCTCTGGGAAGGTGTCTTCTGGAAGAGAGTGAGCTGCAGCTTTTTTGAAAACGTGAAGCAAAATACATAATGCTCAAAGGAGCAAAAAAGCAAGAGCTTTTTTAATGGCTTACTGTAGAAGCTATGCAGAAAGAACAAGGTATTTCAAGGTGTTTTCTTGCAGCATACTGATAGGGGGAGTAAATTATTAAATGCTTCTTGCAAATAGCATCTAAAAAAACTTACTTTTACCGGGTCTAAAAATGAAATTAGGTGGGTCTTATGTGCAGGCCAGTGACACTGAACTGAAATTGCTGTGCAGGATTCAATGTTTTATGTCAGGCCATGGCCTCTAAACACAGTTTCTGCCTAGAATGGTTACAGAAGTGTGTATGTTCCCTCAGGACTTTTTTAAAGAGTATGAGATCATTTGGGAATGGCCATAGTAGCTGATTCCTCCGCACTTCCAATTCTGGTGCTATTTTATTTTGTGGGCATCTGAACAGTACAACTGTGCAGACCTTCAAAACACTGCAATACGCTGAAGTTCCCCTGAGTTTATGGCTCAAAGGGGATTCCAGTCCTGGGTGTGGGAAGAGTTGCTTACTAAGTAAGCAGCCTGTACCAAAACAAATGTTTGTGTTTGTTCCCTGATTGTGTGAGGGCTCCTGTCCTCCACATGCAGGTGACAAGGAGGTCATCTCATGCTACACACCGAGGGTGTGTGGGAAGCTGCTTAGGTAAGTGGATTTTGCAAACCAGAAGTACTTCCTGATGTGCAGCCCACTCTTGCATTATTCTAGTTTGATCCTATCACTCCTACTCATACCCTCTCTGCTGTGTTAATTCTATCTTTTTTCTGCATGTGTTTTGCAGTCTGTGGGTACTTTCAGGCTGTTTTTGCCAATGCTCATTTCTTTGATCTTTGCTCAGTGAGACTGTGAATGAGGTTGTCATCATTTCATTCTGCCTGCATCCTTGCCTAATTGTACTATTTTTCTCTGCAGAATTGTTGAATTAGATATTTGAACAATCTGAGCAGGCTTTGATATAACAGAGCAGCAAGGTTTGAAGGAATAGTGAATGATGTGCATTCTGGCCAGGTTTTAGGTGATGTGGGCTGCTTGCTTACACCGCCACCCTTTGCTATGGGGTTCCTCTGCAGAGTTCTTGAAGTATTTCTTTGAAATGCTGAATTTCTCATTTGTTTTAGTTTACTGTATTACAGATAGTGGAAGAAATGTCGGTTTGTGCAAGCTAGAAATCTGGATAAGAATTTGTTACCTTTTCACGGTCATTACCATGGTATTGTGATTAAGGACAGAAGTGAGAAAAATATGTATTTCTTTATTCCCTGTTGTTCGCCCTTAGCAAAATTAAGCATAGATAATGATTATTATTATACAAATGAACATGTCGGTGTTAAAGTTTAGAATCATCTCTTAATAAATTGTTCAGATTTAGGTGAAAAATTATTGCATACATTATTTTTTTTTAATCTTTGGTTCCTTAATGGCCATGTGTTAACTTATTTGGTTTCAATAGTTTTTTGTATAGTTAGTGTAATGGAAAAATATTGCTGCAAATTAGCTGAATGCTTCAACAGGGTTAATGCTGTAAAATATAACAACTTTCACAGTAGACTCTTAAAACTCAATACTTACGTTCTTCAAATGGCAAGTTCTATAAATGCATCTCTCCTTTTTGTTTACCAAACTACATAGTCTGGATGGACTGACACCTCTCCCGATCCTGAAGTACCCAGCGTTTTGGAGTCTCAATGACTTGTGCTCCCTCTGCTGGGTTCTTGATAATAGTTCAATGTTCACTAGTTTTGGAAGTGTATGTACAGATATGTATGTATTTGCATGTGTACAGTGTAGAATCTTTTGAATGGTAGCATCTCTACTACTTTTGCATCCTGCTGGAAAGACTTACAAATGTGACAAAAGACTTCTCAAGTTTTTTATTTGTGTCCTGAAGTGCAGAGGCAATCTTTTAAAATGGTGTTATCGTGATCATACAGACAGATATTATTCTGCTCTAACAAATCTGGTTTATTCTCACTGCTGTGCTAGATAAGAAAAATACTTCTACTGAATAGCTCTCTACAGCAATTAATTAACATCTAAAGCATTATTTGAATGACAGTAACATTTCAAGCCATGTTTTCCTGACAAGTATGAATGAAACTAACACATTCTGTAGTGCAGTAAAAAAAATATGAAGTTCAGATTTACTAGGTGCAAAGAGTTCTTTACTCTGAGTAATTGAACAAATGCAACAGAGAAAGGAAGGTGGGATGCCAAACTCCTGTCCTTTTCCAAAAACTTAAGGTATAATTTGGAGTTAAGTTTTGTCTGAACTTCTCCATCTTTGCTAGATTTCTATTAGCTGAAAAAAACTGCAGATTGTGTAAACTACTTTGGTTAGAAGCTTTGAATTTTGGGGGGACATTGAAACGTACAGCTATATGGTGTATAGACTGCAAGTTTTATTACAACCTGAGCTTGCCAAATCATAAGCTCTTTTCCCAGTCTATGGGAACTGGTAATGCCCATCTCTGAAAAACTGATTTCTGCTAGAAGAGGATTTTAACTGACAACTAACTTGGACTGCCAAGTAGTACTATATAATCTTGCTGAAAGGGACACACTTTGAGTTATGGAGGGTACTGGCCTGGAAGACCTATATAAAAGCATTAACATATTGTTTTATTGGTCATATCTAAAAATTTAGGTGTAAATTTGAGTAACATAAGGTCTATGCATGTTGAAAAGAGTATTGAACAAGTTGAGATTTGACCCACTTTCTGAACTCTTTACTTAGGCTTTTGCACTAGCATTTGAAACAATCATTTTTGGAGTCTCTGAAATGTCATGTTTTGATATTGTCAGCCTCTGTTTAGAATTTGCAATACTACTTTTGATGGGTGGATGAAGTTTTACAGTACTTCTAACAAGTGTTAACTACTTCTCCTGAGGTAATGCTGTATGGTAAATGAATGCCTAGCCAACTTCCTGGCTGCTGGTGTTGAACCAGTATGCACCAAGCTGTGTATTCAAAGAAATGTGAAATACTTGCAAACTAACTAAGCTGTTTTTACTATCCTTTCTGTTTACTGAGTGTGATACTAAAACCACTATTTGCAGAACCCTCTGTTTCTCCTCCCTCTAGTTTTCAAGCTCTTTAAGTTTTATAAAACAGATTTTACTGTGTTAAGACCTCTCTTATCTTATGGCCAAATTCTCCAGAGAGGAGTGTGGTTTTTCTCCTGTATTTTTCCATTGTGGAACTCTGAACATTTCTAAGCATCGAGGGAGCATTCTTTCCTTTATTGCTCCACAGTTTTCCTTCAAATTGAATGTCTATTAAAAGAGGAGTCTAGGGGGTACGATCTGAAATGCTCTGCGTTCAATTCTGTACATTACAGAGTGCCATGGATATCATTGTAGGTTTCAGGATGTGTGAAAGCACTTTCATGAAGTCACAGATGAGATTTTGCAGTTGCTCAATAAGTTAATGTTTGAATTTGAGAACTAAGCAGTCTCTGCTATCTAATCAGCTGGTCATCTGAGGAGGTCAACGTGCAGCACATCCCCAAAGGTTTCAGTGGCTTCTCTATGCTCTCTAAAACCTGGGAAAACAGGAAGGGTAATCCAGCTTGCATCTCCTGCAAAGTATAGAAGACTTCCAACTCTTCTTGCCCCAGTTAACATACTATTGAAATAGCCTTTAAAAGAGAAAAAGTGTCTTCAACCCTCAGTGAACACTATAAAGATTCCTATATAACCACCTAGTTGTTTAAGAGCTTGGTTTCTGCTACTGTGAAATGTGGTTAAGGGTATGCAGATGATTATTGATTATGCCTAGAAAGTGTTATTATAACTAAAGAAGAAACTTTCAGAAGTTCTAACTGCATTTAAATTAGGAGAGTAGTGACTTGTTGAAATAATAGGATGACAAGGCATATTAGAATGGTAACTACTTTATGAAGGCATTAAGGGTAAGTATCAGCCTGACTGCCTACAAACTTGAACATGGTGGTCCCCAACAGTTAGAGGCATAAGCTGAAGAGGATTTCTTGCCCACTGGCAGTTGTGACTTCTTGCTCAAGAGAAATACTGGGGTGTGGCAGCTGGCAGTGGTAGGTTGCACACTCTTGGATTGGTAACTTCAATATATAGATGGAGCTGTTTACAGATAAGAAACAGGATGCTGTAATAAGATGAGCTAGGACTTCTATTTGCCTTAATACTTTTCTTCTAGTTCAGAGGAACAGACTACAACAACATTTTGTTTTTTATTACCTTTCCAAAGATGCAGTGGTTCTCTGCTCATGTCTGGGGAATGCAAATGCTTTGTCCTTTCTCTTCTGAGAATGACACTGGAAATGAAACAAAATGTCAGTTAAGTGTGAGATCCTACTGAGTTGGTGTCTCTCAGTTTAGGTTCAAGTGTGTCATATCACTTCAATTTTCATCACTTAGCTAGCTCAGTTCTACCTGAATTTAGGTACTTCACAAGAGTGAAGAATTTCTGACAAACCAAAAGCAAGTAAAATCATCTATGATGAATTATAATGTACGACAGTATTCTTTTAATAGTTTGTTGGTAGGATATACCAACAGCTTTGAATCTTAAGGGCTTCTACCAATTTCACATGCACTTAAGCCTGTTGCAAGGGTATCTGTTCTGTCTCTTCTATGGGTGCAGTCTTTGACATAACTGTTAAAATCTAAGTGGAGTAGGTTTCATTTGTACCCTTTCCAAATACCTTGAATTAAAAGTCTCGAGTCCTGGTGATCCAGGTCATGTACAGTTGCTGTGCATAGAGTGTCCAGGGAAGTTGCAAACAGGCATTAATCCTCCTTACTGCAATGCAGCCAGGATGTTGTAATTGTACTAAAATCAGAGGAACTTCTTTGCAATTCTCATCATGATGGCTGCAGTGGAGGGATTGCAGAGTTAAGCCATCATTCTTCATTGTTCTTGCTGCTTACCTTCTTAGATCCATACATCTTTTACCAGTGATTCTGAAATAGAAACTGCTTTGGAATGCATTCTGCTTGATAGCGTTTTGTTCCTTCAGCAATTTCCTTGGTGAGGAATCTATGTGTTTACTTGAAAAAGTGTAAGCATTAATTAAATTCAAATGTACTGGCATTTAATATATATATTTTACCTGAGTGGCAGGAGATACGGGCACTGTGGACATGGCGGTGCTTGTGTGTAGTACATAGTGCATTTAATATTGACTTTCTTTAGGTTGTATGGTGGTGTCATTTGTTAATGAGTAGGGCTGCTTATGTTAAAGGTCCTTACGGTGATAATAAAGCAAGAATTCACAGTAGTAGGAGTATTCCTTTAGGTATTCACTCTCTACTAGGAGTTAAAATTAATGGTTCCTTGTTGTGGATAATAGATGTAGTTTGACTTTTTACTAGACTTCTATTTTTTACATGTAGACCCACAGCAGAAGCATTGGGTTAATTTTATTTTCATGCTAGGTACAATTGTAAGAATAGACAGCAGCAAATATAGTTGCTTTAAATCTAAGAAAGGTAGCAGTCACAATCCAGTAATAAAGAAAGAACTGTTTATCCCTTTCTGAGGCTCGGGGCTCACCAAACACTCCAAAGGAGGCAATCTCCAAGTGGAGATCCTTCCCTTGCAGCTGCCAACACTTAAACAGATGACTTGCTTCTGCCTGTGCTCCCAGGTCTGGCTGTGCCCCTGCACCAGGTGCTCTATCACCAGTTCAGGCTGTGACCCAACAGTTCCCATACAAAAAAATTAAAGAACATCTGTTTTAATCTGTTGTTCTTCCTACTTAGCTTTTTGCTTGATGTTTCTTAAACAGTAAGTGTAACTGCATAACTGCTAGTAAAATTTACTATTACCGTTGAGGTTTAAAAAGACAAAAAATGCCTTGTATCATCTTGTCTTAATTTATTCATGTATCTTTATAGTACTATAGAAGTTACCAGGCTCTCTTTACAGAAAACTAAAATGGTTGACTGATCCTCATCTTTGGTGTGTTTACCTTCATGAAGTGAATAGCTGGGAGGAGTTTTTCTTTTCATATATTATAGTTGTTTTTTTTGTGTTGGTTTTCCCTACAAATATATACAAATGTATACGTATGTGGGGGTAGGACTCTGATCTAATGTAGATCAACTAGATCTTTTTGAATAAGGTAAAATCTGTATTCAGCTTTCAGATATGATTCTATTTTAACCTTTTAATTGATTTCACTAACTCTGGAGTACTTGAGGTTATAATGTGTTGAGAGAATGACTTTGTCTTGCAGAATATACATTTTTTTTCTAGTTTGACTAAGGTCATAACAGTAGTGATAGTAAAATGTTAACATTGACACACAATACACTGCCTTGTGTATATGTATTTGGGATTAGTGATGGTGTTAATAAAGATTTTGGAGATGTAAGCACCAGTGTGGGAAGTGAGGGAGTCAGTACCTACAGAATGATAGAACAGAACTTACCTGTGAATGTCTTCCTGAAATACTTGGGAAGAAAACTTCCAGGGCAGTGATTTGAGGCTCTTCTGAGACTGCAGCATTAACTGAATAGTTAATCTTGATTGGTATTTCAAAGAGAACTCTAAAAGATTTGTGAAAGCCACCTCATATTGGGTATGCAGAATTTTTAAATTTGAGCTGAAACTTATGAACTTTGATTTAATTATAGTGACAGAAAATTTGATGGACTGTGCCTGTGAATATCCTGTCCACTGTACCTTTAGAATAAGTATATCTCAGTGTGCTTCTTTTAATATTTAAATAGAGGATTATCTGCAGGCAACAGTAAATTTGGATATATGAAGAAGGGGAAGCACAGGGAACAGTTTTTGCTCCCCCTTTTCCCTAATTGCTTATGTGGCACCCTCTAATTTTTCTGGTCATTGCTGCTTAATGAAAGGGACAGGTGGATTTAAATATAGATTCTCTATTAATCAGTAAAGGCAGCTTTACATCTCCAAAAGGCAAATTCCATGCTGAAATATCACAATGGTATGATTAAAGCAACTGGTAGTATGAAACAGAGTTTGGTTGTGCACAAGTGTTCAAGCAGTACAGTCATCTGTGTTGTATTAGCTTGAGTAATATGTGAAATCTCATGCTAACATGGAACAATTCATAGTTATGTTGTATTCTCTAATGAGGTTCCACTTCAACCTGTACTTGTACCTATGGCTGAAACATTGTCCTCTGAGAATTGAAACATTATATACATCAAATCAGATGGCAGTTCAAAACATTTTTCTTAAGTTGAATTTGTTGTATTGAAGTCTGATCTGAGCAGCAGACTCTGTAAGAGGCTAAATGACAGAAGTATCTTCAGTCAGATCTCAAACCTTAAAGAAAATCAAGAATTCTTATAACATAAAAGGAGAATACATTTCATGCCTTCTTTCCCACCTCTCTATTCTATTTCAATACGGTGTCAATTTCTTTAAAATGGTATAAATTGGCCTGTCTCAGAACTTATCACTGATCAAGTGCTGCTGATATTGTTCCTTAAAGATAGGTATCGGGCTTTCATCTCAGAAGGTTTTATGTGCTGGTTAGGGCCTGCATTTCCTCAGCCATTCCATGATTTACTGTGGCAGTTTTACATTTATCTAAATGTACCTGATAAGAGCAGCTCCTAACCAGAAGACTGAGAGGTATCTGCCCTCTTTCTCCCCCTGTGAAAGCCAAGAGAGTAATTTTTTTTTTTTAACATATTACAGAGTCAAATAAATTTCTCTCCCTGAAAGCAGTCTCTAGAACTGAGTTTTACTTGTTACATTGCATGGGGATTGCTAGGTCATGATCTGAACCAGTGATTGAGTACCAGGTGAGAAGGTGTGGCTAACCCAGGGTGCACAGGTGCAAGCAATGCACCCACATTACCAGAAGGGGTGGACTCTGGGTGTACCACTCCTCATTCTCATTTAAGAGTTAGCAGACGAGGGAGTATGGTTTCTATTTGGAGATGCCCCTTCTGGAGACTTCACCAACCTTTGGAAAGGGTAAGATACTTTTCTCTGGATTGTCTTCTGAACTATATCTTGATGAATACCTCCACAAGCATGTTTATATCCTACTGGAAAGCAGTATCATTGCCTTCCCTTGCTCTATGTGATACATTACCAGTATTTGCTGAAATAAGTCTTTGATATTCACATCTAGTTGCTCATGAAAAATATTACTACTGCTTTGACCTTATTTAACTCTAAGGACTGTGTATGTCTAAGCAGGTGCAGTGTTAGAAACTGTTAGAAATGTTTGAGCATTTCACTTAGAGTAAGGAAAACAGTGCTAGTAAATCAGGTACTAATCTGGTTTGTCTACTGACTGACAAATATGTATCTTTGAGTCATTTTTTTTACTCTCGAGACTGTCATTGATTCAAGCAATTTTTTGCTATGCCAACATAATTTAAAAGGAATTTGTTCCCAATTTTAAAGGAATTCTCAGAAATGCATTTGTTGAAAATGTGACATGACATGTTTCTTGACTCTTCGTGAGTCATCTTGCTGTGAGTGAAGGAAATTAGGCCTCTTAGGCTAGATGAAGGTTCCCCCTTGGAAAATGTTGTTTAATTGAGGATATACTTCACTTGTGATAAGCTACGCAATGAACCTTGATATTTAAATATCCTTATCAACACATTTAATTAACTTTAGAAAGGTAACTGATATTCCCAGAGGCCACTGAATCTTTATTTAATTTTATAGCTTGTTCAGATTTGTGATTTGGTTCATCTCCATGCCTTGTGGTAGAAGTAAGGTTTTGTATTCTGGCTAAATGAATACATTGTGTAAAAGAGACTGTTTAACAGCTTGCTGTTTTAATAACAAATCTTAAGTAAAACAGGTCTGATATGCTTTCTAATTTTGAGGGCAAATCTAAAATATGTAGGGGACAGGGGAATTACCGCATCTAATGGGCTGTCTCTCTCCTTGTCTGTTTCCTTTAAGTTAGGGTTATAAACTGTAACTAGCTTAATGTTAAAAACTTTTTGAACTAAGCTCCAGGAATGTACATCTGCGTTGAGTTTATCATTTAGTTCAGACTGTAGGAAACTTTATGAAACAATTCACTTCTCTGTTGTTAGATTTGGTTGCCAGAGCAAAATGCGAAAGTTAGAGACTTTCATTTCAAAACTCTTCTATGAAAAAAACTAAAAAGACCGTTTATAGACACATAGCCAATTTGCAAGTCATTGTGCTCCGTGGTAACTGAAATGCCAGCACAATGTTTCAAAATTATCACCTGCTCAACTAAGCACAGGATTTTTATTTTACTCCTTGCATGTAGCTGGATAGTTATTTCTATTGGTGAAGAGTCAACTGGATAAAATTTTCTTTTAGGTAGAAATGATTGCTAGTAATGTTCTCTTAACTATTATGGATCTGCTCCTCTTCTAAGTAATGGGTTTCTTTCAAGACATCTGTGTAAATAATTCATGTCCTTATATTATGCTATCACTTTTTTTTTCACTTGGGCAGACTGCTTCTGCTCCTAAAGAGTAAGGACAGTGTAGGGGGAGATGGAAAAACTTTTGATTCCTAGCTAGAAGTCTGACCTCTTTGAAATAGAAAGCTAAGTTATAATAAATACTAATGCCTGGGATGTGGTGATAATAGCCAAATAAACCACAATGCCCCAAGGATTATGAAACTAGTAATGCTGTCAAAGCAGATAACTGGTTCTCTTCTCTCTTGACTAATTTCCTACTTGCTTGTTTAAATATAATGTGCAGTGGTACTATTGCTTACTCCCCCAATACCCTTGAGAAAATGTTATGAATGAAGAATAGCTGAGTACATTAGCTGCAGCTTTGGAGTTTAAGACCTCCTATGTGATAATTTTTCTTTAAATTGAAAATCTTTTATAGTTGATAAATTCTATTGTTATTTTCTAGGCACAGGTGAATGAATTGGGCTTAAATATTTCTGCAAAGAAATATTTAATGTCACAGATACTGCCTCCTAGTCAAGACTAATCTGAAAAAAATATGGTTTTCTTAAACTGGGAAACATGGTAGCAGGATTACTTCTTCTCAGTGTGCTCTTACATACCCAGGGTAGCTGATTTCCTGAGCAGACATGAGATAGATCAGAAGGTTAAATACAGGAGCATCAGATCTAGAAGAATCACTTGAGGGTACCTTTGCAAGGAATTCTGATCCCACTACCGGACTACCAAAGTGGATATAGTATTGAAGAGTTTCATTGACTTTACTGAAATACGTGGCTCTCGTTGACTTATGTAAGCTTGCCAACTAAATAGGAGTAACTCCAGAGGCACTTCAAATGCATGTGTTGTTCTTGTGCTACTTGTGTGCTAGCAAAGGGAAGCTAAGTATTAATCAGGCGTTCTACTGGAGATGTTTTATCAACATACCTAACACTGTCTTTGCCTGACGTTCCAGTTATCCATATGAAGAATACAAATACCCTTGCACACAAGGTTTGATATCTTATACTTGAGGACATGGCATTAATTTGTTGTTTTGGTGACTGTAAGGGAAAAAAAAAAAACCTTCTTTCTAGATTAGCGAGTTCTGATAACATGCTAAGGTTTAGCATGTTTAGGTTCTGGTATTTGCTGTTGGATCTTTCCAGGGCCTCATTCTGAGACTGGTCTTTAGTATGTCAGTGAGGAGAGTATTCTGTAAGTTCAATGCAGTTCTAATAAACATTTAAGTGCTAATGAACTTCTACAATTATCCTTACAGAAATAGGATGAAGTAGGCAAGCAAGCTGTCTTTTGTCTTGCTGATCCCCTGCCATGTGTTATCTGTCAAAATAACGGGGGGTTAGACACTTATTTATGCAGTAGTTGAACATTCTTGGCATTTTTATACATAATGAAAGCAGACTTTTCTGATATTTCCCCTCATTTAGAAAAAAGTGTTTGAAAATACCAGCTCCACAGACTGCAGGTAGGAGACTGTTTATTGGCTTACGTTATGATCCCTCCTGAGACTGCTATATTTAGACAATAAGTGATATCATTATCTTGCTTTTTGCTTTCTACTGGCCAACATCTATCTCATTTGAAAGATGAGGGCTTTTTCTTTTAAATCCTTGTGCTTTTCTGAAGCGCATTTCCTCGTTAGGAAAGAGGAAAGCTTATTTTTCTTGCTGCATTGTCATTAGAAAGCAGTGCTTCTAGGAAGCTGTGTGTTTGCTGCTGTGCTTACTCTATTTAGCCCTTCTAAAAGTACTACAGCTTCCCCCCTCAAATTCAACTTTCTGAATTTCCTTTCCTAAATTCCCAGGAGTTTATATTTTGGGCCCCTCTGTTATCTTGACCTTGCATGTAATTTTACATGAACTTGTTTCTGACTTTCTTTGTGTGGATATCAGTTATTTAGCTTTATCACTGAAGTTAATGGGCATATCTAATCCTTTGATGTACAACACAGAGAGCTGCAGGTATTTTTATTTGGATGTGACCAGTAGTCCACTTGTAGGCATCAAAGTCAGTGTAGAAGATTTTCTATTGGTAAAACAGATTGTGAACATCAAACAGTAATTACACAGCACGGAATTATTAACAATTATTTCTGTGTACAGTAGTTGCTTTTGGGTTTGCTCCTTTAGTAGCTTTGGGAGAAGAGCTCTCACTTGAACTGGTTATCTTCTGCAATTTTGACAATGTAATTCTTCATAATGGTGACTTTGAACTGAATTAATGTTGTTGCAGTAAGAAGGCAGACTGAAAAACATAGTCCTGTTCCCTAACTTGCTTTGATAGCAAGAAAAATTTGATGTTTCCCTCCATAAAAATACTGTAAACCATAAATTAAGCTATTTGTTCTTTAGAACAATTCTACTTACTTGCTAGATCAATAAATAAATTTAAAAAACTCACAAAACCCACCAAAACTAAAAAACTCCAAATCTGACAACCAAAAAAACAACCACCTTTTCTGTCTGGTTCCAGTGGAGTTTACACAATACGCTGTATTCTGTCTTACCCAAACAAACCAAAAAAAGTGGTAAAACAGCGACTGATTTTTTTTGTCATCCTTCTCCACCCAATAAATATTCTGTGGCTGTTGCACATTCAAAGTACTAACTACAGCTTAGTGCTGATGAAAAAAAGTAAGACCCTCTTATAACACCTCTGCCCCATCTCTTTTTTCAGAGCACATTACTTTTTCCCATCTTACCGTTCTTTGCATTTAATATAACTTATCTGCTTGCTCAGGAAGAGGCTCATTGAGTGAAACTGCTGGGTGATGAAAATGTGGAGAAATGAGTCCTTCTATTGCATCTTAGAATGAGCCTAAAATGCATCTTTATTCTAATTCTGATGTTTCTCGCTATACAGAAGATGTTATTTCCATCCTGCCTTCATGTATTGCGAAATGCCTGACTAGATCAGTAGTGATCATGTAGCTGTTGCTAAGTGTAGTAACTGTAGGGAGTGGAGAGAGACTGACTTTCCTGTCTGCTATTTGAAACAGCAGTAATTTTCCCTCTTTCTAAATATATTTTTAGAGGTTTACAAATAAGAGTGATACAGCACAGCTTCTAAGTAGAGGAAGGGAAAAAGAGACATGAGATTTAATGTTGAGATTTATATTTCTATTTTAAGAGATCTTTTAATGTAATAACTGCAGTGTATTTGAGTAACAAATATAGCCAACAGTGACATCTAACATGCTCTTCTGACTTAGTGCTTGCTATGCTATATACTTTTGCAACCATTTTCCAGTGTGTGTGTTGAAGATCAAAGCCTCAGATGGTAATGGATTTAATCATGAATGCATGTAAATGAAGCTAGTAGGGTCTTTACACAGCTTCAGATGGAGCTGTGCCATTTATCTGTCAAGTGTTCCCAAAATTCAGACTTTGTAAGAGTAGGCACAGAATGCATAGCTATGATGCTAGTGTCTTTTCCTGAAACCATCTGGTGTTGGATCTTTGGCATTAATGAAAAAAAATTCTTCTTTAGTTACGAAAAGAAAGGAAATCCTTCCAGAAGAGTCAACCTAGAAAATACAAGGCTTCACCTTCTTTCTTCTCCTTCTCTCAAGAAAAGTTCAGAGAATCTAACCACAAATACTGTGTGAAATGCATTTTAAAGGCATCTGTGACTAAATATCTCATCTTGCCTAAAAAACAATTACTGATATTTTTAAATCTAAATCAGAAATCATTACTGATTTCAATACTGAAAAGTAGGTTTCAGGAAGAGGATTTGAAGATCAGATGGTCTGTCTACAGTTGTTTCAGGAGTAGGCTGCTGACCTTTACAGACTCTGAGGGATGCAAATCTTTCTTATTTTGTATCCACCTCAGTAAAAGCTGAGGGTGTTGGAAAAACTTCACGAATTTCAGGAGGGATGAAGTCGACTTGTCTGAAAGTGTTTTTTCTTTCCTGGCAAACTGGTACAGCAAGTGTTCCAGTGAATGCCACTCCTCTATTCTTAGTAGTTATATAATATGTAACTGAAAAGTCTGGAGATGAATATTTACAATTAAAAACACTTTAGAAGAACTATGAATTGAAAAGGTTGGCTTGGTGTTTCAGAAAATTTAAGGCTTCTTTCCAAAATGAATTAAAATGTTGCCTAGTTGAGTTGAGTGCTGGGCAGGGGAGAAGAGAGGATGGAGTCCATACCAGAGATGGTAGAATGACAGGAGCCTCTGAAGAGCAAGGGACACTCTGCATAAGAATGTTTTTATATCTCCATTATTGTGTGGAATACTTCAGTGATGGAAAACAGGCACAGCAGAAGTAAGCATAAACACTGTGACTCAATATTTCCAAGTATGTGGAGTTCTTCTCACTTACTGACTTCCCTTTGTCTAGGCTGTAATTTCAAAGTCATTACTGGGTGTTCTGTTTCTGTGTATGAACTCCAACTTTCCAAGCAAGTTAGTGAGATAACTTAAGCCTTACCTAGATGTTGTAGCTTTTCAAGTGAAAAGTTTTTTACAGTAGACAGAATTCACCTGTTCATGTCGTATGGCCTCTTTCTTGGTGGAAATATCTTTCAATTGGGATTAAATTTCATAAAATAAAGGAACAATTTGCAATTCAGTCAGCTTTAATGACTTTCCAAATGTGATTTCATTATTCTGATAATTTCATGCTGAGTTTGAAGTTAGGCAGTAGTTATCAGAAGCTTTTCAGAATTCCTAATTATTTTTCCTTTTTTTTTTGTTTTCTGCTCGTGTAATAAGGATTGGCACACTGAGAATACCTAAAACAAGCAGTATGAATACTAAAGCTGTTGTCTGGAATATTAATTCATGCATTACAACTTCCAGAACTCTGTTTACTTCCCGAGGATAAATTGTGTATAATTCCCTCCCAAGCACATCCCTTGGTGTTTCTATCAAGTTAATCGTGATTTTTTTTCTCTAGTGGGAAAATACTTCTCCCAGTTTCCAGTTCACCTTTCTCTAAACTGTCTCTGCTTATTTGTTACTCCTACTGAATGCAATCAAATTAGTATTATGTAAGTATGTTTTTGCACACACAAAAAGGAAAAGCAGGTACATATGCATGCTGAAGAGAAGAATTAAATGTTCATTAGCAGTGGCAAACTTGCAAGCATGAATTTTAAACTTTACCTTTGTGTATAGCTGTACTGCTCTTATTAATGTTTATTCCTCACCTCTTTAATTATCAATTCTGTGGGTCGATGTTTGATGCTTTGTTGACATTGATGCATATATTAGTGCAACTTCAGACTTATATGGTCACAAATAAAAATTGTACACTGGATGACTAATTGTAGATGAAATGAAAAAATATATGTAGCAGCTTGAGTTTGTACAGAAATTCACTTAGTTTTATTCTGAATGGATTCCAGTTACTTTATCTCATAAAATCAGAATGCAATTTTGATACTGTACTGATGATTTTGTCCTCTTGTTTGTTCTTGTTGTTAATTGTGAACTCATGATTTTACACGTCTTTTTATAGATAAGCTTCCTGTTTCTAGATCACATGTTTTGCAGCCATGTCGTGTAACCTGTCATGGTAAATCAGTTTCACTGTAGTGTAGCTTGGAAGGCATACAATGATAATAAATTTCAAATTTAATAATGCTAAATGACTTATTTCTGGCAAGCTTCTAACCATCACTCCTTGCTAATGGTTTTATTGGATTTGCCACTCATATTAGAGATAATTAGTGTGTAGTATGGGATAGTGCGTTATTTGAACTTTCTGCATAGATCAACAGACTGAATGTTAGCATCAAAATATAGTTAGGAAGATTCAGAAGCACGCTAAGTAAATCTTGGAGATCTGCAGTAATGTGTTCTTAATAGAAACCAGCAATGCATATTTTTTTTTCTTTAAGGGGAATTTTAGGAGTAGTGTCACAACTGACTTGTTTGTCACTTATAGCAAGAACTGCAGATGGGGAACTGAAGAGAGCTTGTGTTAATAATATAGCAGGCATTTATTTTTTATATAGAAGTACATCTAGCTGTACTAGAATCTCCCAATAGATGTTTAAAAGTGATCCAGTATTAACACTTGCATATGAAAAATGTGTAGGAACCTGCTTTATTTTTGAAATTGAGATGGTACTTATCCATTTTAGCATATATTAAATTATTTAATTGGGGGCTGTTCTACTGGAGTTGGTCTCATGTGGAGTAAAATACTCAATATGAGTATGAACTTACAACTAGTCTGCCTTTATTTTTAAACTGATTAAAACTGCTTTTAGCTAAGACTTATGAAAATAGGCTGCAATCTCAATTGCAGGTTGTTAAGAATAAATACTTGTGTGGTTACTTTAACAGATTTCTTAATAGTGCTAGTTTCTCTCTTAACAAATTCAGTTGAAGAAGCTTAGCATTAAGCAGGACTAAGCCTTGCTAATTCTTCAAAAATGTAACAACTTCTGTGCTGGAAGTTAGCAATGAAGTCAGTGGGACTGCCAATAGGAATAACCATAAGGATTCTGCTGATCTAGGATGTGGACATAACCAAGAAATGCTAGCGTTGTCACTGTTTGTGCACGTGCCTAATGGTTTATATGAAGACTAGTCTCCAGCATCATTTTCTTTTCTACTGAGAGCACTCAGCATATATGAAGCATGGCAGCGCCACTCACAAGCCTGCACTCCAGGATTAGGAAAAGTAATAAATAAAATTTTAAAGAGCTTTAAATATCTCTGTTTTGTTCCAAACGTTCTTTCCAGCCTCTGGCTGGAACTTAGTTGTAGCCATGGAGAGAAGCCAGTCTTTGGCCAGGAGGAAAGACAAAGCCAGCTGTTAAGAGGAGAAGCTGGCAACTGAGTAAAATGTTCTAAAATAATTGTGTGGCAGCATTGTATAAAAGCTCTTGCAGATTTTCCTAGCCATACTTATTTTAGTACATCGTTCTTTTAAGGAAAAGAAAAAAAAACTGAAATGGAAGTTAGGGAATTGTCACTTGTTAAAATGGAAATGAAGGATTAAGGTTGAGCATGGTGTAAGAAGAGAATAAAGAAATGCTTTTATTTAACAATACTCTTTGCCAGATGTCCCAGTATTTAGCATTTGAACTCCCACCTTATGGTTATGTCTTGGAATTCTAACTTTTATTTAAAGAGTTTATGATCTTCTTAAGTGGTCTTTTTGATTGATTTTTAGCTATGGCACGCACTAACTTTTAATACTGATGTTCGTTAAAGTGCCAGAAGTGATGAACTGGGCTATATTTTTCATTTTGAAGGAGAATATATATATATTTTTTTTAAGTCTTTGCCAAAAACTGACAAGGGCAGGAGTGTGAGGGAAAGGGCTCAGTATAATCAATTGATAGAGAAGCTACTGATTTCCTCACTGCAAACTTCAAGTTTAAACTGATAATACGTTTTAAATTTTGACCCAGTAGATGCACTGTGCAGAAGTTCTGTGGTTAGTACAGTTTTCATAATCAGTAAATCCTTAACAGTGCTATGAGCAACAACTTAATTTACAACTGAAATATAAATAAGCCTTAATGGGATAGCATTAGTTTTCCTTTTGTTATAATGTGTTGGCATTTTGTTAAATAACCAGCTATTGTTCCTTATTAGATATAAATGTTTAATTTGTATCCTCTCTTTCTCAATCCATCCCAACCCTGATAAAAAGCAGACAATAAACTTAGCAGGCTTTGAGCAGACCTGGGCTGCCCCTGTGTTCAATGATCTCCAAGTATTTTAAAAAATAGGTCTCATCTGACTTACATCAGCCAGTGTTTTTCAGCTCTCTCATATGCAGTGTAGAGATGAGCTACTTCTGTTATGTCACTGGTGTGACCTACTTCTAATGCTCTCCTTTTAGCTTACCAGCAAGACTCAGGGCACCAGTGTAAAGCTACTTAAAGTAGAATTTTAAAAAAAATTTTGCAACACTGGGAATGTGATTTTCATCAGGTGAGATCAATTGCTTTAATTTTAAAGTAAATGAAGGGCAATTTAAATTTGTACCACTGTGGTTAATAGTGAGCCTGACATGATTCTTTGGGCATTAATATTCTAATTACATTTTGTAACGCTGTGTGTACATTTATATATATTTTGTCATGGAGATGTCTAAATTGTGATCTTATTTGTTGCTGAACTTTCTATTCACCAGTTTACTTGTATTTGCACACTTGTATGTGTGCAAATTGAGAGTTAAGCCGGTAAAACACAATATACTTGTTTGTAGATGAAACACTAAGCCTTGAAAGTGTGGGACAGTTAGGGACACTCTAGGGAGCTAATCTACTGGATACTGTAATTACCACCTTAATGTTAACATTTACACCACTCTACTCAAAGGAATGTGTTTGGTCTAATCATGAGCATCACTTGAGGAAAACCAAAAAAGAATCACATTTGTTTTTCAGAGAACTCAAGGGCTGTTTTGTTTTGTTCTGTTGTTGGAGTGAAGAATAGATAAACTGAGGAGAGAGCGAACCAAAAGAAATAGCAGAAAACTTTCAGAAGCAATTGTTTTGAAATTGGTTTCTGTTTCTATGCTTGCAGATGTACTGTGTGTCAGCTTTTAAATCGTTCTCATGAAAATGCTATGGTTGTAATCTTAACCTATCCAGGACATGTTAAAGTCTAGGAAACAGTAAGAATGAGTCTTCTGTTTTAGACTTCTTGTCATTGTACATGAGTACGATGAACTGCAGTCCTGGTTTTTTTTCAGTACTGTGGACATACTCTGCCTGGCCTCTGGAGTAGAGCAATCTTGTTCAGTTGTATGCTATATTCTGTTAGCTTCTCTTTATTATTTAAAAACAACAACAAAAATACTACAACAACAAACAAAACCACATCAGAACTTCACAGAATATGAAGTTTGCTTAAATCTTCAAATCCGTTAACGAATTTTGTGTGTTAACCAGGACTGTTTACAAAATTATCAGTGCTGTCTCTGTGTAGTTTATTCAGCTGATTCCTTGAAAACACCAGTACTTACCAAAAGATGCAAGTTCTCTGTTAAACTAAACAAAGTTAACTTTGCAATACAGATTCTTAGGCTGAAGGGAGAAGGGAAGAATAAATTATTTTTGTGCTTTAAATGCCTTGTGATTTAATATTTCATGTGTAATTTTAGCACAACTTCTTGTATAAACTAGAACTTGCATCCAGTTTTAAGTCTAAAATCATTTGGAAGCAGTATACTTTTATCATTAATATTGGAGACTATTAAGAAAATGTATTGAAGACAATGACAGTTGAAATAACTATAGGTATTGTAACTCCTGTACACCTTCATAGTAGAGAGGAAAAACAGCCACCTTCAGAAGCACTACTCTTATGAACAAATGGAAAAGCTCTGTATCCGGAATGTGTTGATACCCCTTCCAGTTCAGATTTGTGTGTTATTCTCTTAGGAAGTGGTCTTCTTTATCTATGTAGGACCCTATCTCCATGGGAGCAGAATATCTTTGAGATATTTTTCTGAAAGAAAAAGGCATCTTACAGCAATATCTTTTCTGCTGTTAGTGTTTGGGGAAAATTGTTTGATTTGTTTTGCTTCATTGTATGTGAATGTACAATGCCTGTATGGCAGGAGGCGTTGAGAAATAATTTGGAAAGGAGCTAAAGATGAGAGTTTGTTAAATTCTAAAAGCCACTGGTTTTGCAGCTCATTCTTATTCTCCTAGGGTGAATTTTGCCTCAGTTCACTTGGTCTGAAAAACAACTGTGTTCACTGGATGCGGTTCTTTGTATGACAGCTATATTGCTCTGATATGGCTATTGCGTGTGAGTGTGTTTCCTGCAGAAAAGGGTAGAGTTAACGTGCCTACCGTGATCTTTGGATCCTTTCCTAGGTCTAACTTTGCTTTGCTATAGGGAACAAAACTAGAACCATGCAGGGCTCCTGAAACTGTCTGAGGGAATGAACATGTCTGTAACAACTAGCCTGTGTATTCTGCCTGAAACAGTCTGTTTTGTCGGTAAAAGCCTGTGTGCACTCCACCCCTGTTTGCAGGTACTGAGTAGTTGAGGAAACCCAAGCCTGCAAAGTGAATTTAGTGCTTGCAGAATGCACTTAAAAATTCAGTTTGTTTGCAGCATTCTCTACTAGCTCTTCATTCAGCTGCTGCTTTGAACTGAGCTGTGGGAACCGGTGAGCAGTACTGCACCTTCAGTGTATGGATCTCAACTGCAGCTTCCTATCAATTTTAACTTCATCTGTGGGATTTTTATAAGCAAGAGTTGTGATCATAGATAAGCTTTGTATGCCTGATAAAGTTTTCAGTTTTGTTGTCCTTGGTAGGTACAGACAACTGCCTCAAATGATCGTCTGTCTTGAATGATGTGCAAAATTAGATTCATTCTCCTTCAACAGTGCCTCTAAAAGTTCTGCGTTTCCTTTGGAAGTAGGAAGTGAAACACATGTAGGATTGTGATTATGAAATTCACAGTGAGTTGTGGGTGTGTAGTTGTTGGAAGCAAAAGGAATATATATAATAGCGTCTGGTTTAAGCTTAGACATATTCCGTGTTCATCTTTCCCTCGTGTGATTGGCAGAATATAATATGCTGATGAACTAGAGTTCTCAGAGTTGGTTGTTAACTAAAAATCTAATTCTGCATTTTTGTGCAGTATTTGGGGGACCGCGCACTTTTTCACATTCTCCTTAAAATCAGAAATATTGTTTCATTCCTTCTTTGAGGAATCTTCATTTGACAGCTGGTGCCAGCTCACTGCTCTGCCAGGTTGTTTTGAAAATTGGCTGTAGATGAGGTGTATAACAATCTATTGCCTCTATTTACCGTATTCATTTTTTTGGGGGGGAAGATTTACTTTTATCTTTGGCAGCATTGCTATACTTATGCCATTGCTAGCAGTGACCACCAGCTATCTCCTTAACTGTTTGTCAGAATAGTTTGTGTAAATTAGGCTGGCAAGCTGAAGGAAATGTGACCTTAAAACAGATCTTTACTGAGAGTGGAATGTAAGTAAGAAAAATAAGATTTGCCTTACATAAGCTGGGCCACTATGAAATCCAATCTATTCCCTGGGGAAAGTCCCTCAGTCTCTGCAAGCAGGCACTTGTCCATGTTAATAACTGGACAGGAACATAAGTAATTAAGCAGTCTCATGTGTTAAAATGGTAGCTTGATTTTCTTAATACCTGGATAGAATTCCTGCTACAACATTCTGGCCAGCATGCTGGTGCTGAGGCTGAGAAGAGATCACTGTTAGCAGCTCAGAGCTGGATTAACTTCAAACCTCTAAAAATAGCTTGTGAGCCATCAAAACAAAAGATGCTTTTTTCTCTAGTAAATCATGTATTCCAAAGGGAGGACATGTGAAAAAGCTAATCTGTACTGTCTTTGTGGAGTCTTGAGGAGAACTGGCTAGCCAGTGGAGCCCGATGCTACTGTATGCTTTGAATAGATGAAAATTCTGCAGCAGTGATAAAGCATAACGCATGGCAAATGAATTTTTAAACCTGATTATTGTAAAATGAAATTTTGCAAGAAATTCTTCTGCTTCTAAATGTGTTTCCTAAAGGTGGCAACTGAGAGGCAGTAACGTCCTAACACTTCAGCATTTGAATTATTGTGAATAGCCTGAATTGCTCTTCCTGCTCCAATCATTCTGTTACACCTCAGCATTTGTAATAAGACCTTCTGTATAGCTGGCTATTAGTGACCTCTGGTATTGATTTGGTAAAGTTCAGTAGCTTCTGGAGCTTTGCAGGCTGTTCCAGGTCTGTTTTCACTGACATGTAGTAGCAAGAGCAATTAATTTTCTCAAATGAGGTTAATTGACTCTTTTTCCTTCAACTTCTACAGTGATAGAGGAAGTCCAGCTTAGTGTTTCTGACAGTATCAGCTTTTCAGCAGTATTTCTCCTATTGATGATTATCTGTGAAAATACAAATTTGAGTTAAATAGTGTTGCACTTCATACTTTTGCCAGTAGAGTAGTAATGCAATACAAATATTCTTCATGGGTACTCACTCAATTATACCCACATGGTGTTTAAAGTTATTAGGCTATACTATAACATGTGAATGAAATAAATTAGCAATTTATACCCTGGGGGTTTTGCTTTTACTTCTAGGATGTACAGAAGAAAAAAATGTAGGTAAACCAATTGAGAATTAGCTGTGCTATCAAAAATACAAATGTGCAACTATAGTCTAAATACTACTGTTCTGCAGGCTTGAAAGATGAATTATTACTTGTCAGAACAGAATAATTGAAGTTGGCATCTAGGAAGGCTTTTGGTAACATGAAGAACAGCAGAGGTGTTTAAGAGCGTGTGAAGAACAATTAGTATTTAAAAGAAATGAAGTTGATCCTATGGGTAAAATTAAGCTGGATGTTATGTCCTAAATTGTAGAGGGGCAGTTCTAATGGTTCAACCACTACACTTCTCAACAAGGATGTGCAAGTTTGTGGGCTTTGCATTTGAAAAATAAAATGTTGCTATTAGCAGGTTGGGAGATCCTTGTTCTTTCTATGCTGGTTAAGACCTAATTATTCTGCTGGCATCTGTGAGAGGAACTGTTGTACTGAGCAAACAGGAATACTATAACAAAGAATGAACTACTTCTAAATACATTTTCAGTTAATGGTGGTTGGAACAGCCACTAACCTGTTGAGACAAGTGCCGTGAAAACACCCTGCTGTCTGCTGGAAGAATTAATTGCCATAAGTCATTGCAAACTTAAGCTTTTTCTTTCAATTATGTATATGGCTGACGGAGCATCTACGGGGGGAAAAAATAATAAAAGACTTATAGTATAGAAAGTGTCTGTTCTGGGAAGTCCATATTTTAGATATGGATAGACGGTATTGTGTTATGTTTTCTTTTCTGGACGTTTTGAAAGAGGAAACAAAAATGATAATACTAAAATCCAATTTTTGAGTATTATTACAGAAAAACCTTTTTTAGCACTGTCAGGAGTGCAGCAGCAAGCAGGAGTTAGGTTTTGTAAGGGCACTGTACTTCCTTATAGCTGTTCTCACCCCAGTTATTCAGTGAGCCTATTTCCTTTCCCCTTTAGCTGACCTAGTCCATCTTTTAAAAATCCATGGAAGTGACATCGGTAATTGAGACCCAATGATGCTGTCATGTCACAAGCAAGATAACATCAATTCATCATTTATATTGAACTTAACTGTTAGCTACTAGCCTGCTCATTGCATACTTACATGCTGTGCTGTACTGAAGTTATAAGGAGATCTTGTAATCTTGCAAATGGCTTATTCAGTTACACTTGTCTTACAGTTATGCTACTGTGTCTTAAATGGGGAACAGAGACTTTTTTTTTCAGTGGAGACCTGAAATGTGAGACACTGCAAATATCAGTTTGGGCCACACTGAATGTATGAAAAAAGTAAACAAGTTATATAGGTTTCCTGGATCCTACAGGTCACACAGGTCTTCACAACCTTTGGATTCTCAGAACAGTTCTTGCTGGTTCTTAATCAACCCTTGTCTTGTTAAATTATGAGATTTCTTATAGGATGGATCTTTAAGTTGTCTACACAGTTCATCAGTCAGTTAAAATAGAACAATTGCATACATTTCGAGGTTTGTCACTGCATTTTTAGCTCTTCCCTCTTCATGAGAAAGATAGATTTTACTCACTTGGTAAGCTGAGAATATATGACTCCAATTGAGCAATCTTAGTTTCACTGTATAAGCTTGCATTTCAGACTATTGATGTACCTGCTGAGCTGCTGGTAAGTGTTCCCAGAGTAATCTTCTGTGAAGTCTTACTGATTGTATGCATTCAGTTAATAAGACAAGATCTTTCACTGGAACAAGCTGCTTTGAGTAGTCTCCTTTTCTGGAGATATTCAAAATGTACCTGGATGCTTTCCTGTGTAACCTACTGTAGGGAACCTGTGTTAGCAGGGGAGGTTGGGCTGGATGATCTCCAGAGATTCCTTCCAACCCCTATAATTCTGTGATTTTGTTCATTACTTTTGTTTTATCAAAAAAGAGCAACATTAGAAGAATGGGAATAAAAGGAAACTGAAGTGCAGAACTATTAATAACACCATTAAAGAGAACATGAAAACTTCCAGAGGTAGGAGGAAAATAGATTTAACTGTATTTAACCATTAGTAATACTGAAATAGCAAGTCTTAGTTACTTTCTGAATCAGCCATCTGGAAGCAGCAACCTGATGTATTTATATCCATATATTAATTACCACTTTATATAATTAATAATTAAGCTACAGTAATGAATGATGTTATATGATTTATATAATAATTTGTATAATTAGTAACAATTTGTGTAATTAATGTTGACACAGAATTCAGAGGATAAAAATTAGATGCTTAATAACAATGATAATAAACACTGAAAATATCATTCCACAGAATTATCTTTCAGAAGTTAGTAGAAGATGTTTGAAGTCTGACCGAACAAATGTACCACAGACTTGTGAGACCTTGGGCTTTGTACAGTCTTGTTTCTTTAATGTTACTTGTTTATCTACCCGGACTTCAAAAGTCTGAGGTACTTATATTTGAACTCTACTACATGCATTATTGTTGTGATTTTTTTTATTGTGAGGAATAAAGAGGTATCAAACCCTCCCCCCCACAAAACTACACACTTTGGAGAGCTATTAAATTAATGCTTGCAGGTTAACTGCACTTCTTTTCTTACGCTACTAAGCAGTTAAGAGGATCTTAATAATTTGGCAAGTATCTATAAAATATCTCATAAATGTAGCATGTTTGAGACATTTAAGATTCCAGCACCAAACTGTTAATATATTATGTATCTTTTAATTTCCTTGTACATTTGACTCTTAAGTCTGGCTAAAGAATTCTCAGGAAGTGGGTTAGAAAGACTGACTCTAAATATCACTATTTTAAAAAAATTAAAAATTGAGCATTGAATGAAATACTGGTTTCATGTCATAAGTGCAGTTCAGATTCATAGATAGTAAAGAATGCTAAAAACTTCTGGTGGAAATTTGAGTTAGCACTGGACATATTGTGAAAGAAAAATATGAAGTACTTAAAGAGCTTTAAAAATAAGAGTTAGTTGAATGCTATGTACCCTTTAGTTAGCACAGTAAAGATTAAGTTAATAGAGAAATCAAAAACACATTGGTTAGTACCTTTTCAAGATGCTTAAAGTAAGCTGAAATAAGAGTTCTTGCCAGAAAGGAAGACCATGATGTTCCGTGGACTTTGAATTAATTGAGAGAAGAGTCATACCAAGACTGGAGACTGGAGTCTTTAAAAACTGTATTATGATATTGATTAGCAGATCTGTATTTTAGCTTTGAACTGTTTATTTTGTCACAGAACTGCCAGTTCTGAAGACCAGCTCCCATGCATAAACATGAATATATTATCCACTTGAAATGTAGGATTGTTCCTGTAGGAATCCTAGGATCAGCCCTCTTCTGAGTTAACTAACCCCTACAGAAGAGTGTTCCAGCAATAAAATATTATTCTAGATTGCTGGTAAGTGAGAATACGTCAAAAGTTTGTTTATTTAAGGAATCTCAAAGAATGTTCCTAATGTCTCCTCTGAGACTTAGTTATCTGCTGTAAGCTTTGATTACAGTGATAAAATGGGACATAGGTAGCTGCAGTGGTTTGTCAAAGAGAGCAGGAGGCCAGTGGTAGATCTGGAAATACGTTTTGCTCTGTCCTGAGCCCTCTCCAGTTAGTGGTCGGACCTTCTATCTGATGCTCTTAAAGGTAAGTGGCTTTTGATTAGTATGTCTTACTGTTATGGGAATAAGTTTCCTTGGCAAGAAATGTTCTTTGATCCACTGTTGAATTGACCAATATGACTCGCATTAAATAGTAACTGCTTCTTGTATGTAGGTGAATTATAAACATCTGATGACTTGAAGTCTTGTTTTGTTTTTAAGGGAGCATAGTGTTTTACAGCACTACAGGAAAATCTGCATTTGTGAATAATGTAAATGTGTCCAAAGCCTTGAAACGAGACTGTTTAGCATCTACTGATGTCATTCACTCAAAATAATGCCAGTGCATATCTAGAATGTTCTTTAGAGACTCAAATTCTAGGTTTTCATAATATGAAAACTTGATTGTCGGGGTTTCTGTAGGTTGTGGTCTTTAAAGCAATTTAGTTAGTGTTGTTTGTTACTAGAAGTAAAGGATGTGGTTTGGGGGTTGTAGAGCCCTGTAGTACTTTGACTGTCAGGGCTCTGCGGTGCGCTTCATTGATGCCTTAGGGCTAACTAAATCTGCACTCAAATGTGATATGCAATGAGTTCTCCCATAGGAGAAACACCTGACTACTGACTGTGATTACTGAGTTGTGGTTAGAACTTTGTAATGGAATTCTACGTTAAAAATCTGCACTATACTGAATGTTACAGAACTTAACTTTAATGTATGTCTGCTGTAACTGCAGCTATGAAGATGAAAAGAATGGCAGAAGAAAGTTGTGATGTGAGAGGATACTGGGAATTTTTTTGAGAACGTTTTGTCAGATATTTGGTATCTGTGGTTTTGTCAGATCAGTGGTTGTTTTCTTTTTGTGTTGTATGTGTGTCTGAAGAACCTTGTGCTGATAGTCTTCAATATTTTCATGTTAGCTCAGTCAATCTTTTAATAATTAATGTCCCTTGGAAAACATGACTGCTTTCCTATTTGGGACAAATAAGGTGGTTGGCCCCACGATTGAAATCTGTCATCTTCAATATTGGAAGAGGGATTAGTCTTAATCTGTTCTATAATTCTTTAAGAAAAGAGGCTTTAAATCTGTGCCACATTCTTTGAAAATTATTTAATAACTGGAGCAGATGTTTTTGTTAAATCAATCCTGAAATGCATTTATCTTCCTCCTTTGCTAGAAGGAGATGGCACATGTGTAACAGACAGATGTTAATTCAAGATTCTTATTTTTGTATCTCTAATGTGATTGTGTTGCTTGTCCTTCTTGGCTGGAACAATCTGTAAAAGCATATAGTTCTGGGTGGCTAAATAAATCATGAAAAGGCCATTCGGTGGCAATTCTGATTTGATGGGAATAGTTTCAGTTCTTGATACTAAGTCACATTATAGCTTCCACACATTACTGTCATTCATGGGGTTGCACGCCTGCTGAAGGACTAGGGGGTGAGGTGGTGATTCTTCTCCCCAAGATGAGAGACCTTGCTCTGTCTGAAAATACTGACTTAGTTCTTGTACCCTGATCTATTTTCTCACAGGTATAATGTTTTTCCTGGGTTTAAAAAAAAAAATGAAAGCATGGAGCATGGATTTTGAAATTAAATACTACAGTATTCATTGGCTGTTAGACAAATTAATTTACCTGTTAAAAAAAAAGCTTTTGATCACGTTAACTCATTGTGTTGATGGAGAGATAAAGAAATGGTTGTTTGTTTTGTGCCTTTTTTAAGCAGAGACACAGTTTTGTTGTAAAATTTTCCAAGGAAAGCAATTTTCTGATGAAATAACATCACTCTTTGAAACTCTACTTTGTACAGGGGAACAATTGGCTTTCTTGGTTCTGTTTTGAAGTATTTAATGGAGACTTAGAATCATAGAATCCTTAGAGTTGGAAGGGACATCTGAAGGCCATCTAGTCCAACTCCCTGCAATGAACAGGGACACTACAGCTAGTTCAGGTTGCCCAGGGCCTTATCCAGCCTTGTCTTGAAGGTCTCCAGGGGAAGGGCATCAACCGCATCACTAGGCAACCAGTTCCATCACCACCCTCACTTTTTCCTTATATCTAACTTAAACCTATCCTCTTTGAGCTTGAAGCCACTTCCCCTCGTTCTATCTCCACAGACCCTGCTAAAGAGCCAAGATCTTTCCTATAGCTCCTCTTTAGATACTGAAAGGCTGCTATCAGATCACCTCACAACCTTTCTCTTCTCCACACTGAAGAGCCTCAGCTCTCTCAGCCTGTCTGTGTAGGAGAGATGTTCCATCTCTTGGATCATTTTTGTGGCCCTTCTCTGGATATGCTGCAACAGGTCTGTCTCTCCTGTGTTGAGGACTCCACGTCTGGATGCAGTGCTCCAGGTGAGGACTCACCAGCGCAGAGTAGAGGGGTGCAGGATCACCTCCCTTGCCCTGCTGGCCACGCTGCTTATGGTGCAGCCAGGATACAGTTGGCTTTCTGTGCTGTGAAGGCACATAGCTGGTTCATGTCCAGCTTCCCATCCACCAGTACACTCAAGTCTTTTTTGGCAAGGCTGCGCTCAATTCTTTCATCCTTTCATCCCCCAGTTTGTAATGGAGGTTGCCTTGACCCAGCACTTAGAGTAGTTAAGATATTTTCTTTTCAAACTTATTTTAAAATATATCTGGGAATTCAACATATTCAATATTATCAATATTATCCAGCAAACACTGATTACATGAACCTCTTTTTTTATCAACTACAGCTCATGACTGTAAGTAGCAAAGTATGATTCATAAGTATTAAACTGAAGAATACAGCAATGAACTGTGACAAAGAACTTGAAGATAAAGCTGAGATTTTCTGATAGATGAAGTGTATGTGAAATTCTCTCAAGAATGTTCCAACTAAAGATAGTTGTGAGGGACAAAAACTGAAATATCAACAATGCTTGAACGAAGTAGCTACCAGAAGATGTACTGTATGCAGTATGAACTCTGAAAAATGAATGTAAGAAGCATGATTAACAAGTGCAGCATGAATGTTCTAGAATGTTTTCTGCTGATGGGATCAAATAATCTAAGTTATTTGTTCTAAATTATAACTACAAGCAATATGACCAACTTACATGCTGCTTTAATAGTGATTAACTGTGATTGTCTTTCTCCTCCTTGTCTTGCTGCTGCTTCTGAATCTTACCACAAGAAATGTTGTCTGGAACAAAATGCCAAGAATCTCAGTCAGCACTTAATGTAGTTCTTATCATAAACGTTATATACCATCACAGCAGGTTGTTTAAAGTTGTGTATATACACAGATTTAAATGTATACATGTATAAATATGTATATAGTTAAACTCAAAATATGAAATCAGACACTGAATCTGTATTTTACTTCTGAAATACAGATTTG
Source organism: Aquila spilogaster (assembly GCA_024606505.1). Taxonomy (NCBI): domain Eukaryota; kingdom Metazoa; phylum Chordata; class Aves; order Accipitriformes; family Accipitridae; genus Aquila; species Aquila spilogaster. The sequence continues at coordinate 2,277,005 of JANHGO010000043.1, forward strand.
TCCTTTGGTTTCTGAATGATGTGAACTGCAGTCCTTCTCATTTTCAATTCTTTTATGTAGTAATTAAACCCCTTAAGAGTTTAATTAAAGCATTGCTAATCTTGCTCTAACTTTGAAGACCACTAAACTGAGCGACTCAGAGGTGGCTGGGCATTGTTCTACGTAGTTCTAAAAGCTTCAGTTTAGCCTCCATCTTTGTATCAGTTCTTGTTGCCTTCCCACTGATAAATCATCACTCTGGTGACTAAGGAGTGGGAAGATGCTTACTATTTATAGCTGTTTTTGTTTAATCCTCTGTTTTCACAGCACCGTGTAGTGATTCCAGGTTGTTTATATTGTGATCAATATTCTTCCTCATTAACTTTGCCATCTCATTCTCTGCTTCTTGAGAGTGCCTACCAGCTATGGATATCCATCTGGATTAGGCACCTGTTCATATTTTTTTTTTCTTCTAGTGCTTCTACATAAAGGCTTAAGAACTTAGGGACTTCGCAATACTTACCAGAAATACTTCGAGTATTGGGAGGAAAAAAACAGTTTCTTTTAAAAACTTATTCATTTGACAACTTCAAGATGAAAATAGGCACTTTTTTGCTTGTCTTTCTGGGACTGTTCATTCTGTTTCTGAAGATTACTGGATCTCAGAGATAATGGGAGTTGTTGTAACCCAGTACAGTGCAATAAACCATGTGGACTCTTGTAAGACTCAGAACAGAATCCTGTTAGTGAAGGACTGAAATAAGCTCTTGTAGGGTGCTGTTTTTGCATATCATTGACAGTATACCAGACAGCGACCTGAGGAGGAAAAAATCTAATTTCCAGTTGGTTCCTTGCATGAAACAAATTTATAATGCTGATAGGCAGGGGAAGCTGCTACAGAAGCCTCTGTTCTGAGCCAGGCAAAGCAAGCTGCAAGCTGAACCCTTTGAATCAGCAGTGCCATCACATAGCCATGATCATTGGCCTTCTGGAGCTGGTTTAAGCTTTGATGCTGTTGTGTAGAAGCAGTTCAGGCCTTCTTTGTTTATCTACCAAGTAACAAGAAGGCTGAAGGGGGAGACCACGTACTTAATCATCCTGAAAACTTATTATGCAGTGAGTTTGCATTCCTAAATGCTAATATCTACTTCATAGTTGATGGTTACCATAAGTCTGTTCCTTATGTGATGATAATTTTCAGTGAAAACAAATAATGAATGGTGTATGTAATGGAGAACTTTGTTATTATTGACATTATTTATGGAGCTGAGTTTTTAATTGAGTAGATGTTCTGATTATGGAAATACTGCTGGGCAAATCAGACTTCAGTTTATACATTCAATTTGTTCCTAGAGCTACATAGGTGTTTTTCTAATGAGTAAATGATATTATGTATCTAAAATGTCCATTTCAATACTATAAGGAGGTGTGTGAGTACACACTGCTTCTGCCAACATCCTCTTTCACTACAGGCGCACAAATACAGTCTCATCTGTTGGCAAGGATGTGGGGAGGGGGAAAATGATAAAAACATAGGCAGAAGCTGGGAATACTGCATGGAGAAGTACATTGGCAAAAGACAATGAAACACAGTCTGATATCATACTATGAGTGCAGTGTGTGGCATATTTTGGTGGTAATTTCTCTTTTACTTAATACCTAAAGATTCTCTTTTCTTTGGTATACTCTGAGAACAAGTTCTATAGATGTCTGCTAGAGAAACATGGAAGAAAAATAAAACTGAATTCTCTCTCTCCCAAACAAATCGATTTGGCGTTTCAAACAGGTTTAAGCATAAATCCAAATTGTCTTAATTGAAATGTTTTATACTGTGATAATTTCCAAACTGGTTCTTTACTGCAGGGCTTAGTTATGATACAGAGGTAGAATGGTAGAAAATTGCTCTGCTGTAGAAGTTGAGAGAACATTTCTCAGTTGTAGCAAACGTCTCCTAAGTACTTACTTGAAATAACTACTGAACCTCTGATTGTTGTAAATCTAGACTGCTGGAAATGTTCAGTGAATTATATAGACAGGGCGCACAAATTAGGGGTGAAAAATTATATGTGAAACTGCTAATGCCTTGGAAATATTTGACTTGGTATGCAGTCTAATTTAACAGGAAATGAGTCAACATGGAGCTGTTGTATTTTATTTCTTAATCACATCAAATGATTGAAGATTAGAAGATAAAATGAACAGTGAAAGATTTGTTTCTACAGATGGATTTAGTTCCCTTACTGTGTTATACAGTGACTTTATTCTAAGACATCTTTCCAGTTACAGGTAGCTGATTAAATTAGAACTGTGTGAAGCGAGGGGCTTTTTTTGTCTGAGTGAGTGTCCCTATGACTGGGACAAAGAGACTCCAGGAGAGAACCGAAGATCTTCGAAGTGTTAATATCAATTGTTTTTAAAGAAAAAGAGGGGAAAAAAAGGAGAAAAATGTTTGAGGTTTCTACAGAACAATACTCTTGCTTCCTGTTTGGGGAATGGAGTAATACTTCCTTTTTTGAACTTTTTATGAAACTAGGAATGCTGCATGTTTGCATTTAGCATCTTGACAGAACTCCTCCAATTAAAAAAAAATACCCTATTCTATTTTCACAGTTAGAGAATACAGAAGTTTCATAGCAGCAGATTTAAATGGATTCTTGGAAAGAATTGATTTCTAACCATATTAGAAGTTGTTCCTTTGCCCTAATCAGAAGGTTTTCTCCTGTGCTTTCCCAGTCAGACTTCACTTTGACTGAAGCTGACCTTTTATATCGGTGTGAAGTTACTGGAGCTTAACATTTTTCTAGTTACTTCTGGTGGGAGGGTCAGCTGGGGACATGGTAGTACTGTATTCCTGCCACCTCACCTTCTAGGTGTGTAAAATGGAGCAGATCTGGAACATTTTAAGGCAAAATTCTTGATTTTAATGCTACTGGAATATGTTGTGCATAGCTCTTTTCATAATGTTTCAAAGAGAAGCACTTTATTCATATGTGAACACCCTAGCAGGAGTGCTTTCATGATCATTTTAGAGCTTGAGACTAAAGAGAACATCTGGCTCAGTTTGACTTATAAGACGTGAAGATTAACTGTGTGCTGTGCTCACTGTCTTTCCTTAGTGTCTGAGTAAGCATCCTTGACATAATTTGTATTAGTATTTCTTATTTAAGAAATTAATACTTATTATTAAAAAAACATTTTCTCTGACCATGATAAGAAAAAGAAAATTTAATGAAACTTTATCAAGCTTTATGATCTTTCTCCAACATATTGGCTAAAGTTATGTGCTGAAGGAAAGGCCTGCTTCTTTTCTCCATGCTACTGTACAACTTCAGTGATCCTAGACACCTCTCTGCACCTTCTGTCCCCTAGAAACCTTGCTGCAGAAGGGACAGCATTCTACTTGCCAGAGGTGTACGGAGAGTGCTTTGATTTACTGATGATTGCATAATGACTAATGACCTCTATTGCATAACAACTAACGTCCTCTAATAAAAACATGAAGCTACTCTTTGTCAGAGCTTCTTAACAGTCCTTCTTGGTATTTGAGTGAAGAACTTAATGTTCTGTCTGCCACTGGGGAAACAGCGTTGATATTGAAATGACAGTGTGGGTCATAGGGCACTGACGTGGGGAATGTCATGATGTAGGGGGAGCTGTGTATGTACGTATCCTTCTAGGAAGGATCATTGATCCTGAGTGATGGGTGAAACTTGACCCTTCTCTTGCAACGGGCTGGAAAGGCTGTGTTACTGGACAAAGTTGGGCAGCATGCAATGTGCAGCCATCACACCCTTCCCTGAACCTTTGAACCTTAATCATAAGGTTAAACTTCTTTACTTTATCTTTTTTAATTCCACTTCAAGAGTGCACATTTCTGCTCTTGAGTAGCTGCAATACAATTCAATATAGAAGGCAGTTCTGTGTATCCTGCTGCTAGAAAAATGTATCTGATGAAAATCTATTTTCAAATACAAGTGTATGAAATTTGTTTTCAGTTATCACAAGGCTTTAGCCTATCACGAAGACTAGTTAGTTCTGGGAACTTCAGTGCAATGGCATTTTGTGTGAAATTTGTCATAAATATCCAAAAAAAGGCAATTACCCTGAAGTATAACTTAACCCGTGCAAATGGAAAATTTGGATTTTATTTTTCAGTCTGTGACTCATTCTGGGAAATGTTAAGACCCATAATAAATTCTGTTGCAATAAATTATCTTCTATGCGTAGGAATTGTTTAGTTTGGGCTAGTAGGTAAATTTTCTGTGATGGATGAAAAATGTTTAGGATCTATTTCAATGAGGTACTTAAGCATCTGTCGTTAATTTCAGTCATGTAAGAGGTGCAGCTGTAAGGAATGCCACTAGTTAGATCTGTACACTGCTGAATCTCAGCTCCATGAAGAGGCCCAGAGGATAAATTGCTCCTCAAATGACAAAAAAAAAAAAAGAGATGAATAATTCTGTGCTTTGCTATACATGAATATCAAATTGATGATAAAGATGCTATTAGTTTGCTGGATTTGGTTTGGTTTTTCACTGCAAATTGGAAAACTGTGGTAGTTCTTAAGTGCAAGTTTAATGTGAATTAAAGAGGAATGCCGCTGTATTATACACTGATGAAGTTCTGTATATGCTGTCACTGCTCTAAATTTTTACGCACCATTTTTCATCTGGTAGATCTAAACAATTGTTTCATGTATCATGTAAGTAGAATGTGAAAAATCACATAAACAAAGCATTCATGTTGGAGCAAAATAAAAATGAGTGAGAAACTGATGTAGTAATACAGTCTTCCATAACTTTTTCATTGATATCCTTTTGAGAGCTTAAGTTTGTAGGTGGAACTGAGCAGTTCCGCAGGCACTTCAGCATATGAACTACTTAGTTAACATCGTTGCTTGGTTAAATTGTTAGAATGACTTCTGCCTTCCTTCTTTGTTGGTCAGGGTTTTCAACTTAAGTTACATACCAGGTCCTGGGTACAGTCTGTGTTAGGCTACAACTGCCTGCAAATCTGAGTATACTCTAACTCCTCATATGATAGATGAAAATATCAAAATAGTGCACTTTACCAAGATGTGCATAAAGGCATATGCTACCTCAGAAATGGATTATTTGTTGGAAACATGAACTTGGATTCTTTGGTCCTCCAGTTGCACTTTCTCAGTTTCATCTACGCTGTTTTCCACCAGTTGCTGAAGAGAACATTCTGTGCAGCTATGTTAAAAAACTTAATGAAGTCTGAGATATTTGTTACCTTGGCTTTCATGCACGTCTTTTGAGTTAAGATTTCTATTACTAGAAGAACCTCGTAGATTCTTTTTTTATCAGAACAAAGGGAAAGCATTTTGTGTTGTTCAAGAACTTAAGCTACAAATTTTTTTCATTCTACATAAAGCTCCTTATAATACTGTATAACATGTTACTCTAATTCTTTATCCTTCTTAATATTTGGTTCACATATCTTAGTGTCCGATTTAGTCCCATCAATCACAGTCAGGATTTTAAACTGTCATGTGGAGAAACTTATTTTTCTGAAGGATCTACATGAAATTCTTTCTGTGAGGGGGAATGGTAGATAGAACCAATCTGGAAAAGATGATTAATTTTAATTTTTGAGGAAACTATTCTGAAATGTTTTAGGATAGCAATAAATTTGGATAAATTAGTTGTATTTGCTTTATTTTCTTCATTCTTCACTTTCCCGAAAATGAAAGAGGAAAGAGCCAACTGTGTCAACAGCAAAAGCTGGCTAGCTGAAGGCCAGTGATAGTCCAAGAAAGAAGCAGAAAGGGGATAGTTTCTGATGTTCAGAACCCTTTGTTTTTGCAGGGGAGACCACTTGTAACTAAACTAAAAGCCCTCACCAAACTTCTGTTCTTCCTCCACTCCCCCTTCCTTACCACAAATGGTAAAAATGCACTGCTAGTGAATTGTGTCATATTAACCTTGAGTAAGAATCATTTTTGGTACCTTGAAATGAAGCATGGCAAGCATTTATACACCACTACTCAGAAATTAATCCGTGTTCTTAAGTGGTATTGATTGCATTTAGTCCTTGGATTCAATAGCAGCATTGACTGGCCTGTCATGGCTCTGACCTGCAATATGGTCTGAAGCTTCAAAATATGTGGAAAAATTGCTTCTTAATTTCCTGTTCTTCTGTGTTCATAGCTATTTGTAGCAATAGTCACTTTAACCACGAATATTCAACATAGCCTCTAGTTAGTACCAGATTGCACATACTCTGTTATAGTAACTGACTTGCTACTCGTAACTTGTTAAAGAAATGATGGATCTTGTGTTCATGATTGCTTTTCTTGAATTGTTTTTGGTTATAATTGTCTTTCTCAGTCAATGCTCTGGACATAAATCATGTGGTTGATATGACTTAGTTAAGGAATCTACAGTGCAATGAAACAAATGGCTTATGTAAAACAGTTTCTTTCTAGTGAGCTGAAGTCTCTGGTACTTCTCAGCTTTTACAGAATGCAGTCTTTCCCCTTTGCTATGAAAAGTAAATGGGCCACCCCTGTGAAATCAGAGCAAGATTTCTCTAATGCACCCTTTCTTGTAGTGGATATGTGGAAGTCTCTTTAAGGCTTCTCTTCTCCTTAGCTTATGGTTCCCATCTACTACTTTTAAGTCTCCTCCTTTAATCAGACACTGACCGGGGCAAGGGAGCACTGTGTATATTTCAGGTATTAATTACTGCAGCAGGAGTGTCATAATTAACATGGCTCAATTGTTCCGGTGTTATTGTTATTTGTACTTGTTATTTGTACTCAGTAGATAATAGATAGTGATGTTTTATATATTAATCTAATCTGAATACTCCTGAAGAATGTGATAAACTCTCAGCCTTTTTCACTCCAATGGCTACAGCAATTATTTCTCTAGCTCCTTCCAAAGAGTAGAGGCTTTAGAATGTCTCATTGCTGGGACCATTTGCTATAAGTGATGCATAAAGCTCTGTTAGTATACAAATGATCTCATGTCACAGACAACACTTAATATTATGTACCTAGTGTGGTTGTTAAAAGACACAGGTTTAGATAGGTATTAATAGTTAACAACATGATGGTATCTTTTTCCACAATACAACATTTTTTTTATTTTTTAGCAAGAGCGCCCTAAGAACTCTTGCATTCCAAATTACCTGAAGACTTGTTGCAGTCATTTTTTTCTACATAGGGGAATTTTCTTTACATGCCTGACTTTATACAAGTTAGCTATTTTACAGCAAAGTACCTCTGCATATAGTATGTTTTGATATTTGCTTTGTACAAATCCGTAATTATAATGAACTAGCTAATATACCTAACATGACTTTTAAACATTTTATTGTGTGGAAGGGATCCAACAAACTTATATAGACATATATGCAGTATTTTGTTAGAGTTGACATGTCCCAAGAGTTTATTTTTCCTGGAAGAATGGAAATACAGGAACCAGTAAAATCTATTAAATATTGCAACACACACAAAAAGAATTTTCTTTAAGTATCTCTCAGGTAACAGGTCTCAGAGGGCCCCTGGAGTTCACAAATAAAAAAGAAATATTTTAAAGAGTTTTACCAAGGGCAAGAAATTGAACAGTTTCTCAATTTCTTTTCAAGATGTAGTAGGCAATAAGGAAAAAGCTGATCACTTTAAGTAATAAATTCAAGAATAGCTTTTTACAAATTACAAAATGCACTATTGAATTATTCTGGATTTATAGAATTTTAGAGTATCCCAAACTAGAAGGGACCTACACAGATCACTGACTCCAGCTCCTGGCTTCACATAGCACCACCCTCCCCTGATGTCTCCACCATTCAGTCGGGCCCTGTTGCTGCCCATCTACTCCCTGTGAGGAGCTGCAGGGCCACGAGGCCTCCCCTCAGCCTGCTCTGCTCTGGGCTGAACAAATCCAGGGATGTCAGCAGCTCCTTGTACCTCTTGCCATCTGGACTCTCCACCATCTTCACAGCATCTGCCTTTGGATGATCTCTAATACTTTTTTGTCCTTCTAACATCCTGATCCCCCAGAACTGCACATTGAACTTGAGGTAAAACTGCACCAGTGCACAGTACATCACAGAGGCTGGCTGAAATCCTTCAGCAATTCTGGTTAATTTCTATTCTGACGCAATTGTATTTTCTTTACCACAAAGCAAAGCTGTGGTGTTGTCTACAAACTCAGTAGACTAGCAACCTAAGCAGCCGGTCTGGTCACTCAAGACTTGGGCTGGAATCCAGCAAACCTTGTTCCAAATGGTCACTTTCTCATACTGGTGTATCTGCCTTGCATCTGTACTCTTTGTATCAGTAGTGCCCGTGTAAACACAGTATGTCTCAAATTGGCTTCAATAGAACTTATAGTTGATGCTAGATGAGGATTTAGACTGTGAATTGGATTTTTCATGAGGACAGTTTGAGGACATTTCCCTAACTGTAAACTACTCTTCTGGTAATGAGACACACAAGCATGAAATCTGTTTACCATGATTAGTTCCAATTGTGCATTCTTTAGGCAATGTGGTTGTTTAAAATCAGCAACTTAAATACTGAAGGCAGGAACAGCTGCAGGAGGTCAGTTAATGACAAAACTAGATGACAAGCCCAGGCCTGGCAGCTGGTGCTTCTGCCTTAACTAGGGCTGCCCATAGCTGGGTGTCCCAAATGTGCAGAAATCAGCTTGCATGTAAAGACTAAATGTGTCTGTCGGGTACCAGTAACGCTCTTAAGCAAACGCTATTTAAATCTTGGCTAATCTGAGTGTTTGGGTGTATGCACTAGCAAACTGAGCTATTCTGAATAGCTCTTGTAAAGATTATTTTATAAAGATGTTTTAGAGCATGGAGTCTGAAAATCTAGTAAGCTGAAAATGCTCTGTGTAGTTTATAAGCTGTTCTGCATGTAGTGCTAGTGTATTGCTTTGTAAGGGTAGATTAATGTTTCTTGAAATAGTATGAACGCAAACCGATAAATTAAGGCTCAAATTTGCTTCCACTGTTTTGGTGATGATAATTCTATTAGCAGCTTTCCTATTGGTTGTCCCTAATGTGTATTTTTAAATATAATGTCTTCAAATGTATGTTTAGTTAAATTATTGTTGTTCTAACTTTACTTACTGGCATCACCACTGTGTAGATATTCTGGTATACTAAGTAGTCTTTACTTTTAAATTTTTTTAGTCAGTTTTGCCTAGGTAGCCTGTGGAGTCTGTGGGCCTAGGTATTAAGTAAAGCATCACAGACTTGAGTGAAGCGTGAGATGAGTATTTCGTTAACTTGATATCAGTGTAGTGCAGTGGGTCTTTAATTCTTTTACTGTACACTCATTTCTGTTATCAATATCACTTTTATTCTTTTTAGTCATATTGTCTCTTCAACTTAAAACTTAATGTTAAAATAATTATATTTAGAAGTTAAGAGCTGGTGAAATTAACAGGGAATTAAATTACCTTGTTTTTTTATGTCCTCTGCTTGTTTACTGGCTTTTGCCTGTCTTATTTTGCTGTTCTTGATACTTGTTTAGGAAATGCACTTCAGAACAGAGCGCTTTTTGTCACAAAGTGGCAGGACCATCACACTAAAATAAAAGCTTTTTATATAATGCCTTTATGTAAACTTCCCATGATACATATGTCAGTGAATTAAAGCAGGAAAAAATAATAAACTCAGCTAAAGACTCCTGTGCAACTCAAGATAAGCCTGATAATTTCTAACTTATGGATTAGAAATTAACCCAACTATTGATCTGATGTTAGGAAGTAATCATTCAATAGCTAATGTTACCACTCAATACCAAATAATCCTAATAGCACACTTCAAACACTGAAATGATGCACTGTGAACTGCAAGTGCTGCTCAAACCTGCAAGCACTTAGCAAGCTATAGTAGGAAAGAATGCTAGGGACATGCAATGTAGAGCGAAGATCTCTGAATTCCTAGTAGCTCTTAAACACAGCAGCAGCTGTTAAATTTGATCTTACTTATCTGTATTTACAAATTGTTGTCAACATAGCTAAAGATCTTTGCTATTTCATACCTGGTGTTGCTTAATTATAGCAGCAAAATCGAGGTCAGTACAAAAAAGAGGTGTGAGAAGCATTTTGTATACTTGGTACAGTTTTGAATCAACGTTGTTGGAAGTATTGAGCCCCAGGCAGCTGCTGACCCCTTTTTAATTTAGGTTGCGTTGCATATGTGAAATTACACTTAGATACGGTTCTGAAAATGCAGACATTCAACAGTGTTTCTTAAAATGTTCTCTTAAATCTTTCTTTGGCACCACTGAAGAAGTGTTGAGAGTGCTGCTTCAGCAAAAGTGACCCCAGAGTGACTTAAGTGGCATTTTTACAAGGGTTGTTCGAAGTCCTTTTAACTTAAACTTGAACTAGAGTTGGACTGGAAACAAACCTAGGCTCTGACCTCTCCTGAGCTTGAAAATTTGATATTGAATTCTTCAATTTTCAGAAGTGCTTTTGAATCATATGCAAGAATGATGGTGGAATACAAATTGTGTTTTCTCTGTGTAGTTCTCCTAAAGAATATTCAAATATTATGAAACGTATGAAATGAGATTATGAGCTTAGATTTCTTCCATAAAATTCCTTGAGAAAACTAGTACTAATATATTTGATTATGCTGAGTTTTTTTCAGGTGGTGATTTTAGACATAACTGCGTCCAGAAGAATAGGTTTGTTTTCCTCATGAACTAAAAGGCTTTTGATAATGCTATGCTGATTTAATCACAGAAGGGAATCATTTTACGCAAACTCCTTCCATCTTGTTTTATTTCAGCTGGATGTCTTTTACTTTGTAGGATAATATTTGACTAAAATCTTAAACACTACTGTCTTGTTATTTTACTGAGAGAGTTCTTTTTTTATGGGAAGAGTTATTCACTCAAGTGAACTATGTCAATTCAGTGAAGATGAGCATGTTTGGCAGAGGTGAGCAGTGTGTAGTAGTCTCTCTCACAGAAGTATCTGAGGCATATGCAATTTGGATAGTGCACAACATACCCTAAGTATATTCTACATTTTTTTAAAAAGAGGTATTCTTTCCTCTGAGCTTTTTTCAGAACGCTTTCATCCACAGGATACTTGCTTAAGACTTTATAGGTGTGATGTTTCCCCTGTTAACATTTAGACAACTGAATTGAGACATATTGAGCTGGAAATCTTGCAGTGCTTCTCGAGCCTTTGTCAGATTTCTAGTTTGTAGAATTTGTCTCTGGTTTACTTTACTGCTCTAGTTTGCTACTATTGTAACAGGTGTGAGAGAAAAAAATACCCATGATGAAATTTTGCTGTAATGTTTTGTTAAGTGTGATGATTGGTCCCAAACTAGTATTTAAAGAATGTGAGATTAAACTGGCCACCTTCCAAATGTGTTCTAAACTTGCACAGTAGATCATTTATCTGTGATCTGTGAAGTATACAGTTTAGCTGCCAAATTAGGAACTTTTCTCTTTGTACACCTCTTTGGGGGCACAGGATAGGTGAATATTTATCCCAAGCTAATGACTATTTCTTTGGATGCGAAAGTGCCCAGATGAAACTCTGAAGTGTTTTTATTTGTTTGGAGTAAATACTTGCTGAGCAAACCAGAAGATGTATGAAGGAGTAAGAGTAGTTTCGCCATTTATCTCTAGAAATGTACTTTTGACTTAGTTCTTTGAGATGCTTCTGGAGATTACTTGGTCTTGGTTTTGATATCTCTTGGGAACACCTTAGATGAGAAAGTACAATCCAGTATGTCACAGTTGTCTGTGCAAAGTGATGGGAACCTGAGCAGAGCTCGTACTGAGTCAGTCTAGTAGTTCTCCTTACGCCAAGTTCCACAGAGGAAGTACATTTAAGTTTAGTCAGTGAAAGAAACAATTTGTGACTTTTTTTTTTTGAACTTAGAGACAAGAAAGGGAAAAAGACTTAACCCTTCCTGCACGTGCTCCCTGCAGTCTGAGATTAGTTCTGGATAGTTGCAGTGAAGTCTGCAGTCTCTTGTGTCTTCTTGTTGTGGCTTCTGAGGCTTTCTATTCCACTGTCTTCTTTTAATACGTCAACTGACCAATAAATGGTAGATAATTACAAGAAGGTGTGATAAGGATGCAATCTGCTAGCCTGGTATTCATTTGTTTATATTACTGCTCACATGAATGCAAAAGTGAATCCTTGAGTACCTTCCATTCATAATCAACACTTAATTTCTAGAAAGAGAAGATAGTTTACTAATTCAGTTCTATAGTATTACTACCTGAAAACTTATGATTAATGCAATCCTATTACTGCTTTCTTTTTAGGGTATAAGCAGTTAAGATCTATTATAAATGTTAGGACTTAAAGACATCGGTATATGTTGGGATATGTTTATGCACATCTAATTGAAAGTAGAAATGATTGGCAAACATCAGTCTAATGATTTGTGCTAACCTTAACACGGCTCCCTAATGAAACTATGCGTTGTCACTAGTGGTGCATTAATTTCATTGATTTTTGTGCCTCCGAATAATCTTACTCAAGAGATCTGAAAGCAGTGCCATGCAGTCATCTTTTCTGTGTATTCTTAGCCATTGCACGGAACTCTGAATTAATTCATTAGAAAAAAATATCATCTAGTCTTTTATAAGAAAGTTTAAATGTCAGGAGTGAAATCATCAAACTTAATGATACTGTAGGTGTGTACGCACCACACATCACAAGACTATCTTTCATAAAGAGTACGGAAAATGTGTAGACTCAAACTATTATATTCACATTCTGTGGAAGTGCAAAAAATTATAGATTGTGTTTTTCACTTGCTTACAAGTTACGTGCTTCCATTTCTATTTGATGTAAATACTTGCAATAAGCAATAAGCGTGAAAGCAAATTAAGTTTGTTAACCCCTTTGCTAAGGTTTTGACAGTCCATTTAAAAATCGAAGTTCTAGTAAACTTTCACTCATTTCTATTGCTACTACTACCAATAGCTGAAGTGGGGAGCTGCAGATTCCAGGCTGGTAAATTTTTCATTGAGAACTGTGCATACTTTAATTTCTTTCCCCTAATGAGATCATACCTTTGTAGTGATTCATACAGAAACAGCAATTAGTAAGAGGGTGAGCCTCCCTAGAGGGCTTATTTTAGATGTGTGAATGACCACTTGCAAACAAAAAAAACCAACCCTGTATTAATAAGTTTTCAGTTGTTGTTAGTACTATACATTTCCAGTGCGATAGCTGCTGCTTCCATGCCCTTCCCCAGATAACGCAGAACATGACAAGGCATACTTTTCTTGGATTTTCAAGTCTCTCACCTCCTGAGAAACAGGTGTGAACTATGACACTGCTTCAATGTTTGTGTAATCTTCTCAAGCATTTAATAGTAGTCTTTATGTATTTTTTCAAACAGTTTGTATTAATTTGTGTGACCTTCCCACTTAATAGTTGTATTTGGTAAAATGTAGTTTTACAGTGCTTGATTACAACCTCACTTATGCCATCTGATGTTTTCTACATTATATTGTTTGTCAAAGACTCTTACTACAGAGCTAAGTAATGCTTTTGGATCTCCTGCTCACAAATATTTGTTGATCTGCTGAAGAATTGCACTGAGAGCCATGTTATGGAGGTACTTTTCCTTTTATTAGGTATCTTCTGGAACTAATGTGCCAAGAAGCAAAGATTTGCCATCTAGGTATAGGTACCTGAATCTTCAACTTCTTGTATGTGCTTTCCTTTACCTCTTCTGGCAGGCTTGACATATCAGATCTAGTTTGTGTATCTCATTTGCTTTACAGTCGCATGTGGTCACTCTAATGTTGTGGATTTTTTTAATACCTTTAGCATAGATCAAGATAAATTGCTGCTATTGTGACTTCAATTCACCTACAAGTAAGGTTAGCTTCATACCTGCTGGTGCAGGACTAACTGTTCTGATGTTTACTTGCTCATTTCTCACCTTAATTGTGTGCTGCTTGAGAATATGGAATGCTTTCAGGCTTCCAGTTTGCAAGAGACTGTTAAAAGCAGAGACAAATCTTCCCATTTTACTTTATGTACCACTGACATGTTTATACCATGTTACTTTTTCAGGGATGAATGAAATCTCCACTTTGTATCTTGGTCTGCATTATCTAAAACTATACAAAGTTTGAGAAATTTATAATGCCCAACATATTGCAGTTTATTCTCTGCAAATTTATTGTTCTCTTAGTAAGTACTGGAAAGTCAAAAGGTAATTGCCAGACATAATTAGTCTCAGTTTCAGCTCTAAGACGTCATATGAATGGACTCAATACTCTCTTCCATATGGACATTTCTACTGATAATATTCTAGAAAGTAAGCAATACCTAGTAAGTGACTTAACAAGGAGTTTATGGTACCATTTGAGTAAAAGATAATGTTAACTTGTTTTACCCAAGTTGGATTTTTAATGGTAATGTTCTTTCTTGCTCTTTTTCCTTCTAATACATCTTACTAAAATGAGTGAAAATGAATGTATGCAAATCACTCTGTAACCTAGACATGATCTGAATTTGCAATGCTTTCTGGAAATGAAATCTTTTTTGTGAGGGCTGGTTTTTGAATAGAGGGAGAGAAGTAATTTTTGTGAGCTAGTGAGCAATGGTGGGGAAAAAATAGTCTCATTCAAAATTAGTATCTAACATCTGACTTAATTTTGTCAAAGCTTTTCCTTTTTCTAAATGAATTAATCATGTTTAAAATCTGTATGCCTGAAGTTTATAACAAAACAGTCTCAGCTTTTTACTAGGCTTTCTGTATGCAATGAAATATTAAGTAATGACAGTAACTTTATTTGTTGTCCAAACATTTTGAGTCTGCTGATGTAAACTAGAACAGTAATGTAAGTAGGAAGATTTGCAACTGTGTGAAAAATGCTACGTTTACTCTCAACACTGGGGGAAAAAAGTCTGAATATATGTTGAATTGCAGATGAGAGGTGAAAAATGAATTTAGCATTTAGGCATGCTGAAATTGGGTGCTCTATAGGAATTTACCTTCAAAGATTATTTTGGTGGTATAGCTTCTCTAAACAAAAATTTGGTTTTCTCACTTAAAATTTTAGAGTTGATAAGACTTGTTTCGGGAGTGTCTTTGAACAACATGGATAACCCAAGTAGGACTCTATGGTAGGGTCTGTGCTGTACTGCTTTTACTTGGTGAAAACTTGTGAGGTGTTGTAAGCAAGAAGAGAAATTGGTATTTCTTTCTACAACATAGTGGCTCAGCTAAAGAAACACTTGGCTTGGTTCACATAACTACAAAGCTTCTGTGCGACTAAGTTTTCATAATGAATTCTACTTCAGACTAGGGCTACTTACACTTACACTAACCTTAATGTTTTACTTAATGCAATAGGAACTTTTGAGAGAGCGTTCTGTTTGTTCATTAACAGCTACTCATTTTGTAGGTTTACTTGGAGTTTTCAAAGAATAAGAAATTATGGTGACAGAAATGTGGAATAAAATGACTTGTCAAAATGTTGCATTAATATTGTCTTTGGACAAGCTTAGTGCGCAGTGTTCAAGTGCATCATGATATTAACTATGGAGTCCAACGTAGATGTTGAGAACAAAACTGTAGGCCAGTTAAAAGTACCATAGGTTAGCAGAGTGGAAATAGCTGAAACAAAAATAGCCCGATGACAAATCATATGGATTGCTTGTTTGTTTTCTCAGGCAGGATGAGTTGACTGCTGTCTCACAGCTGCAGCCCAGCTCCTTATACAGAGGAATTGCTGTTTGGCAGAACAGAGATTGCAGAGAAGATAACTCTATCCCTTTCGCCTTCCCAGGGTGCATGTCACGACAAACACTAAAGGCATGTTTGCAGGAAGGCAAAACTATCTTAGCTGTTCAAGACACATTCATTAAAAATATTGGCTTGTGGACTTGATGCAGCATACAGAGCCAAGTCTGTATTAAATTCAACAGCTGTTTTTGAACTAGGCTTGAAGAATAAATTTTCCATGTCTTCTGCCTCCTCACCAGAAGTAAGCAGTGTTAAGAAGACACAAGATCATACTAGTAAGAGTGTAAATCTATATACTGTACATATTCCTATATAGAATGTCCTCTTAATCTTAAAGAACTTCCATTAAGTTTAACTGTGTTTGGATATTTATAATTCCTTCCAAGCTGTCTGTTTCGGGTAAGGTAGTTGATTAAGACTACTTTTCAGTGCCCTTCCACCACTAGTAGGGATACCTTCCATGACATTCTTTTATAGGTCAAATAATAACAAGAAAGATGCAACAGAAAAGATTTTTAGTGAAACTGGTCTATTTGGTCTGGTCTTGCCATGGAAATTGCCATGTCTTTTCTGTTGCTGCCTCTTACGCTAGTTAAAGTTAGTATTGCTGTAGTTCTGTAGGAATGGTACCTCCCTCATGAGTGACCTAACTTCTCTATATATAATGAGCGTGACAGGCTGGCAGTACATCAAAATGGTCCAATTCATGCCATCTCCATGCTTGTCTCCTTCTGGGGACAGAGTAAGCTTTGTCATCCAAATACAAGGATGCCTAATCTTTGCTAAAATCTGAGAAGCCGGTGACAATCTGAAAAAGGAATTCTACTGAAAATATTTCAGTTTTATGACACTTCAGTTGCTCTGGAATTATAATGGTATCTCAGACCAACGTTTTCTGGAATGAAAACATTTGTACAGCTTGCAAATTTACAGATCTGTTTTCAAGCAAAATGTATTTACTCTTTGCTGTCCTTGGCTTTTGTCCAGTAGTGACTGAAGACCGTGTCTAAAATAATTATAGATGAAAACTAGGCTAAGGACCCTGGCATTGTCATCTTGAAGGGCTACATTCTGTGAGGTGAGATCAGTTTGGGAACTCATTGTGCCGGGTAACACTGATCCATCAAAATTGTTTCATAACCTGAAGTGATTGTTTAAATGGGCAGAGTTGACTTATTGTAAAAGAAAAGGAATCTAGGATTTCAATATATATGTAAAGAAGTCTCTGGAGTATCATCAATGTTTGATCTTTGAGCTTAGCTTTGTTTAATGTCAGTGGACTGTAAGAATGAGTTTTTGATGGATGAACATCCAAAAGGATGTTCTTTCCCCAGTTCTGTGTCTATTGACATGTGAAGTTATATTGGTTTACAAATTTGTAGTTATTAGATTCCTTATAAATATTCAGGAATCATTTTTTATACAAAAGTTCTGTTAGCTAAACTATAACTTGTTAGAGTAAACAGTAGGTCCTCATTTGTGTAAAAGATGCACATTAGAGAGAAAAAGACCAAAAAATGGCAGCAGAGGGACTGTTAAAACAGTACTGAGGGCAGGAATCACAGGGCAGAAGCCCTGAGTGTGCATTCATACCCATCAGTCAAAAGAACTGAGGTTGAGCATGCTCAATATGTTCTTTGTTGCCATAAATTTTGAGAAGTTAAATAGTGGTCTAGAGGTCACCTGGACTTTCTGGCAGGAGGGAAGCAGTATGACTTTTACATCTTTTCAGAGGATCAAGTAAGGGCAAAAGGACAAGGAAAAAGATAGTGAGGACAAAGATCTGTGATGATATCTCCAATTGTACAGTACTATGGTTTTAACATACTGTAGCTGCAGTGCTCCACAATTAATGCTGCTTTTAAGAAGTGAAAATACTGAGACTTAATTGACTGGAAAAATACTGTGAATATAACGGTGGGAGTAGTCTTACTTCCTCTAAAAGCTCTTTCTATATAAGAAATAGAAAAGATATCAATTTATTGCACAAGCTAGCAGATGACTCTGTTAATCTCTGAATCTTGCCATCTGCTTACCATGTCAAGTGAACAAACAGCTTGCAGGTAGCAGTGCTAGTGGGAACCATGGATTAGATTATCTGATCCAAATTCTTGTAGCTGTAATGAAATAAATGAACAAAGAGCCATGTGACTGAACTTGAGATTAGTAATGCTTATGTCCTGATGTCCCTCTGTTCTTTAAAGGGGCTTGCTTTTTCAAAGTTTATTTGGTGGGGGGGAGGAGGGAAGAGGGCAAAGGGGAATCAGAATAATGTAGCGGTTTTTTTTTTATTTCCCAGGAAGAATGAACTGAAAAAATGTTGTGCTCTTCCTACCAACAAATGGATGCTCTTTCACATAGGGTAGAGTGCTAATAACATTAAGACTGAAAATGCTTTACTGTAAGCGTTAACACAAAATGTGATTTTTTAATGTCATGAAGGCTAAAGGAATCCAAAAATCTGAAGACTTCACTTGTGTTAAGATCAGTGTCTGTTGATAGAGAGTGCTTAGGTCTAAGAAAGAAATTAGTTCATCAGTGGCAGGAGAATGGAAAATAGCAAATAGCAAACTGAGAGGAGAATAACAAGTAAACTTGAGGGATCTCTGAGGGAACTGTTTGGGTAATGCTTACGTAAGGTATAATGCATAATGCAACTGAAGTAATGCTTGTAAAATGAATAGATAAGTCATTGAAACTCTTCCTGAAAGTTTTGTAATGGTACTAAAAATTGCAGTTCGGGAGGAAGACAACTAATTCTAAATAAATAATTAAATAAAAGTTGTATGGTATTTTTCAGAAGATAAGAACTAGGCCATGTTGCTCCACTCCTTGCCAAAATCACTTCTAGACAGTCTAACTTCAAGACTGTCTAAGGAAGGGCATTTTATTTTGGGGATGGCTCATTCAATAACCAGTGCTGGTTTTAGGACAGATGGAATCTGACTAATAACAAGAAAACCATCAGCTCTAAGTACAGCCGTTATAATTAAAACTGATGCCTCTGGGCACCTAAAAAAGAAGCCAAGAATCCTGACTGTGGGATATGCTCTTATAGTAGGACATTCTTACTTTCTGCATGCAAAGATTTAATAGCACAAATCATAGTGCTTTAAGATCAATCAATTTCTTGCCTTGCGTCTAATGATTTATAATGATGAAATGTATACTGGGTTTTGTTTTTATCTTTTCAGATTCTGTAATATTAATTGGAGAAAAGGGTTATATCAATGGCAACAAAAACTCAGGTTGCATTTGGTATATGCGTAGGTACACTGAGATCAGGTTTACTTCTGGGGAAAATTAACATGACAAGTTATTGAAGAATGGTACATAATGTCAGGACTTGAGCATTTAATAATGATCTGAGAAGTCAAAAAGCCTTTATACTGATTGGCGAAAAGTCTCTTTCTTGTGAAAGCCACATAGAATCCACTGGGAATAGATTTTTGTCTTGAAATGTTTCTGATGGTCTTCATTTTTGGCATTATCCCAAATACTGCTAGTATAGACTACAAGGTTAATCTGTAGATTTGAGAAATTTTCCTGCATCTTAGAATGAAATTTAGTGCTCTAAAAGCACAGTTCTGTTAGTATTTTTTTAAAGATTTTAGAGATAAATCTCTCTGACTTCTAACAAAAATTGTGCGTAGAATTTAATGTCCAGATGGCTGTTTTGAAATAGAACATAAGTGTAACTTAAATTGAAAACTTTATCCATAAAGTAGTATGCCTTTTGTCTTAAACTGCATAGGGGGGTTTCAGATGGTGGATTTTGTTTTATTATTGTTGTTGAATTGAAGATTGAATTCCTAGAATGGAAGGCTGACGCCCTTTATGTCTCAGTAAGTTTTATTGTTCTCTCTCCTTAGAACATAAATATTGTGAGATCTTTTTGTAAGATAACTGTGTATATGTAGTGGTATCCAAAGCTTGAGGATTAAAAGCATAAATTCTATATGTAGAATATGGCTCATCCTTCATGAAGGATTTTTGGCTACTCATTTAGTCTAATTCACATGTACTTCTCAATCCATGTTGAAAAGAACCCTTGGCAAATGGATAAGTAAGTTAAGGGGAATACAAATACTTGATACAAATGGAAGACCAAGCTTGATTTGATCATTTTTTAAATGTTTGGCTTCTGATTATTGCTCTCTTTAGATGTTAAATTGATTATAAACAGTATTTTTCTGTAGATATATTCATAATGGAAAGGCATCTCTTTGCTATGAGAGAAAAGGGTCTCTATAAGGGGACCATTTTAATTGGAGCCATAACTCTTGTAAAGTCATACAAAGGATGCACTCTGTAAATCAAAGGAGTCTTCAAAATCTGTGTTTTCATTCTTTGACAGACTTTGCCCTTAAAATCAGAAATGAATCTGTCCAATAGTTTGCCATTTATGCTGGAATAGTGCCTTTTGTAGGTATATTAAGTACAGAAGAACACACAGTAATGCTTCTTAATGCTTCTTTGTACGTGTGCAAAAAAGTTTCAGGACTTTTCTTAATTGTAAAACAAATTGTCACAACATCATTGAACTTCCTTAAAGATTCCTGATGCGTGGTTATATTAAAAAAATACTGAAATTACTGTGTAGAACTTTACATTACTCAACTATTTAAAACAAACAAAAAAGGAACCCACATCTGAGTGAAGTTACTATTTCCCACCCTCTGTGAAAAATAAGGACAACTCTACAATTTAGAGGTAAAATGGCTTGAAAAGTTGTGATCTGCAGGGGGAAAAAATGCAATTAGTTCACTTGTAAAATGATTAATGTAATAAGCGTGAGACTTTTCAAGCAATTGAAGCAGATCCATTTCAGCTTTTGTAATATCAATTATTTCCTTGTGAGAAATTCTAAACTGTGAATAACTAAACAGCAATGGAGGAAAAAACAAAACTGGTAAAATTATCTTGGCAGCTCATAAAGCCAAGATATGTTAAGCAATTTGCTCTTCCAATTCCTTTTTTGTTTGTCTGGTGCTAACTTCAAGAGTATCCCTAGTTTATGAAATCAAAATATTTAGTTCCTTTCCATATGGCTACTTGAAGATATTCTTACCTAGATCATAAATTGACTTCTCCACAGACATCTTATTGGTTAATCTCATGAGATGGGTATTGATAAATCAGGTAAAGCAAGTGAAAATTGCAGAGTCTTTTTAGCAGAGTGAAGTGTTGTTTTGTGAAACTAAGGCCTCTAGAACACTTACTGCTGCCTGCTGCAGGGAAGGGTAATAGAAAACCTTTGGAAACAAAACTTCACACTCCTCCTCCTCCGTCTTGTGTTCTGCTTGGCTGTATTTTCTATTCCACAGATCATTTTGTCTGTCACACTACGTAGCATACCTAAAGGGATTGCATTCTGAATGAGCCTGTCTACATGAACCGTAACTGTCTAGAAATTGTGTTTTTGTGACATATGCCAAGCTTCCCAGGGGGTGGATGAGAAAGGTTGCTTTGTATAATTTATCCTTCTGCTTAATAGCTTCCCATTCCTGGGATGGACAGCAGGCTCTTTGATACAGAAATGTAGAAATATTTCTCAATTGCTTTGTGCTTGAATCACTGTTACTTCAGTCTGTGCACAGCTTTAGAAATGTGTACTCTGAAAAAATTAAATTGCTTTTCCCCTTCCTTCCCACGAATAACACAGACAATTGTGTGCGAAAGATAACAATACTTCTCAGGGCACTTCTAGCTGCCTGGAGAAAGTTTGCATCTCTATTCTGAATGACTGTATTATGTGTATTGAACTGTTTTTGTTAAATATCTGTGTATTGAAGATGGTTCCAGGTTATCCAGGTGGTGGTAGGATGCATCATCTGCCCAGTGAGGCTCTTTATTTGCATGCTGGAGCAAGCATGTTCCTCTGCCTCTCACTGAGCAGGCAGATGGTATCAATAACCTTGATATAAAGTACATGGCATGGACTGGAGGGTGATGCTTTTTGTGAAAATCTGTGGGGCTTTGTATTCTGACCATTGCCTCAAACTTTTTTCAGATACTAAGAGAAAAAGAGAAGCTAGGTTACTATAAAATGGGAGGTAGATGAACCACGTGAGTGCAGAGAGGATGCTAGTACAAATGCTATCCAGCCTTAAGCTCAGTAGCGTGATGCAACAGTGATGGCTGAGCAATAAAATCAAGCTGATCTTTTTTTCCTATCAGAGATCCACGTGGAAGCACTTGGAAAACAATTTGTGGGCAGCAGTGGCTGAAGACAGTCCAGGAAAAGATATAAAAAGCTCTTTGTGAAAACCATACACTAGTAGCTATGCTTTGGTGGTATGGTAATTGAATATAAGTTAGCCAAAAAAATAACTTCCGTAGATGCTTCCCATGGACTGATAGATTTCTGAGTGTAACAGTTAAACTTCAGGAGACAAAAAGTGCATCTGCTACCTAAGGAAGTGGCTGTTCTTGATATTCCTGTCCAGGCTTGCTCTTGAATTTTTAGCTCATTTTTTGAAATGGTTACTAAAAGTTTCTGTATGTGTGTATAATTCCTTTGTAAGGCCTAAAGAGGCTTTGACAGTCACCACTAGAATGAGCGATGCCTGCCAAGAGCTAGAATAGAAGGCCTCATGAGATGGGGATCATCTCCACATATACGAGTGCATGGAGGCTCATTTTTGAAGACTGCACATAGAAGATATTGTACTCCTGTTTGCTAACAAGAGCTGAGAATTAAATAACTTTTTTAAATGGAAATTGAAGAAAATACAGGATGAATAGTTATATATGTTCCTTGTGAAATAGTGTGTAGTTCCAGTGAAGATAGTTAACAGGCAATTGTGGGTCTACTACTCAGTCAATTCAGTAGACTTATCAACTATGTCCTTTAAGTGGTCAGTCACATGTTGTGCTTTAATATAGAACTCTTTCCCACTATACTTCTTCCCTCCCTAACACTGTGGAATTTGTTGCAATGTTTTATTTCACTGTAGTTGGGGAGAATTGCCATAACCCAGTAACTTTGTTTACAAGTACATGCACTGGGTTGGTAATAGAGGACCAGTTCCAGCAGTGTATTTGTTTGTAGGAGAGCTTTTGCAGCCTATATGGGCAACTTTTGCACATGTCAAATGACACTTCTGGTTGCTCCTTCTTTTCTTAGGCAAAAGAATATCGCCACTACTTGAAAATGTTTTCTATATAGCTAGGACATGCAAGGAGCTCTTCTCATAGTGCCTTTAACCTGTCCAAGTCATCTTTTCATGGTTATGAATATGCAGCATGTATCATCAGTGGAATGGGGCACAATGAAGTGCTTTAGAAGCATTGAGAAGAATGAAATGGAAAACAACACATTTATAGCATGAAACTAGTGCTTAGAAACATGGAGTACAATCAAAGAAAACCTTCATCTTCTGTCTGAAGTGACCAAGAATCCTGAGGCCTTAGTGTGAGCTTGGTACTCTTATAACTCATGGAATTTCTTGGAAGGTTATGCTTCTTGTGATAGGTTTGGTTTAGTGATGTTTTCTATCCTGAAAGTAGGAACACTGTAATAACATAGTATAAACTGATGCACTGCATTTGGAAAAAGCTGCTTGCTTGCTAGATGTGATGCAAGGTTATACATGTTGTAGGAATGACATGAGTTAAACAGCTAGTGCTGAAAGTGTGGGTATAAATGCATTTATAAACTTACAGTTTTTGGGTGTTGTTAATTGCTGCCATTTATCTCCTGTTTGATTCCTATAGGCTTTAGGGCAGAAGAGATGAATTCAGAGATGCTATGTCTTTTTGAATTGAGAGATTCCCCTGGCAGTATGTCTAGCTGTTATTTGGGAAGTGAAGTAATGATAGTAGGCAGTGATGCAGTGCCAGGTCTGATGACTGTTATCTGCTAGTCCTCTAGTTTGCTGCATATCCCTAGATCAAATCTTTTGACTGAAATCAAATTTATCACCATTTCTATTCTATTAGGTGTAAATACTTGTTCTAGTGTGATATTGGAATACGTTACTGTTTAAGTACAAAAACATCAGTGACATATAGGTCATTTTCATGGCTCCTGTTTTCAAGGAAAAGCTTTTGTATACTTTCCTTGCATTCAATATGCCAATGGGTTGATTTAATAAAGCTCAAAATTTATACTGCTTTTTATTTTTTGTCTTTGAGCTTATCTCTTTTGACTTCACAGATCTTCCTAACGATTACTTGTTACCAGCTGCATCATATCTGTTCCTAATTGCTTGTGACCCCTGTGCTATAAGTTCAGCATCTGAAAGCAGTGGATTTAGCTTGAAGGGTTGGAATTATTCTGATAGTAACGAAAATTCCGTAGTATGTACTTCTGGCCTGTATGCATATCTGACTGTCATATCTGACTGTTAGATGTAACCTTCTGAAAGAAATTTTGTTTCATTGAAAATTTTTAGAGATCCTGTGGCTGTTAAGTTCTCTCATATTTGGAAAAGAACAAAACTATTAGGTCACAACTGTTCCCAAATAATAAAACACATGATTTTTCCTACTGTGCAAAATAGTTATTTTTCTCAATGTTAAATCAAAATGCAATATAGTAATTGTAATTCTGTAACTGATCTGTTCTATTAGTTTTGTGACAGGCAGACCCGAGAGAATGTCTTAGTAGTGGGTGCTCATTCCTTCCTTCAGTTCTGATAACAGAATCTTGATGGAACAGTCATAATTAGTGGTGAAAATAATATTTTTCTCATCCTGAAACATACCACTGGCTGCACAGGTCTTACTAAATATTTTCAGTTCTATTAACAGTCTTCAGCACAGTAGAATTTTTCTATCTGTATAACTGTCTAATATACAATGTCTTGCAGACTAACTTTTGTTTTGTAAAATCTCCATTCCATATATTTGTGTTCTTGGACATACTGTTCTGCACAGTGCTGGCAATGTGCTGATGCTGACCTAGGCCTACTTAGTGAGGGAAAAACAGAGAACATGCTTGCTTTGGGCTCAGAGAGGTTTTAGATATCTGATTGCTATGTCCAGAAAGCAAGGCCACTTTAAGACTCACTGAGCGTTTCTTAATGGAGTACTGCAGATCTGTTGTGGTCCATGGGGGCAAATAATGTCATTCAGATTCAGTGGGCTAAAATAAAAATCCTAGAGAACTCTCATTTGTAACAGCCTTTAGCTGGGACTAGAAATTTCCTGACAAGATCTCCCTTGTTTTGAATTGCTCCTTCAGAACATAGAAACTCTATACTGAAGCATACTGTCTTGTAATGTAAGTAGCATAGTTTGTATAGCAATTAAGGAGACTTCATTTATGGTAGGTCATCTTATCTTTATAACAAATACTGGAAGGCATAATATAGTATAAAAGAACAATTAGTAATAGGTGTAGTTTACTTTCTTGGGAGAAATTGTATGTTCAAAGCAAGGCTTAACTAATGCATTGAGCTAGTATTGCTCCGTAAAGATTTGGTTCAATGTCTTCCTTTAGTAACAAATGAAATGAGAATACCCTTTGATATGTGGTTACTGTACATTTCTACATATGGCAGGTCTCCTGAAATTTCCAACAAATAGAATTTGTTCTTGAGGCTTGAAGGAAAATGAATTTCACAGAGTACGATTATTTAACCTGGAAATTTTAGACTGTTTACAAATCTTGGCTTTTACCCAATTCTTTGTATTCTGATGGGAGTGACATCTCTAAATAGGTGAGGAGATATGACTGAGTTTATCTAATGCGTGGCTGTGGGGATGTGAAACCATGTAACAATCCTGTCTGTGATTATCCTGCCTGGTGTATTTATAGGAAGATAATTACGATTGTCTCTTGATTTATCTTCTGCTTTGCATACCCATTTTGCTATGATATTACTTGATCTCTTTGGCCTCTGTTTGAAAATGAATTACAGTAAATGCTGTTGTTAGCAGAGTCATTTCTGCTTCTATTGACTGTAACAATCTTAGAGGATCACTTCCTGCTGGGAGTGTGGTTCCCTGGGTCGGGAGGAAGACAAACCCTATACTTCAGTGGAGTGTACAGATTACTATTCAGTTCTATTCCTAAAGGTTGGTGAAATATTGGAAGACAACCAGGGATGAGCATAGAATTCCTTCAATATTTTTTAAGGAAAATTACATGACATATATTACATCACTGTTATAACTTACACATAAATGGATTATTTCCTGTTTAAAATGAAATAGAATATATGATAGATAATTTTCTTCCTCTAAGGTCTTATAAGAAATAAGCCAATATACTGCCTTGAAATTTTTACACCTTTCTCTTTATTTTATCTGGCCCAAAGGAGAAAAGAATCCAGAGTCTAGCAGAAGCATAATAACAGCAGAAACATTAAGTAATGATCTAAAAACTCAAATGATCTAAAATACTTACAGAAAATCTAACATTTCAAACTACAACTAGTAGCTTTTTCAGCTGTGTTCATTCAGCCATGCAAATTATTCATTTCATGTGTTAAACTGACAATCTGTAAATAACTGTCTGGAATTTACTTGAGAAAGTCTTGACCTTGAAAATGCGAATCTAACCGTTAGAAACTTTTAGCAGGTTTTTCACCTGGTGGTGTCCTAAAAATCAAAGAAGGGAATAGACAGACTAAGCTCCCATTTTTAGCTACGTTGAGCTGCTAAGTGATTGACTTGGGATAGCAATTGATTCCAGGCTAGTGTAGCTGGGAAAAACTCAGCAAATACCAAACCTTGTGGTTGCCTAGCCTTCATCTTGTGACTCTTCCTGGACTAAAACACCTTCTTTAAAATACTTACGGGCTTTTAGTGAGAGGAACAGTGAGCTGGTTGGAAGGTTGGCTTGGATGGCTGCTGTTTGCTTCTAGTGACTCTAGAATCCTTTGAGAAGGCAAAGGTATTTTTCCTGTTTAGATGATTTTGTTCTTCTAGTCAAAAGGAGGAGCAGAAGATGTTAAATCCAGTTGTCTCAGTTCTATGTGGAAACCTGTTCCAACAAGTTATTATGTACATCTTGGGTATTTGCAAGATGTATGTTTTGCAAGATGTAATTTGCAGAAAAATGAGTGTGGGAAGGTATCAGTCAAACATTTTATTAATTTTTAAATTACTCATGGGGATGTTTGGGTGAGTTCATTTTAGTTCCTCTCCTTGTGTTCAAGTAACATTCAGGGATAGGGTAATCATGTAGAAAAAGCTACTTTCAAGCTTTTCTGGTAGCCTTTGGTCTACCAGAATACATGTGCATGTCTAAAATCCAACAACTCAACATGACTGGGCTGAAGTGGTTTTCTGTCTTTTTTGGTTGGTTGTTTTTGAGGGGGCGTTGGCGTTGAGAGAACGGAAACCCCAAAAGATCAACAAATTAACAGTGAGTGCTTAGTTCATGAAGCTGCAGTGCGATGTGAGAACTTAGCCCTGTGCCAGTTCTTTCCTCATCTCTGATCTGGTCCATCTTGACTGTGTTAAAAGGAGACGTTAACTACAGAGATGGGTGTCAGCTCACATGTATTGCTGTGGCAGAGCGCCCAGATGGAAACGCAGACCACATCTAAGTCTTGCATGTGTTTGTAAATTGAAATGTTTTGAATAATTAAAGTAATATAGCTGAGTATAAAGCCATTTGGTATTGGATTCTGTCTTCATTATCAAGAACTGACAGTGTGTTTTCTTATATATATTCATTTAAGAGTTCTTCTGTGTATGGATTTGTGTAACTGTTCTTCCATTCCACATTTTTCTAAAATCTTTCTAATATGAAGTAAAATAAATGCTGTGATAACAGGCAATACATGTAATAACATCAGTGATGCCCCAATTCTCAGAGCTCTTAAAAAGGTCAAGAGTGTTCTTTGTATGGGTAGATACTATACTGGGAATACTGCATTTTTCTTTGTAGGCAGAAAGTGATTTATTTTGTGCTGGGCAGAGTTTTCAGCTGTACTCTCAAGTATTTTGTAGTGTCAGCTGTCAGTAACATCAAATGATATTCCTGCTTGCAGGTATCCCTGGCCATGTACGCTCAGTCTCTTGTCCCATGAGATATTCTGGCAACAGGAAGTGCTGTAGTTTGGTGGACTTAAGGCTTTTTCTTTCATTTCAGATTACTTTTAGAATAATCCAAATTTCATTAAGCTTCAAGAAAATAAAAATAGCTTTGAATACGTGATAAATGGGGTAGGAAAAAAGCATCAAATTTTGGCACTTATTGCTACAGTAAATCTTGAAAATTTGATTTTTAGTACTGTTTCCTAGCATTAGACTTAAACTTGGCACATCTTCTTTCCACTGCCACTAGCATAAAGTGCAAGTAGTCACTGCAGATGAAGTCATTTTAATAAGAAATAAGTCTGTTGGTTTTGTTTTGCATTTCAGAGAAGTTATGAAGTATTTGGGTATGTTCCTAAAGAATTACCTTTGTCTTTGATTTTTGAGCAGGTAATGTTCATCTTAGTTTGTTACTGAAGAGGTAGAGTTTGCAAACAGTTTGCTTGACATAGTTCTCTTCCATGTAACTACAATTTTTTTTATAATGAACTAAAATCCAGATGTTTTCCTTATGTGAGACATTAACAGTAGTCCTAAAAATAGGAAATTATTTTGTGTAGCTTATGCTTTAAAAATAAAAATTCAAAGGTAATTTGGCTTGCAAAGAGAGCAAGTATGGAAAACCCCAGCAACGGCTGGAGGTATTGTAAGCTGTATTGGGCACCCTGCCTGGCTCTGGCTGAGATGTTTGCCTGTCTGTAAGGCTTACAACAAAGATGCTGGCTGGTGTCCAGCATAGCCACACTCCTGCTACTGCCTTATGCTGGTGCATTGATACTCCATCTGATGCTGGAGAGGTTTCCTGGCATGCAGCACTGTGCAGGCTGTAAGTTGAGGGAAAACACAAAGAGGTAGTCTTTGGCTGTAGTTTTGCAGTGTCAGATCAAACAATAATCTTAATGAATTGAGGGCAGCATTTGATATGGACTTCTAACGAGCTTCCCAGGACACAGAAGTGATCACTGATTAACTTCGTGTCAGTCTTTGGTCCTTACCTGGATGAAGATGATGAAACAAATGTGTTTTCAATGATCAGAATTGGTTCATTGTATTATTTCTTCCACTGATCGCTGAAGAACTCTTATTCTATCTTTTGTCACACTGTACTAAGAAATGTCCAATGAATTTTGCAGATTAATATTGATCCTCATTTTATTTGGATCCCTCTGAAGATTTTGACATGGAAAAGGGTATTTTGAAGCTTGATTTTTGCTCTGGAATCTCCTGCTTCGATTATTTTTGATTCCGACTTCTCAGCTTTAGCTTATAAGGCTGACAGGTGCAGTTATGGTTTCAGTAGCAATAAGGCTGGACTGCTTTGGAGTGAGGAAGGAACAAAATGGGCAAACAGTTGAATATTCTGTGCTGGATTTTATTTTTTTCCTAAAATTCTGCAAGTATTATGATTCTACTCATCTGAAGAGGCCAAAAACTTGTCAGTATGAGTGATATTAAATGCAATTTCCTTATTTGAAAGAGAAAAATAAAGCTTGGGGATAAGGAGCGGGGAAGAGGGGTCAAAACAGTTTTGCTCCTGTTTTGACTGATAAAATGATCTCACCTTGACAAAAATATGGTCTTCAAGAGCTTCTGTTACTTAATGTGTTTTCTCGCTTATTTCTTCACAACTCTGAGAAACAGACAAATGCGTGGTTTTAAACTTGTATGAAACTTGTTTTTTACAAACTGTAGCGCTTACTCAGTAGGATCTGATAAGTGGGGATTAGATTGCTAAACATGTTAGCTAAGTAAAGATTGAAGAAAGGCCTAAAACAACAAAAAGCTTGCACGTTTGCAGGTCATCTCTGAGGTTTCAGAGGGTGACAGCATACATTTTACGTAGTGATCCCGTTATTGGCTTCAACTGCATGTTTTTTTTCTAACTTCTAATAGATTTATTCTAAATTTAAGAATAACCTTTCTTTTTTAAATGCCTAAATAGTAGGGAAAGAACAAGCCTTAGAAAACCTTGCTGAAATATAAAGAGAATGTGTGGGAAGACTGTCATCCTAACTATCTGCATCTTATTTTTCAGGTCCGAAGGTGAAAGTTCAAGAAGCGTCAGGTATGTGTACATCCCCCTCTTTCAGTCATGTTGCCTTAATTTTTCTAAAAACAATACTTTATTTAAAAATCACAATTTTAAGTGTAGAATGGAAGCAGATGTACAAGTTTTTTGTTTGATTATTGGTTCTACCTAGCATGCCATTTCTATTTTGAATAAAGGAACTTCTATATGAATGCAGTAATGAATAATATGATATTCCTGAACACTTCTGTTTACAATATAGCTTAATTAAGACACGTATCTTAATTTTGGAAACTGCAAAATATTGTTTATAGTTGATTTACAGCATTCAAAATGAAAAGAATGAACAAACTAAATGCTCACTTGTATTAACAAAGGAGTGCTGTGGCTGTCAATTGTTGGTGTAACATCTGTACTAGTGAAAGGCCACAGACCTGTTCTGGCTTTCTTGGCTGTCTTCATTGCCTTACCTGACAGAGAATCCTCATTGACTCATTGCTACAATGCTCACTGTGCACTTGGAAGATTCAGATAATGTAGGGAATTTAATGTAACTGTCACATACTTTTTCAATTGGGTATTTTTTGAAGAAAATGTAGCTGTTTTAGTCAAACTTGTGGAACTTCGGGCAGT
The DNA here is from genome assembly GCA_024606505.1 of Aquila spilogaster. Taxonomy (NCBI): domain Eukaryota; kingdom Metazoa; phylum Chordata; class Aves; order Accipitriformes; family Accipitridae; genus Aquila; species Aquila spilogaster. Next base: position 2,307,390 of record JANHGO010000043.1, read on the forward strand.
GCCCTACAAATAACTAAAATTACAAACCAATGTACTTGAATCTGAAAGTCTTGTATGTGTTAGATCCTTCTTTCCCCCTTCCTCTAAAACTTTCAGTATTGCCAGGATCATTGAACTTGTGAATTCTTCTACTGGGATCTTTTTACCGGTTGTCTTGCCTTTGAGCTATAAAGAGAAGAATTAAGATTGCCAAGGAGAGTAAAGAAGCATATCTCCTGGGGGGTGTTTTCTTTTCCCCACCTTCTCACCCTGTAAAAAACAGCTGGGGTTGTCAGGCCACACAAGTCTGAAGCCAAATGTGATTTACCTGTCACTTGGAAACCTTGGGTTCAGCTCAGGTTGCTCATGGAGTTGAGTGAGTATAAGCTGACTCCAGGCCTGAGGGACTGGCTTTGTAATACCTGGCTCTTTTCACGTTGGAATGGACTACCCACTATCAGTGATGCAGTAGGGTTTCATACTGTTGATCAGTTGTGAAAGTTATTGCCTTTGTGGATTTGTTTTTGGTAGCTTGTCATGAGAATGCAAATCTATTTAAAAGATATTTTGAAGTGCCCTAGAATTCTGTAAACATTGGATCTGACTATGCAAGGGCAAGGTTGATGCAGTAAAGCAATATGTTTATAGATAAAATACTGGAACAATTAAAAAATAGGTAATTAGCTTGAATTTTTTCCTTGGCTTCCTCACTGTGACTAAAACCAATAAATTATCCATTGTTTGGGTGAGCTTTTCAAATATGTTCAGCTTATAATACTGTTGTATGATAACTAACTTACATTAGCTTCCTTTTGTTGAATGCCATTTATTTTTCAGTTTTTGGTATTTATGTTAAATCTATTACTTTGATAAATTGCTTTAAAAATTCTGTCTTCTCAGATGTAACGAACACATGCACAGTGAGCTATGAAATTGTCAGTGTGGTGGTCCTTTTTAATTAGCTGTCTTTGTTCCTATGTTTTTTGTAGAAAATGCGATTTCACTTACATGAGATTTGGATTAGTAGTATAATTAGATTATGCTACATTTACACATCATCTATCATACTTTGGAAGACTAAGATGTTTTAAGATGTAGTAACTAGAAGATGTTTCTCTTATCTTTACTATGAACCTTGTGCATTTAATGAACACAAGGCAACAGAATGAGAATAGAGGATTCAAGCAGAGATCACAAAGGGACTCTGAAGACAACTCTGAGATCAGTGAGCGTCTCTGACTAGTGGCACTCCCAGAAATCGTGCATGGAAACAATATCCATATTCTGACTTGCATTCCTTTCCCATTCTTCTTAGAGTGTAATAGCCATTCATCTATTCATGATTTAAAGACATGAGATTTATTTGTTTCTGTCAGTATTTCTTTGCTGCTCTTCTGGCAGTAAAATAAGTGAGATGAAGTACAATAGAGTTCAGTACAGTTACTAATCACAGCTCCTTGATGTTCTTGATATAATAGTGTTTTTACTTGTCTCTTCAGCTGCTGTGAAAAATATATTTTCAGTCCAACCACTGGATTCGACCTATCTTCTTTACCCACTCTTGTTCCTTCCTGGTTTTGTGTTTCTAAAAGGAGAAATGCAGTACAAAATGGGCTAAACTATAAGTAACAACACTGCATAACAGCAGGGGGCCATGATGGAGCCTGGAGTGGGAGTTGTAAGGCTGTTGCCAAGAGGTGTGGTGATCTGTGTGTAGCCATGGAACTTAAGAAACATAGAGGTGACTGGGAGTTGTGGTGGTGGTGGTTTAAAAATATAAGACAGTTGAAGTATTAGGGAGAAAATATCAGCTAAATGATTTAGCTGAATTGAGTCTGAAATGTTCTTTTTAAAATATAAATGAATGGGAAATGCTGAAAGTTTGTTTTTATCTGTTGAGGATCATGCAAAAAGGCTAAATTTATGATTTGAGTAAATATATACATTAGATTAAGTGAAAAAGTAATATTTTAATATGCTTCAGCATGGGAAAGAATTGTAGAATATCAGCTTCTCTGTGTGTTGGGTGGAGTGTGGGAGGAATGGCTGTTAAACACCTGGATAAAACATCAGTAATTGAGCTAAAGAGAGGGAAAGTCTAGCAGGAAGCAGAGGGACTTCCCACATTCTCGGTAACATCTACCTGAACTCTGACTCAGCCCTCTCTCTGATAACTTGTGAAGTACAGATTTGGGGGAATTGAAGTCAGACTTGTGAAATCCATTTTCAAGTTCAAATTGCTTTGCAAATGGGCCTTTCCTGGAAGCTTTTAATTATCACAAACACTTTTCCAAACTCTTTTTCAGACTTTACTTAACAACTGTGAGGGGAACTCAAAACAAAAATAAGTAAATTTAAAAATATATTTTAAAAAAGCTCATTAAAAACAATGTGGTTCACTGTCAAATAGCGTAGTGTAAGTGAGAGTAAGAACAGGAAAACTCCTATGAATTATATGTTTTTATTATATATTTCAAACATCATTTCACCACTGGTGAAATTAAATATTGAGATGAACTGATAACAAAATAAAATATGTATTGTGAGGTGGTACTTGACTTGAAGTGACTTTGCGATACAAACTGTATTAATGGTGATAGACTTATAGTTTAAATAGGATTTTTCACTCTTCCCCATTGCATCAGTAAGGCTTGTCTCTGTAAGACGTGCTGGGAAGGCAACTACTAGTGTGTCAAGCAGCATAACCACCTAGAAGTTACTCTTTGCACATTTGATTTAACTCAGTGATGCATGCTGCTAGTCAATGTCAGTCTTCTCCATCATCCTTCTGAGGGAATTGAGTTTCTTGGCATGAGGATGGATGGGCAAATGGAGATATGATGTTTGTAAGATGCTGAGTTGGGTGAGATGAAGGTGATACTGCTTCATGCAATCAGTTGGCTAGCATTTCACTGTTTTTAGTGCAATAGTATCTGAAACCAAAGTCTGGTCTACACATTTTTACCCTGCTCTTCTTGGTGTATGGTGCACTGATTTCGTCAGAGACTTTGAACAGTATAGTGCCCACAATTTTTTCCGTTCATGTTCATTTTACTCTAAGTGGAATACACTTAGAGTAGCAAAGCTCTTTGCTCAAGAGCAAGCAATTGTATTCAATATAGCAAAATAACTTCACAGTGTCATTAGTGGCATTTTAGATACTTGAGTTTTAGGAAAGACGTTATGAAAATGGGTTGTTGACTGCAACTAGACTTCATGATTTCCTGGTGATACTGAGTGCCTTAATTTTTTTTGAGTACTCCAAAACTTTCCAAAACTTTCTGGTTTTCAAAAAAGGTTGAGTGCGTATCTCAGCAATTGGTATAAGTGTTCCAAATTCCATACTGACTTGACAAGCAGAATTACTAATATGGGGGTTGCTCCAAAAGTAATACCTTCTATTTTTATGACCACCCACGTTGTTGGGGTGGATGTTGGTGGTGTGGCAGTAGAGATTGAACCTTCCTGCTAATATTTTGTTACATGTTGTTTTTGTGCAACAGTTGACAGCAGAGGGGCGATCTGACAAAATGGTGTCTTGACTTAGAAGTGTGCATGAAGCAAAGGGGAGTTGTTGAATTCCTCCATGCAGGAAAAAATGGCACCCATTGCCATTCATTGACACCTGTTGAATGTTTATGGAGACCAAATGGTGGATGTGAGCACAGGGAGGTGGTAGGTGGTGTGTTTCAGCAATGGTGTGGTCATGGCAGCTGCGAAACAGTGTGTCACCTCTGCTGGAGCAGACTGTTAGGAGCATGGCATGCAGGCTGTTTTTCATCACTAGCAAAAATGCAGAGCTGATGGTGGTGACACATTGAAAAATACTCTTTTGCAGCTGAGAATTTGCTCTATCAAACAAGCAGTATTGTTATGCTTTCTGTATCTGTTGCAGTTTCCATGGAAATAAATAGGGGGCATTACTTTCAGAGTGACCCATATATTACAAAAACAAACAAACAAAAAAACTAATAACAAAGCAAAGCCTTGCCAGTCAACTATGGATGCTTAATCAGAATACTTTACCTTTTAGTAGCTGACATAGTAGATGCTTTAAGTAGTTGAATTTTGGAAAGTTAACATCATTATGTGATCGAGAAGCATATACCCTATTTTATAGACCTTCTGTTGTTTTTATGTATCCTCTGTTGGAAGAAGAAAAACGAAGGATACCATTCTTTCCTGAGATGGTTCAGTCAGGGAGCAAGTTGTGTTCTTGTTCCCAGGTGATACAGACAAAAGCATATTATTCCCTCAAAGAATAACCTGTAACTGATAATATTAGTTAGTAGGAGGAAAATGCGTGAATTGAGCTTCTTTAATCTGACAGTCTTCAAAAGCAGTCCATTATTCTGTCCTTCAAATTGTAAGCTTATTTTTTCATGGACTGTTTTTCAATGTATGAATAAACTTTAGGGAGCTCAGTGTTTGATGACTCAAAAGCTTCAAGCAGTGTAAATGATTCTAAGCAATCATGGCCTTGGCACAAATTGTATTTGGGGAACGAAACTTGAAGTAAGCTAACTTCTTTTTTTTGACACCTCCTTACTGAAATAATGTTTCCTTGGCCTCAGCTGGCAAAGAAATATAATAGCATGGAGCTGAAAGGTGAATTAATTTGTAAAAGGACTGATTTATTTTGGCAATAACTGTGTAAATAGGTAGGCATATGTTTCTGGTTTAATTTTTATTTAAGTATTATTTTAATATTTTGGCTTATGAATTACTGAGAATACTCTTTTCTACCAAAAAGTAGAATCAGGTCTTGCTAAATTCAGGTACCATCCAGGTGGATAAACTAGCATATGCAAGCAGTTTGCCTGAAATTATTTCCACTGGAAATAGACAGCTGTAATTTATATAAGCTACAAAGTGCTGTTTGTGCTCGATAGAATTCTCTTGACAGGCTGGCAGTTGTCAAATTTGCAGTCTTGAAGAAAAGACAAAGCTTTGTAAGTGGTTTCACATTAATTCAATGCAGCTACTTTTTATAGTCAATTCTTGAAGGAGTTGTTCTTGTTCACAAGTAGTCCCATTGGTTACAGTGTAAGATAATGCTTAATGAGCAACATGCTTGCACAACTTCATTCAGTACATTGAGTGCTTGTAGTGCCACAGGATTTATCTTCTGTGTAGACAAAGTAGTTTAAATTTCTTCCATGATCTCACCATTCCACAGTAAATGTTGAGTTGCTTTTGTTCTTTTCTATTAGAATTAACATGAAAAACTGACTGAAATCTGGGAGATAGAATATGAGAATAAAGAAAAGAATGTAGACTCTTATACTTGCTGTGTGCATCATAGTATTCTTCACGGGCATTGGATAATGTTGATTCTGCAGCACCTGCTGAACTGCTGTAATTACTCATTTCATTTCTTCACTGTCACTCTTGGTAAGGAGACTAGGAGCAGTGTATATTTTGAGTAGAGCTTAGCACACCTATCAGCTGTTTGGTGGGACAAGAACTGTCTGTAAGTTGACTGGTGTTTTTGGCATGTTGAAGAGTTCCTGCTATGCAGCTTCCACTGAATGATGTTGCTTTCCAGCTTCTTTTTGTATCTGTTTTTTCAGAAGAACAGAGAATGTGGTGCACTTTGTGATACAAAGCTGTCCCTGCTCCACATCTGTTTTAGAAAAGAAATGACACAGTGAGTCCAAACAGAACCTCACATCTGCTATAGTTGTGGGAGATCCAGAGAAGAACTGGATATGAAGTCAGCTTAGCTTATCGATTTGTAGTAGTTCGTCTTTTATAATGGAGATGCTCAGGTAACTCTATGAGGGCAGAAGTGAAATCTGAACACTGTTAACCAGTATACTTTTCTGTCCACATCACTGAGAATAGTCTCCAGTAACTACTGGAAATCGATGTGACGTGCAAACTGGCAGGAACATGAGCTGGAGACAATTCTCTTAATGATTTGCCTCTATGAACCACCAATAAGATCTGAGCTTTCTTGCACATAGTCTGTCTTCAAAAAGAATCCATGTATTAAATATTTACTGTTAGGATTCTAATCTACAGGTACCTTGAAATCAAATAGAACTTCAACGGCTTTTTTTCCAGTTTTTCTGTCTGATCTCATTGCTTTACCCAAGTAGTTAAGGTTAAACTGATTCTATTCAACAAGAAAGCATGCAGGAAAAATAGCGGTGTGGAATTTTTTTTCCCTCCTTCTCTAATCTGTGTTCTAGGCAGTTCTATGCCTCAGTGTAGTTCAAGAATGATCCTTGGATTAGGCTGTAAGTATGACTTAGGTATCTGGTTCATCAACTGAGCTGTTTTAGTGATGCTTTTAGATATTTTCCACTAAGAGCAATTGTAAGTAAAGGGAAGATGAAGCAAGCAGGCTATGCCTTCAAAAGATGAGAACAGAGTAGCATGTTAACAACACTGTAAGGATAGAAACAACTTTTTAGGTTATCACAATTAAATCAGTGCCTAAGCACGAGCCTTCTAACTGGAAGAGAGAAGGAAAAAAACTTGACATATATAATGGATTATATCAAAGTGTTATGCTCAGCATAATGGAGTATAAAGTACATTGAAATCCAGTTGAATTAATTACTGTCTTTAATGTTTCAGCTGTTTTTAAATCTATCTCTCCTGGAATATATTCTTGTACTGTTTGGAATCAAGAGAAGAAAAAAATTGTATGCAGTAAGTGGGATTCTAATTAGCCAAATGTTAATGATGGGAGCAACTGAAAATGATACCCCGGATGTAATTTCTTCCAAATACAGAACTTCCTTAGGGAAAGTGAATAGCAGAAAAGGGCAAAGTGCCTTAGCAGCAATGTGCCCACTCTGTCACTTTTTATCTGTTGCACATTTGGTGTGCACTAGAAAGCAGTTGTGAATTGATTAACTGGAAGCATAACTATGGTGAACTTGCATGAATGACCAAGTGTAAGTATAGATATCCCTGGATTCTGGAATATGGAAGTAGAAGCCAAAGATCTGGGTTCTGTGATGGTATTAGTTCAGTATCTGGTCCTAATGTCTCTCTTCAGGTTGCTGTGACTAGCAACATCACAGGTAGGCAGGAGTGCAAGAACAAGACATTGCCATATTGAACTTAGAATGTTCTAAGATTTTGTTTATGGAATGTTTATGGAATATTTTAGAAAATGTTGTAACAGTTTCAAATTATACTTACACTGTTCTATCTTGCTTGGAAATGAAGCTTGCTTTAATCTACTGGGTGAAGAGGAAGCAGTAAGGAAGTAGTCTCTCATGCATACTTTCAAGCATGCTTTTTTTGTATTTTAAGCATAGTGAAGGCTGTTAAGGATTCTGTGACTTCTTTAGTAAAAATGATTAACTGCAAGTTCTAACCTTTTGTGCCTCTTTGCCTTGCTCTATCATTAGCTGTCTTCTGTTCAGATTAAGAGGAGAAAGCAAAGCACTTTAACTTGTCTCTATAATGGATGACCTCACTTGCTGAAACCCCATATTGATTCCATGGTCTTATTTTCTTCTGAACATATCTGTAAATAAATGCCAACTAGTCTTGACTAATTTCTGCCATCAATTCGGTCTCATTAACTTCTTGTTGATTAAATCAAGTACATTAGTTGGGATGCCCCTATAATTTATTTATAATAGTTAACTTTATCAGGGGAAATAAGGTTCTTCCTCTGAATTTTAATGAAAGAAACAATCTCTGTATGCAGAACTAGAGAGTGGAGCCAAAATTAATTGAGCTACTTGAAATACTAGTTACACTCACTGTACAACAAGCAGATAAACCGTATTTTGAAGATAAATATTAAGTGTCTTGCAGCTGGTTTTACTGCAGCTCTAACATGATGGATATGGTGCAAATGTGATGAGTCATACTCAAGAGCTGTATTGTGAAGATTTATAACAGCACACTTACAGAACGCTCTCTAGAAATCTTCAGTCTTTCAATTTCTTTAAGTGCTTTTGTTTATCATACAGTCAAAGGTAATTTGATCTTCAAAGCTTTAGGACTGGTACATACTAGAACATATTGTTTAGAATAAAGTGAATTTTGAACTCAATATAGTGCTTCCCTCCTGGATACTGCAGACCAATAATGCACATGAATTAAGATGACTTATGATTACTCAGTTTTTGTGGGTTTTTTTGGGGGGGTGGGGGAAGTCCTTTTATTCTCATACAAACATCAAAGATCTAGCATGTGTTTATTTAGATCACTTGTCTTCTAATAAACCACTCAGCTATGATGAATACATTGAGGAAAAATTCCACTCTGCAGTGAAGATGAGCCTTTCAGCTTGTACATTGTCATTTTATATGTGATCAGAATTTACTAAAACAAGCTTGGCTCACCTGAGGTGTCACAGCTCTGTTTTTCATATTCTTTTCCTTTTGCCTTTGGTTTTGAAATGAACTGTTTTGTAAAGCACTGCTCTAAGTAACCTGACCAACACATGTCTTTGCCACAGTGAAAATAGACTTTTCAAGTACATGGCTCTATACTGGCTTCAACCAAGATGATGTGAGGTACATAGTTGACCATTACTTCAATAGTGCTCTTAATCTACTGTAAATTAGTATTAAACTTTCAAGACCTGCGTCTAATGTGACTATGAACTAATATGTTACTTGTAATTTTGTGGTACTAAAATGTGCTGCAATTCCTGAAGTAACTGTAAATTAATTAGCGCTGTTGCCCTGCATGCAGCAGAAGTAATCAGTTTTCTTAGTGGATATTTTCCAGAAAATCCTCTAGGTATCCTTCACATGTCCAAATCTTTTAAAAAACTTTTTTTTACAAACCTTGAACTGTATGAGGCATGTGGAAAAGGGCGTTGCTGTTTAGTAATATGTACGGTGTAGGGGAGAGAAACACAGTGTGTGTTGCTTTGGGATGCTGGAGACCTTTAAACTCCAAACCAATCTAGTCTTGCTTCTTTGAAATTCATCTTTTGCTGAAACTGAAAGCAAATATCCAATTTTCCAAACCTGTATCCTTAAGAAATATTTAATTTTTCAGGTTTTTAAGCTTTCAGGTTTTCTGGTTGATATTTCCTTTTTGAACCCACTGATGAAGCAATTCCATTCTTCTCTAAGACTCAGCACTGTGGGTATTTCGCATGAGAACCAAGGGTTGGTAGCTACTTGGCCTTTTGTTATACCTACCTATGGTTTAAAAAAAAAAAGAATCCAACAAAGCTGAATAAACAAACCAAAGATGCTTACAGTTAATTGATAGTGTAAATAGGACTGAGAAATTCCTGAGTCAGTTGATAGCTTTTTTCATTATCTTGTATGCTATTCAGAAAAATTTATGCTGTTTAGAATGGCACACATGCAAATTTTGTCTAAATCCAGAAAGATCTCTGAAGTTTCAAGGTGATATGCAGACAAATATTTCAGTCACTTCTGGTTTCACTTCTCGACTAACTTGTTTGGTAATCACTGTTCCATGGAGCTGGAGGAATTTTTCTTGGACATGGTCATAAAATGATTAAAATGGAAGACGGAGGAGTTACAATGATGTCATAATTCCAGAGTATAGAATTTCTTCTAGATTGCAGTGAAAAAGAATAAAGTTGAGACATTATGCAGGGGAGACCAAAGGTAGTGTTGTTTCTTGATTTTACCATTGCATTTTTACTAAAACTTGTGGCATCTATTGCATTATCCAGATGCTGTCTAGAAGATTTCATCAGAGGGAGACTGATACTGTGATGTAGCTCTGTCTGTGGAAGTGCTTACTCTGTGTGCCGCGTGGAGATGACAAAATTGTCTATAGGCAGAGGGAGGAGATGCGCTTTGCTCAGTTTCTTGTTTAAACAGCTGATTCTGTCTCAAAGGTAGCACCAGCTCTTAAGTGATCAGAGATGCTTCTGTGTCCTCTTGTGCTTGCTACTGAAGTCCCTTATTTTATTGCAATTTGTCTGGGTTCTCCTAAAAAGAAAGTGGTGCTATTTTATAGAATTGTAGAATGATTCAGGTTGAAAGAGACCTGAAAGTTTATCTAGTTCCAACCCTCTGCTGTGGGCAGGCAAGCTTTCCTTTAGACCTGGTTGCTCAAAGCCCCATCCAAGCCTTGAACTGGGCATCCACAGCTTCTCTGGGAAGCCTTTTCCAAGTGTCGTGCCTCCCTTGTTTTGTTAGCATAAAACCGAGTTCCTCAGGATCTATCTCTGTCTTTGTAGTGCTGCTTCACTGTTTTAGGGGGTTTGCATAATCATAGTTTATGTCCTTGTTCTTTCCTAGGATATGTTTGATAGTGACTACAACACTTCCTGAACAACCTTGGAGTGAATCAGGATGAAATACAAGAAAGTTCTATCAGCATGTGGTTTCTACTGTTTCAAAATGTAATCCTTCTTTGATCCTGTGAAAGTGCATTCCATTAACTCAGGGAATCTAAGACAATGCAATTTACTGTGTTATGCTGGGTGTTAAGTATTGAAGATTTAATCTGAATTGAGAAAAATTTTGAATTCGTGTATGCACATATGTGCATAGAAGTTCAGATGGAAATCAGCTTGTGAGAAGCAGTGCTATTCTGTAATAATGTTAAGTATATGCAACTTAAGTATTTTGATGAATGTCAGAATTCTGAGATTACTGAAATGCTTGATCAGAAAAGTAGAACCATTTTTTAAGTACTGTGTCAATAAAACATACATAAATTTCTATATATTTCAGGAAAGCATTTCAATACATAGGAATCTACAGAGCTTAATCACCGTGTAAATAGTCTTTTAATTTCCTGATTTAGCTCCATTGTAGATACTAATGTGTTTGTGTTGCTGGAGCTGTGTAGGCAAAAAGCGTGGGAGTTTAATGGATTTTCCTTTCCTTTTTATCTGAATTAATGTTGTAGTAAAAATGGCATGAATGCTTGCTAAGCAAGGAAAGCTGAAGCTAAAAGTAAACCTCAAGGATAACTCTTAACTCTTCTGTTCAACCCAGTGTAACTGCATTTTAGGGAAATATGGGCTGATTTACAGGCAGTGTAAAAGATACAGCACTGTGCTCCAAACCTTCATCCTGTTGCTTATGTCAGTTCTTGAATGAGTGTGTATTCTGCATGTGCTTGCGTTTAAGTGCTAATAACTCTTGAACATTTTTGTCAGACCATGCTCAGTATGTATTATAGAGGTCATAGGAATGATTTATGTAACTAGGCCATTGATTACAAAATGCCTTGCACCACCTTGACTTAACCTCTTTTTTTTTCCTATTTGTCTTAAGTACTATCCTGCATATCAGGGAAGTATGCACTTGTAAAATTCAGAATATAGAATTGGGCATGTTCTGAAAGTTTCCAGACAGGAAAAAAAAACAAAAGCAAAGCCAGCAGTACTACACACTGGATGCTTAATAGATCTCAGAAGGAGAGACACCAGTTATTAGGTTTTCTCTGGACTTAGAGCCACCTGAGGCTAAGAGCACTGTGTCACAGCAAGACTCTTCCTTTCCCAGGAGATGTCTCCATGGTCATGTGTTAGGGCACAGCTAATTTAAAAAATGATGAAATAAAAGCAGCCATAAGAACGTGGCTAGGATAACATCTTGTTATCTTGAAGATGCTTAACTGGGTTTTGGCAGTCAGGGATGACTAGTATGAAGTAACACTAATTCAAAGCAGCAGGATTCCATACAATTTGTAAACACTTGTCGGTATTCTTTGTGATTGGTGGGTAAGATGGAGTGATGTTGCAAATCTAGGACAAAGAATTGGTGAAGCACCGTTAAGGGCAGGGACACAAGCTGTTCAACACCTTCACTGGAACAGGAACTCTATATTCTTTCCAAATTCTTTTCTGTTTCTGAACTTGTAGGGCAATTCACACAGGGAACTTTTAACAATATTTTTGAAGGATTTGTTCTGCCACTGGGTACTAAGACTTCACTCTTATAAGGAACTGTGCTGCAAAATGGCTACGATTAGGCTGGAATTGAATTTAACAGCAGTGTGATCAGCCAAGGCCTTAGCTGGAAAGCTGATCTTGCAAAACAGGAAACAATGTAAACTGAAAAAAAAAAAAAAAAAACGAAAGACAAAAAAAGTGAACATACTGAATGAATACAAATGTAAAAGTACGTATCCAGGCTAGTTACTTTACCACACTAATATTTGTGAGAAGATAAGGGTATCATAGAACACTAACATTCTATTGACTGAGCATCTTTAGTAAAAAAAAAAAGCCACCTCTACTTTAAAGAAGGATTAAGTAGAACATGAAGTAGTACAAGTTTTTAAAGTGCTAAGAAAAAAGTGTAACTGCAGAAAAAGATAAACTTGGCATTGAGAGATCTTGGACAATAAGATGACAAAACTTATCTGCCACGTAAGCTTAATCGCACTGAGTGTCACAGACCAAATTTTCATAAGCTAGTTTTAAGTAAGCTTGCTTGATTTTTAACTAGGAATTTTTTACTAGGATTCCTGACATGTTTCCCTGTGCTTGCAGTGTTGCTAGTCCAAATGCACTGTGTATTAATTGGGAACAAATAAAAGTAAACTTTCTTGCCTATGTAAATGAGGCAGGTGGGATGTTGGAGCAGTGCACAGACTAACCTTCACTGCTGCAGCATGTGTGTCTGCCGCAGCTTTGCCTGTTTGGTTAATCACTGCTTCTCCTCCACCGATCTGTAAAGATGGCTTTTGGCACCTTGTAGAAGCTGAGACTCTGGGTGGAGACAGTAGAGCAACAGCCAAGTGATGTGACCCAGTTTGGGGAGTGTAAATGGCTCTAACACTGCATTAGAGCGTAGGTGTTGAAGTCTTGCAAAGTGCCAGGCCTGGGACTAAACCTATTAGCGCTCTTGGAGAGAGACCTGTGACCTACTGAAGCCGCATTTCAACTCGTTTCTTTTCCTGCAATACTTGACTGTACCAGAAGCAATCACTGCTGTACCACACTCCAAAATGACCAGGTGCTTTGCCATGTGTGACAGACACTTGGATTTTTAAGGATATTTACGTTGAGAGGCAATAATCTTTTAGTCTTCATTGAAATTCCTGTTTCTCTAATTATTAGTGGTAGGCTATGTATTTAGTACAAAATCTTTTCGCACTATGCAGTAGCAATGTTACATCATGTACACTTTCCAGTGAAATTGCTGGAATAGTGAGCTTGAAAACATTTGTAAATGTTGTAAGCTTTTGGAGGCTGTTGAGGGAAGGAAGGTTCACATAATGACTCCTTGATTAGGCTTCCATTTCTGTGCCTTTTGTTTTGACTCCTGTGTTGAATGTAGAGTATCTGTGCTCTGAATGAGGTAAAAGGTTTGAGAAGTGAAAAAAGTGGAGAAGTATGTATTTCTGAAAGACTGAGATGATTTTGCTAAGATGGGTTTCTGGGTATAATAAGTTGAATGCAGTAGCTATGCTTTGTAGTCTATAGTGGAAACTTGTGAAGCACTCAACACGTCTGAAGCATGAAATAAAAGATGGTTGTTGTATTTGATCCCTGTGATTTCCGCTATGCTCATGAAATGAAATCTTCAGCCTGGAAGAGACAACTGCAGGTTTACTGTTGTTGTTTTTCACTTGTTTCTTTCATTTTTTTTTTAACCAATAGCTGAAATGCTATTTTTTACCAATAGTGAAATGCTGTCTGAATCATAATCAGATCTTCAAGAAACTTAATACTGACATAATAATTTTATGCAGGGATAGATATAATGTAGCTCAGCTATTCTGCCATGTGCAGTCTTGCACAAGTGGAGGGCACATGCTTGTCTGGTGTTTCCATTCATCTAGTAGCAGGAATCTTGTCCAACTCTGTTCTGTTCACCATTCCATTAAGGATAAATGTAACCTAAGCATAAGAGAACGGACCGCTGCTACTAGTTTAAATTTGGAATATTTTTGGATAGGTAAGTAGACCTGTCTCTCAACATGGGGAAATAACAGGATTTACAACAATCAGTGGAGTTTCTACAGGAAATGAAGTGGCTTGGCCAAATAAGTAAATCTGAAGAGAAATACAAACATCTGTATTACGAAGTCTAAGACGTTCACTGCAGTTCTTGTTCATTCTTCTCATGATCAGACTTATTTTTTTCTGAGGAAGGTCAGTTCATGTGCCACTGTACAGCCCCTATAAATATAGGGAAAGGCCAAAATCCAGTATGTATCCGGAGAAGGAAGATTGAATCAAACACTCCGCTTCAAAGCAATGGGCCACAGGAAAGTTACCAACCAGCAATGAAATACATATTTTGCAGACTGATGTAGAGCAAAGAACTTAAAACTGAGGATAATCTATTAAGGAATCATAGCTGATCTGCTGGCCATATAGAGATTAAAATTTGTATATGGACGCATCTCAGATGTGTGCAGTACTATAGCTGTGCCTAGGAGAATGGTTTGTGTGCAAGGATGACTTTTAGCTTCCTTTGTCACTCAGTTTGGAGACAGATGGTTCTGTGGTCAAGTCCTCAAATGGAAGCAGGACTTTAAGTTACAAGATGTATAAAGTTTGTACAGCCAGGGAGTGCTTGGTATCCTTGAGCACTGCCAGGAAAACCGTTACAAGGAAATGTGAATAGCTAGATCAGTTGGCTTTGTGACAACTTTCTGCTGCTGGAGCATCATGAGGTTGATGCAGTACATCTGTGAATAGGTTGATATATATAAAGGAGACAATCAGTTGCAAACAGTAATTAAAAAGAAGTGACAGTTACTTCAAATAACTTCCTAAATGCCATTTTCTGTACAAAATAATGACAAATCTCTTGAGATAATAGAAGGTTTAGTGCATTTTAATATCTTTACAATGAATAAATCATCTCTTTTGTAAGGTTAATGAAAGCAGATGTGATGTGAAAAATGAAAATGTGGTTGCTATTTAGGAATTCCTTTCTGAAGTGTGTCCCTCTACAGTCCTGGCCAGATACAGTCTGCTCAGAGATTGTGTAGTGTGAATTTCTGATGTCTAATGCATCCAGCACTACCTAATAAAACCAATCTGTCTCCACGTATTTACTGACTCCTGACTTGAAGTCACTCTCTCACAGATCAAGTCTTCTAGCTACATGACTGCTGGTCTCAGTTTCATAAATACCAAAAAATAGCATGTAATTAAGAATTTCTGGTATTCATCAGACGTGTCATTGAAATAAGGGCAAGTATTCCAAACATAGTGCAAAATTCTGCTTTTGTAGACTCTTTTATCTGTTTTGCTGACACTAAGTGGGTATTTTGATATGTCAAGTGACAAGATAAACACAGTACAGTTTGCCGCTGCTTTTTATAGTTTCATAATGGATGTTTTTTTTCTAAAGGCACTGTGCAGCAAAAATTCATTCACTGTGACTTATTCATTTAGTTTAAATTGGTGTATAAACAACTTCTTCAAGAATTCTGTAAGCAATTTAGAGGTTAAAAAACAAGCCAGAATTTGTTTCAAGTACTGTATTCTCTGTATTAATCTCTGTATCCTTCCTGATTGATTTGTTAGATGTGAACATAAGAAAAAAAAAATCATCTCCAAAGAATGTATACCTCTGCAGTCCCCTGCTCAGATGGTCATTGCTATGCTTGCAGACAGCAGGCTACCCTGGATGTCCTCATTCTCCTGACAAGCAAAAGGGCCATGGTAAAAGCCTGAAGAAAGGAGAGAGAATGCCTATGATTTCTTAAGGACCTTAAAACAAACATAGAAATACTTAAGTGTACAGTTTTAGCTGGGAAAATTGTTAAATATATTTAAAATATCTACTTTGTTGTTATACATAACTCTAATAGCTTTCTGTAGCATTTTTCTTTCAATCCTTCTTGTTCTATGCTGGTTATAAGGTTATTGTCCTGTTTCAGCTTGAGCATGCTGCTGTTTCTGTGATTAGTTCCAAGATATCATCTGGGTATACAGGCTGAAAATCTTGCTTGGCTGGCTGCTCCCTCTGCATTTAAATGGTCTGATTTTTCTGATGGTTTGTATAAAACAACAAAAAAATCCAACTGATACAACATGTCAGTACTCTGACTTGTTTAGGGAACTAGTTTTGATTTTTTTTTTTTGTTGCTGGTTTTGTTCTTTAAGACTCTAACTTCAAAAATACTTCTGACTGCTCACTTCTTGAATGTACATCACTACAGTTCCTTTGGCTTGCTTGTCATGAAACATAGCAATGCTTTTGAGATGTAGCAGAATAATTTATCAGAAATAGGTATTTTAATTTGAGAAGTAAATTGGAGTACAGTCCGTTTCTGTTTTATTCAGCTGGTGTGCTACTATTGCTTTGAAGGCTTTAGGAGCCTGTCTCAAAGATCTGATGCAAGTCCAGTGTTACTGATAGACAATCAACTTCTCTGATTTAGAACTGCCTGATTTATTTCTGTTCTCAATAGTGGAAACTGTGCCTTTCTATATTTCCCGTGCCTTCACCATCCCCTTTGTTATGGCAGGAACTTGCATCTCGAACTGCTGTCATAATGCATGTAATGGCAACTAAGATTGACTTTCCTTCTTATATTAAGATACCTGCAAAAAAACTGCAAAAACTGCTGCAGTCTCACATTACAAAATGTGACTTGAAAAAATGCTTGTTATAGGCTAGAAAGTGGTTGAACTATTGAGAGAGATGCGTGGCTTTAAAAGTTTATTCTGAGTTTGAACTGATTTATTACACCAATGATCTCATTTTGCTGTGAAATGTTCTTCTAAAGCATGATAAACTATGGCAAAAGAGAAGGAGAACTTCAGCAAGATTTGTGATGGGTGTAGTTGGGAGATATTTCTTTTTCTAGAGGAGATGTTGTTTGAATGAAGGCTTTTTACCCTATTGAAGGTTGTAGGATTTCTGCAACTTAGATGAATGAAATATGACTTCTAAGCTTTTTGTTATTTGTTGGCATATTTATGGTGCTGGCTGGTTGCTTGTGCTCCAGCTTGCCGTGAAATTGGTTTATGCAGAGGAAAAAATAGAATCAAGTTCTCAATAAATAGAACTGAAAATATTTTTAGAAAACCTACAGCTCACAGCCCCTGATCAAATAACATGCAACATGTTCTGTCAGCACCTTCAGATGAATTATGAAACAATGCTGAAACAATGAACATTTTACAGAGATGTTTTTAACCAAATACTTGAATCTGCACTTGTTTTCATATAAATACTTGATTTTATTCGATATTTTCTAGTTAATAATCACAAATGATGATGCTGACAGCCATAAAATACTGGAGATTGAGAATAAAAATTAACCCCTTCACATTCAGATATCATAAAATATACATTACTTACTGATTATTCTCTGAGCTGCCTTTGAGTACTTTGTAAATAATTTTTACCAGAAAGAGCTCTCCTGCCTGAATTTTTCACTGAGAATTCCTTGTTCTGGAAAGGCTTTTACAGACCTCAGTGTGGTCACTTGGAGAAAACCTGCGTGAGTAGGGATAGTGCCGGGAGCTGGAGCCAGGGAGCTCTGTGGTCCTAGAAGCAGTGAGCTCTGGGGGATCCAGGAGCTGAGGTATCCAGAATAAATTTCCTTGTGTATTTTTCATGGTGCTTATTAAATCACAGCTCTCTAGTGCAAGTACACAGCAATGCTTTTAGTAAAGGGCTTTCTACAAATAATTTCTCTTTGTTTCAAAAACCCAAAGAACTCTGAAGTCAACAAGATAGTTAGTGTCCTGTTACATTACTGTTTTTGAGAGAGGGGATCTTATTTATAAATACTTCATGTAAACATAATGTGTGCAAGCTACTGCTTGTAAAAAGCATCCTACTGCTTTGAAAAATGCATTCTAAAAATGTCAAAACAGAATCCTTCCTACTTTGAAATGCTGAACAGATTCATTTTCAATAGTGAAAGGCATCAATACCAAAGTTGAAAAATGTTAGATGGATTTTTAGGGCAGTTTTGTACCAGTGCTTTACTGGGAGCATTTTTATTCAATTTTCTGAAAGGCAAAGAGAATAACTCTTATAGCCATGAGAAGGGAGCTAGAGCCTGAGGCATGCTGTAACGAGATGTCAAGGCAGCTGATGCACAGGTGACAGCATTTCAAAATGATCTGTGTGTTCAGTCCTGTGAGAATTGGAGGGTCAGCTGGTTTCAGTACTTTAGGTAGCATCTGAACTCACTTAGTAGTAAAGTTCTAACGTATGAGATGAGATTCCTATCGCTTATGAAAACTCATTTAAGTTACCTAATTGCTATCTCAAGCTTTTTCTTTAAGATTCAGTAGTTAGATGTATTTGTGATTTTATTATTACTTTTGGAGTAACATTCATTGCATTTTTCTTCCCAAGAAATGTTGTTCATGACACTGAAGCTGAGTAACTTGCAGAAAATGCACAGAAGTTGCTGTGCTATATGTAGAGAGTAGAGAGCTAATTGTAATGCAGGATATCTGGCAAATAGAAGAAAGCAGGTTTAACATATTATTGTTATCAGTTTAATCACTAATGTATTAAAGATTATTAGTGATACTCTAAATTATATCTGGAGATCTTATTTTTGAAGCAAAGGTGCTGCTATAGTTCCATAGGAAAATTTGCAATCTGAAAAGGAGTCACTGTAACTTATCAAGAAAATGCAAGTACACCAGAAATTGCACAAGAAAACTAATACATAAGTCAGTTTTCTTCAGTGACTTTGTGTGTGTGTGTGTGTAGCTTATTTGAAATATTTTTAAGCTATAGACCCTGATTTACAACGTAAACAATTCTGAAGTGGTTGGCATGAATAATACAGGCATGGTGTATAACAGTATAAAATGTCCCACAGTTGAATCTTCAATGTATAAATGCCAATTTTTAATTTTACATTAGTCCAATGATACCAGATATTTTGTGTTTATCCTTTCTGAAAGGACTGATGGAGAAATGTTTTTGGTTTTGTGATGTTCCCACCACAACAGCCTAAACATCATAAATCTTGAAAATGTAATTAAAAAAAGGCGGAGGGATGCTTTTACTGCACTTATATATAATAGCTGTGAAGGTTCTGTTGAGCCAGATATAGGTTTCCTCTTTTCATGGCTTGCTTTGGGAAGAGTTGATGTCTCTGGGCCATACCATAAGGAGTTTTGTTCTGGACTACTCTGAGCTGTGATTCTGATGAGAAAGAGGGAGGGGGAAATGCTTGCATGCTGATTTACCCAGTATGGTATATAAAACTGGTATGGTCTTAGTAAGCGTATTGATTTCACATCATCAATCCTGGACAAAACAATAATAAGAAGGTGCATGCCATTTCTTAATGTGAGTAATGCATCTTTCAAAATGTCTGCCACTTTGAGATTGAACCTCTGAATCTCAACTACAGTCTCTTATACTGCATCCAAGCTGTGTATCACCAGCAGCCAGTGACTGCAGGGCAGGGACAGAATTTATTGGATGACTTAGATGGGTGTCCAGGGAGCTTGTTCAGTCTTTCCCGGATTGCTTCACGGGCCACTTCTAAACTGATTTATCCTCATAAAGTGCAGCTCTGGGAAAGTGGAAGAAGCAGAAGGTATTACACTGCCTGTTCTCAAGCCACAGGGTGGCAGGGTGCTAGGGAGGAAAAAGAGACTTGTCCAGGTAACTCACCTGGCACTGACAAAAAAAAAAAAAAAACCAACAAAAACCAACAACAAAAACCCACCAGACAATGAAACTTGCTGCTATCTTCACATAACTGAAGAGCAAGGCGGTAAATGACAATCTTTGTTAATCCTGGTTCATGGGCAGATCTTAAAGGTACCTACTTCTGTTGAATAATGCAAAAGAAAGGGATGTGAATATATGAAAATGAAGATGAATTAAGGGAACAACGTGTCTGACCTCAGAGAACAACCTCTTTGCTAAAGCATAGATGACTTAGAGTATGAACTCCTGGCACAGGCACAAATCGGCAGTATCTTCAGCTTTCTGTAGAACTCTATAGAAGGTGTGTGGTGAACTTGTAATGCATTTGCAGCGTAACTAATTACTTCATATTTACTTTTCATGTAGACACACACTCACAAATAGAGCTGCAGATTATTGCCCCAAGTCCATGTGGAGGGATGGTAGGAGAGCATTTGTACTGGTTTCTTTTCAGTATGGAGAAACTGATGTGATTTGGACAAGCTAACTTTGACTGTTTAAAGCATTAGGCACCTCACAGTGCCAGCAGTGATAAGCTATCTTCTAGAATAAGGAAGCTGTAATCTGTACGTTTGAGGAATCTTTCTGAGAATGCAGAAATCCAAGGCTGATGTATCCTTCAATTTTTAATGCAGTATGAAAGCACCTCATAATACTGATGTACTTGAGATGAACTTACCTTTAAAATCACTGCGACATCATAAAACTGAGCTAGATGTTACATCTATGCCAGCAGTTGCATTTGTGAGGCCAAAGCACTTCAAAGGCTGAAAGATGGTGGGGAAGACATGCTGCTGCTTTTGGAAACAAGCATGTAGCTTGTTTCAGATCAGTAGCATAGCGTAAGTCAAAGTCTATAAATATTAGGAGGCAGAAAGGTTTTCATCTTCTGCTTTAGTCCCTTAATGTAAAATAATACGAAATACTGCTTATATTTTTGGTATTTTTAAAACACTGCTGAGATCTTTACAAAATGAGGTGTGGGAAAAAAACAACAGAAAAAGTGGAACAGCGACTTCTGTTGTTTGACAAGAGAATCTTCTCTTGTTTCACATGCTCCCTGCTGAAGATAGGCAGAGCTGAAGCATTAGCAGAGGATTTAATTTCCTTAGACTTCGAAGATCCAAACCCAAGAATGGATTGAAATACTTGAGGGAACTTGGGGCTGATTTGTCCAAGCTCGTGTGGATTTGCTTTGAGGTTAGTTAGTGGATAGAACTGAGCTAGTCCTTTTACAAAAAGTCCTCTGTGACAGCTGTTCTTGATAGCGAGGCTCTGAGGAGTTTCTGCTGGTGCACAGGGCTGGTGCGCCCCGTAAGAATAAGGACAAGTGACCATTTTTCTCTTTTTTCAGTGAATGCCTCTAAAAATATGTTATCAAAGCTGTCAGCTCTGTAGGAAGTCTCATCTGTAAAACTGACTGAATCCTGGCAAATGTTAAAGTCCAAGCTGCAGAGCAGAAAGTCGTGAGGCACTGCTGAGTATCGTAGCGGGAGAACAGAGCGTCTCTTGGCAGAGAATATCCACAACAAAGTGTTGCACTACCTTAAAACAGAAGGGAGAGGAAACTCAACAGCTTACAACATATCTTAAAATGTTAGATGTTTAACAAGCATAATTTTTGTTTGTAATAATGGCATGAGAGGGTGCTGAGGCTTAAAAGAAAAACAAATCCATAAAGACTTGTGGAACAGTAAGTGGAAAAAACTTAGTGGTACTTGAACTGTAAAGCTTCACATCCTAAGTTGCTGGATTTTGGGAAAATCTTTGTTACATATCACATAGTGTTGTTAGTAGCTCATAGCCACAGAACCTGCAGCTTTTAGATGCAGGAGTGTCACAGTGATGTACTCAGGGTCAGGACACATCTGTTAATGTAATGCATCGTGCTTAGTTGATTGTACCTGGACTGTAGTTTCCGTGGGTGTCAAACTGGAGCTCTTGTAACTGGGCAGCCTTCTGACTGTGACAAAAAGTGTCTTGCACACAGAGTGTAAGTGCCGTGAAGCTGGTTTGAGCCTTGCCCCCAGCTCTCTAATGGTTTTAGTTGTTGCGGTTCTAACTGGTCAGGCTCTTAGCATCTCTCTTTGAAGGGAGCCTGCTCAGTGAGGCAGATACTTCAAAAATGTGCCACAAAATCTCTTCTTCCTCCTCCCAGAAGTTAAAAATATAATGGTGACAAAAAACAAACCCTTCTGACTTAGTTTTTCCTTTTACCAGTCAATTTTCTAAAAAATAATGGGTTAGAAAAAATACAGCGAACAAACAAAACCACACACACGCACAAATCCCTGACGACCTAGTCTGTGTTTGTTGTAGTCTGGTCTGTTATCTCTGCTTTCTGCCCAGCTCCCTGGAGCAGCTGCAAGTCTTGTGCTGAGCAGCCACCCTGTGCTGATCAGTTTTACCCGGCCCTTCCAGAAGCCATGCTATGCTATAATGCAAAGCACCATAGTGCTTCAAAAATTAATCTGTGCTTCTCTGAAGTGATTGTTGTTGTTGTTTTCTCTATAGACTTGGATTTACTTGTTTTCCTACTTTTGCTTTAAATTCACATATTCTTTTATCTAGCTGAAGAACAAAGATGATGGAGAAACAAGTGAAAGAGCGAGCTGAGCTACAGGCACTGGCATAGGAGCTCTGAGTTAAGCAGTTCAGTCCCTGTGGCGCAATTCAGTTGACATTAAGGTTTGCAAGAGATTTTTCACTGACCTGTTGGAAACTAGATGAGGCTTTTAAATTATGCATAAGCAGTCTGCTGCCTGCACTGATATGAGTGATTTTTCACCTAGTGAAGATAGACGGAATGTTTTTAAGACGATTATTGCAGTTTGTAGCTAGGCACAAATCGCTCTCACTTTTGTTGGGCTCTGCATGCTTTCTTCAGTGCATTAAAGTTTGATATGCACAAAGTGCAGCACTGATCTGAGATTTACACAAGACTAAAGGTTGGACAGTCAATTACCATGGCTGTGGTATGAATGCTTGCTGATGGGGATCCTAATAAAGGTCTCAATAGAAGTGGAAATTATACTTGGACTCTGCAGTTCTTTATTCATGTTCCTTAATGGTTGGAAGTAGTAGAGGCAGCAGTGCTCCTGCTATGCAACATGAATGTAAATATGGAAAATGTGTAAGCTGGAGGGACGCTGCTTGGTGTTGAATTACAAAACTGCATCATGCTGTTATGGCCTGAGCCTGAGGCAGGCAGCCTGGAGAGGCCACGAGCATGGCTCTGCCTGTGTGCCCTGATACTGGGAGAAGAGCTGCTGCCATTGGGTCAGCCAAAGCCAGATGTCCCTCGGTGTGCTCCCTTGTGTTGTATGGTCATCCTGCTCTAGTGGATAACCTCCCTTCTCTTAAGGATGTCCAGCCTGTTTCTGAGGATGTCAGATCCCTCATAGCACATCTTAGCAATCATCTTGAATTTCCCCTGGGATTTGTCCTCTGAGGATGTACACTGACTGTTGTAAACATGGAAGGCAATATTCCCCAGCTGAAAGCCATAGGGACAATGACAGCTGCTCAGCAGGTCCACAGCATAGGTAGGATTTTCTCGTGGTAGGGTATGTCTCTGAGAAGATTATAAGGTGGAGGGAAGAGTTTTCTGACACTGTGCTGGGATCTCAAGGTGACAGCATCTCTTAAATCTGTTTGTCTCAAGCATGGCCCATGCTGCAAATATAGAGGCACATGGAGCTGAGTGCTGCGTACTTGGCTAGATATCCGCCAGCGGAGGTAGGAATAAAGTAGGTATTGTGTTCAAAAAGGGAGGATGATTTTAAACTGGTTGTTATATGGAGCTATAAAATCTCTGTGAAGAAAGAAACAAGTTAATTGCAGCAACTGTTGGGTTTGTATCCCCACTGCTTGTAGCACTGTTCCCTGCTCTGCTTAAAACGATTATGAAGTACAGCTCTTGAAATTACAGCATTTTGTTCTGCAAGTCACCATTTTCTGTCCTGAATGCCATTCAAATATTTGCCTTCTTCAGCTGATACTGTCATTTGAAAAATGCTGTTTTCTAGAAAACATCCTTAGTACATACTTAATGCATAAGTACAGGCTATTTTCCTTAGCATTTCAGCTGCCGCAGCACTACTTCTTATATTTCAATATTTCAGGAGTTTTTTATATTTAAAGCAGGAAGACAAAAAATCTGCTGGGAATTGCCATTGCGATGTTGAACAGTGCTATCAGAGAAGTTTTTTCTTGAATAACCACTGTGTACTGAGAACTTCCCAAGTGTAATTTCTGTGGGAGACACTTGAAAAGCTGTTTCAAACACAGCTGTAGGACTTCACGCTTGTCTTGTGAGAGTAGGACTAAGTGTTGGTGAGGTGCATTGTGTGGGACAGTGATAATTATACCACACTCTGAGGCCATTATAATTGGGCTTAACTTTATTATAATAGAGTTTTTAATAGCTAACTTGGAAACTGTTATAAATTTTGAGTTATTTTCCAGTGAATGTGCTCTCCAGCAAATCGTGCAGCTTCAATTGCTCCAGAGCTCTGGGAAGAGACCTTGTGACCAGATGCTCCTGTCCCATTCCCAGCTCCAGGGAGAGCAGAGTGCAGAGTCTGGCTGTGCTGAGCAGTGAGCTGAGAAGCCTGCTGCTGCCCTTGGAGTTGTTGTTTGTTGGGTTACTGAACAAACCTAAAAACTGTTGTTGAACAGCTAACACCAGTAAACAATGTTACTGAAATAAATATTGGTTGTAAGAGCAGTTATGCTCTAGATTGATGTAAAAATCAATCTGAGGCTTTATTCAAGTGCTGTTTACTTGTGCACTGGGTGGAGCCACATGCAGGGTTTAAGTGGGACCTGACATTTGCTGGTTTTCCCGTACATAAGTGAATTTTATTTCTGGGCAACTGAATGTTGATGAATAAATCTCTGTTCCTGTAATTACATAAAATGTGTAACACTTGGGACTGAATGCAGAAATTATGGGGAAAAAAAACCAAAAACATATTTGATCTCCTAGATTAAATATAGCTTTCCTGGTCTTCAATAACACCAAGTTGTGTTTTACAGAAGATGAGATGTAAAAATTGCATCTTTTGCAATGGTGTCTTTATCTGCCTAGATACTACTTAGTTCTACAAATAAATGTAGGAAGTGTCTTTAATTCTCTTAAACTGTTCTGTGCTGCTGTTGTCAGGTGTTTGGGACCTCCTAGATTTCTTAGTACGATGAATAAGTGGTCTTGATATTGAGGAGCTGAGCACTATAAATCCTATAGTCATAAATCTTCCAACTGAAAAGAATGAGAGCTGCCGCCCTCAGCATCATGAAGAGTTGTGCTCAGTGATTCAGTATTTTGAGCAGTTCTGGCATCAGTTTCCAGATTAAAGGGAGTTGGAGCTCTGAAGTCCTTTTGCATTATTTGCTTTCTTTAGACCTCCTTGCGCTACTGCCCTGACTTAATACACTGAAACTTGTTCTGAAACTGCAGAAGCGGTACAGGTGAAGAGCCTTGAAATTGGAACTGATTTTTTTATCACATTATTAAAAAAAAAAAAATTGATACCAAGTGAGGTGGTTTTTGGATCAAGAACAACATTTAGATATCAAATTTCTGCAAGATAGGAGCAGAGTTTAAACTCAGTAGTTGACTGTCAACAAATATATTGTAGATGCTTTGTTTCTATACAGCCTTTTTCTGCCCAGCAGCTGTGGGCATGTCTAGCTCTTATCCAGCACCATGCAGGCACATCTGGCCAGTTCTTGCAGTGGGACTGCCTTGCAGTAAACTGACATGGTGCTGAGACAATTCCCCTCTGCCCCATCCTCTCCCCAAAGGCAAAACAGTTCTTTAAAGTTACCCGCTGGTTGGATGCATGGATTTTTATATATATTTGTGTGAGAGAGAGGAACTTTCCCAGGCATGTTTTTGTTACATATTTACATATGCTCAAAGTACAAGGTTTAGTTTAGTTGTGCTTGTGGGAAGTATTCTAAGTATTGGGGAAAACAGCACATTTCTCATGTCTTTGTCCTATCTTCCTGCTTTGCTTTCTCACAGCCACCTGGTCACTGTGAACCTGTTTGTGAAGGTAGTCTATCGCTAGACTAAAAATATTTGTTCCATCTTTGGCAGTGTCACAGAGTGTAAGCCTTCCAATAGCCCTGTAAGAGGCCAAATTTCTTTTGTGTGAAAATGGGTTGTTTTGTTCATTCATACCCTGGAGTGAAATTGGGTGATGACGATTTGTAATTTTGTCCTTAGAGATGGATGGATTCAGTGAACTTGCCTGTGCATTGCCTGCACAGCTAGATAAGTGTGTGTTGCACCCACGTCACGTTGCTGAATGAAATGGTTCTGCTTTCACTAAAGTAACTTCTGAGCCTCTGGGAACAAGCATGGCCAGTCTTGTGCTGCAGCATGCCTATGTTCACATCTCCAAGCCTGATTTTGAGATCGTTTGCTATGGAATGAGATTTACTCAGGTGTTTCTGATACTGCTGGAAGTCAGAGGGTTCCCTTGGCTATGTTTGGGCTGCAGGTGGTGAGAGTCATGGGCATAGTACAGCTCAGACTTGCTGAGCCTTGCTGCTCGTTCCTATGAGGAGCAGCAGCAGAGCTGTGATTCTGCATAAATTGTGCCTTTCCACTATGCTCTGAAAAGAAAATGTGTGATGTGAAATCAGTGGTGAGCCTGAACTTGTATCAGCTTCACTTCCAGTGATTTCGTAAAAGCCAATACGAGCTCCTGTTGAAGAAGTTTCAATTGAGCCCAGCATAGATGAGAGAAAATAGTCTAAAATGTTTATGAAAGGCTACTGTGAAAAACGTTGATGAAATTTCTGGAACAAAAAAAAATTCAACTGATACATACAGTGAACCACTGAGGGGAAATGAGCAAATATCAGTGGTCTTCAAAGAAAAGCTTCCTCTGCTAGCATACCTCTCCCAAAACACGGCTAGGTAGGAGAGCCTCGCAGCCCCAGCTGAACTGGATGGCTGAGGCACACAACAGCTGCCTCCTCAGTTCAGACAGACTTGATGCTTCCCCTGTCTGCTTTTCTGTATGTGGAATATGCACCTTTCTCACGTTTAGACTGGGTTAAAAGATATTGCCCCCTTTGATAAATGCCTC
>JANHGO010000043.1:2334118-2384107 GCA_024606505.1 Aquila spilogaster
GCAACAACTTGTGTGCCAAGGAGGACAATTTTCTTAGATGTTGCTCTTTCTCTGCACAACCACGTTAACTTCAGTGGTGTGAGCTGGTGGTTGACGGCAGTCTTTCCCCATCAGCCTTGTGAGAAAAGCCACAAGTTTCTTTGACAAGGGAAACGGACAAACAGAGGTTTGGATGATGTTTGCAAGACAATTGCCAAGTTGGAGGAGGAGAAGGTGATACTGCTTTGTGTATCTAGAGTTTTGCATCATTGTTTTTAGTGCACTAATATATCTGAAACTACCATGTGGCCTACACCCTCCACCCTGCTCTTCTTGGGATACTGTGAACTGTTTCATCAGAGATTTTGAGTGGTTACAGAGAGCAGAACATGGCCATATATATGCTTTAGCTGACAGCGAGTCATTGTTTGAGCTCTGTAATACGGTTTTCACAAATTTTTCACTTTGTGTTCTTTTTACTCTGAAGTGGAATGAACTCAAACTACCAAATCTTTTTCCTCAAGTGTAATTGCATTCAGTACAACAAAGTACCTTGGCAGTGTTAGTAGTGGCATTTTAGGCACTTGATTTTTGGGAAAGGGATTATGGAAAATTATTGTGAACTTGTCACGAAATGGAGTGGTTTGGATGGCTTAAAGACTCCTCTCCAATGGTATTAGTAAAAATGATTTAATAGGCATTTATCTAAAAGTGCAACTTCACAGAATTCAATGGCAAGGTTCACTCTTATTACTTAATACATGGATGGAAATGCACAAAGGAAAATCAAGTCAGAATCAAACTAAAATTATGTATACAGAGACTGAAGACGCAATAGGGTAAAAGAAACATACAAAGGAAAATCGAGTTAGAATTGATTTCTCATGATGGGAGACTGAACCTCCCGTTGAGTCACGAGGTTCAGAGGAGACCCCCTTGCTTTCTAAACTCCTGTTGGAGTCTAGGTGCAACTGGATCAACTCCTGGTCTCAGACTTGTGCAATGGTTTATATCTAAAGAGATGATGAGTATAATAGCAGCCTGAGATTCATTCACAGTCAAATAAAGTTCATGACAGTAATTTAAGTATAGATTTGAAAAGCAAAATTTGTAATATACTTGCTATAGAATATTCAGGTTAATACACACATGCATAAATACATTAAGAGATATACATAAGCGAGTAAAAGAGGTATACCTGTTAAAAATTCCCCCTGAGTTCAGTGAAAATATTCACATCAAATGGTTCAGGATCTTTCTCAACAGGCGAAGGGGTTGAGCCTCAAGGAGCAGAGAGTATCAGCCCAAGTATTGTTGGCTTTCGGCAACAGACCGCCGATCTTCGCAAACTGATAAGTTTGTGAGCTCTGAGAGGCGTCCCGCTCAGAGGCAGTTGCTGGTCGCAGCCTGCTGCGGTCCAGGAGAGCTCAAAACGTCTCACTTAGTACCACCGTTCATAGGTTTGGGAGATGATTGGCTTTAGTCATCAGCAAATTACTGGAATCCCAGCTGTGCTGGTACCGTTTCGCATGAGTTACAATTCAGATAAGGAAGGCTCCAGGGCTGTCAGAGAATGACGTAAGATTCAGATATGGGATGCCCCAAGGCTGTCAGGAGAGGACTAAGATATGTCTCAAGGCTGTCAGGAGAGAACGAATTATCTCTACGCCCGTCCCCCACCTCTGCCAGGCAGCAGGAGTCCTTGGAATGGTCAGTACGACTCCCTGTCTTAGCCATGCGAGAGTTCCTGGTACGGTCAAGGGACACTTAACCGCCCAACTCACGACACTTATGCTAAGGCCTAGTGAGACTTCCCAAGTTCATAGATCATCCCAGTGAGGGGGAAGAAATGCACCACCACAGAACTGGAACTAGACCTTCAGGACTTCCTGGTGATACTGACTGCCTTAATTTTTTTATGTAGCCAATTTGAGGTGGTTTAAAACTTTGATTTTCAAAAATGGTTGAGTGTGTATACCTCAACAATTGGTCTAAGTGTTTCAAATTATGTATCTGACTTGCCGAGCAGAATTACTAATAGATTTTAAAAAAACCCTTGCCAGTCCAGTATTGATAGAGCGACATTTTAGTATTGAGCAGCTACAATAGTAGATGTTTTACTTGGTAAAATTTCAGAAAGTTAACAGTGTTAATGCGAGAAGCATATCCCTTATTTCATAAACCTTCTATTGTTTTTATACATCCTCTATTGGAAGAAGAAAAACACAAGAGTAATACTGTGCTTTTTTTGAGGCGGTGTAGTCACGAAGCGAGTTAACTGAGTTCTAGTTCTCGGGCAATACAGCCAAAATCATATTATTGCCTCAAAGTATAATGTGTAACTGCATGATAGTGCTAGCTAGTAGGAGGAATATGGTTGAGGGGACCTCTTTAACCTGACAGTCTTCAAAAGAAGTCCATGATTCTGTGCTTCATGTAGTAAGGTTTTATTTTTCTGGATTGCTTTTCAACATGTTGAAGAATCTTTAGGCATATCATAATGTTTCATGACTCAAAAGTTCAGGTACTGCAAATGATTCTAAGCATCGCAGCCATGACACCATCTATGTTTTGTAGAAAAAAATGTTCTGCATGAACGAAGCTGGTCCCCTGTCCCCCCCCTTAATACTCTTTCCTTAAACTCAATTGGCAAGAAAAAACGATAGCATTGTACTGATAGGTGAATCGAAGGGAAAAGGGCTGATTTTTTTTTTTTTTCACAATAGTTGTGTAAACACAGGCAGGTGTCTGTTTGCAATTTAATGAAATATTTGCATCAGACAATGTATTATACTAATATTTTGACTTCTGAATTACTGAGATCCCGATTTTTCTACTGAAGTAGAATCAAGTCTTGCTAAAAACTGGATACCATCCAGGTGGATAAACTAGCATATGCAAGCATTTTGTCTAAAATTATTTCCACTGGAAATAGACAGCTGTAATTTATGTAAGTTTATAAGTGCTGATTGTGCTCAATAGAATTCTCTTGACAGGCTGGCAGTTGTTGAATCTGCAATCTCGAAAAGACAAAGCTTTGTAAGTGGTTTCACATTAATTCAATGCAGCCAATTTTTATACCCAATTCTTGAAGGAGTTGTTCGTGTTAGTAAGCAGTCCTGTCGGTTACGATGTAAGATAAGGCTTGCTTAATGAGCAACATGTGTGCACAACTTAATTCAGGAAGTTGAGTGCTTGTAGTGCCACAGGATTTCTCTTTTGTGTAGATAAAGTACTTTGAATTTCCTTCATGATTTTGCCATTCTGAGTTGCTTTTGTTCTTTTGTGTTGGAATTCACATGAAAAGCTGGCTAAATCTAAGGCATAGAATATGAGTATAAAGAAGGGAAAAACATAGAATATCTTATACTTTCTGCATGCTTCATAATGTTCTTCAGGGGCTTTGGTTAAAGTTGGTTCTGGAGCATCTGCTGAGCAGCTTGTAATTACCTGCCTGTATTCCTTTTTCTACGCCCTCACTCTAGTCAAGACAAGCAGGAGGAGTGTGCGTTTTGAGTAGAATTTAGCACATCTCTTAGCTGTTTGGTGGGGCAATGAGAATCACCTCTAAATGAGCTAGTGTTTTAGTGAGGCGAAGACATCCAGCTATGCAGCTTATAGTAAAGGAAGTCACTTTCTGCCTTCTCTTTAAATCTGCTTTTCAGAAGAACGTAGAATGTGTGTACCCTTGAATCACAAAGCTTTCCCTGGTCTGCGCTGTAGGCTGAGATGTGCACTTCTTCAGTTGCACGTACAACCGGCTGAGGGATTTCATTTTTAGAAAACAGAATTGTTGCACAGTGAGTCCAACAGAACCACTTCTACTATAGCTGTTGTACAAGTTCCAGAGGAGGACAGGGTATGATCTGAAGTAGGCTTATCGTATGAATTTAAACTAGTTTTGGGGTTGGGGGTTTTTTTGTTTTTTGTTTTTTTTTTTTTAATGGAGATGTGATTGTATTCATGTAGGCCTGTGAGGACAGGAATAAAATCTGACTTTAGGAACGGAATTAACTGGCATACTTTTCTTTCCAGAACACTGAAAATCATCTACACTAACTATTGGAAATCCACGTGTATGTGCAAACCGATAGGATCATGAGTAGAAGACAATGAGTTCTGTTAATGATTTTATGCACTGGTGGAAAAAATCTCTGCTTTCTTGCACGTAATCTGTTTCTTTCAGACGAATTAATGTATTAGATATTTACAGATAGGACTTTAAGCCAAAAGTACCTTTGGTTCAGATGCAATGCAGCAATTTTTATGTAGTAGTCTGCACATTGACAACTTAAAATCAAATAAAAGAGAGAACCTTCATACTTTTTCTTTCTAATCTCATTGCTTTACGCAAGTAGTCATGGTTAGACTAATTCTTTCCAACAGGAAAATGTGCAGCAAAAAATAGATCTGTAAAAACCTACTGATAACTTTAAAGGCCCTTTTTTCCTTTTTGCTTCTTTAATCTGTATTCTAGGTAGTTTTATGCCTCAGTGTAATTCAAGAATGATCCTTGGTCTAGGAATTAACCATGATTTAGATATCTGGTTCCTCATCTGAGCTGTTTTAATGATGTGTTTGGAAGTATTCCAGTAAGTGCAATTGCAAGTAAATGGAAGATGAAGTAGGCAAACTATGTACTGGGGAAACTGAGAACAGAATAGTATGTTAATAAAAACATAAAAGAATGTTTTAGGTTATCACAGTACAGAAGAAAAATGAATTTCCTAAAATACACATTATAAATAATTGGAATCAAGACTAAAGCTTCAGTTGTGATGCCACTGCTTCCTAGGAACTATGATAAGTAAGTTGGAATGGTTGACAATGTGTGTTTATGGCTGAGGTGGTGATTGTTGGTTGTTTTTTTCCTGCAGTTCTCGCTCTGCTTTCTGGAGGAAGAGAATAGTCAATTTTTGTGGTGATTTTACAGAGCTCTCCATAGCTTTCTCCCTATTCAGAGAGTTCTCAGAGGCTCCGAACTTGTGGTGGCAGTGCACTCCCATTTAGAGGCATGGAAAAGACACCACTAACAGAGTTCCCTGGCAAAAAACTGCCGTGGATGTTCTTGCACTAATACTGCCCATGAAACTTAAATAAAAAACGTGCTTGTGTTAGGTAGACGGAGGAGTAGAAGGGGAACAGGAGGCACAGATGCCAGTGGAAGTCAGGAAGTGCTGCCTGTGGGGTTACCGTCCTCACGGCCACGCTCGAGTCCTTAAACCCCGCAGGCAGGGACTCCTGCTTGCTTTGGAAAGGAGGAAACCGTTTCTTACAGTTTTTTATAAACTGCTCTGAACTGCTGGGCAAAAGGAGACTTGGGCTCTGTGAGTATGTGATACCTTTGGATTAGTTATAATGAAGACTGCTCGAATGACCGGTCACTCACATCACCAGTACCTTAATTTGTGTTTTACTGAAATGTAACCAGCTTTACCATTACAAAATCTATTTTCCCTGTGGTAGGAGAAGTGTCAATAGTTCGAACCTGTGCATTGTATATATTAAAAGCTACTATGTCAGCCTCTTGGCTACCTTTGGAAAGTACTTTCAGAGTTGATATATGGGATACACAAGATGAATGTGAAGAGATTTTGTCCGTTGTCTGACATGGACAATAATGAGAAAGGATTAGGTGTCTAGTTTGTTGTGTGCCATTACAGTCCGAACAAAAGCTGTGTGTGAATTTGACTGTGCCACCTTTTGAGCAGCTAAATGTTGTTATGGGAAGCAAGTTATAGAGAGTGGGTATTTCCACCATGTCCTGTAGAGAAAAACTTGCTGATTTTGAATAAATAGTAATATTTAGTTAATAAATATGTGAAAACTTTATTCCAAAATCTACTTAGAATTTTTCAATATTATTTGGCTTTAAAAGTGAAAGGAAACTTTTAAGCAAGATCAAGACTGATTTTTATGTACTTAAGGTTTGGGGTTTTTTTTTTCCTCTACAAACACAACAATGTGGCTACCTGCACAAGACTGTAATGAGACCAAGAAAGGTCAGCATTGTATCACTCCCTTTTCTAATTTGTAGGGTAAAGAGACAAGGACATCCTTTTCTAAGTTTGTGGGGTTTGGGTTGGGTTTTTTAGTGACTTTGATTTTCCTTTTTTTATACTTTGATAAATCTTCAAATTTCCTCACGCTGTGTTGCTGCATGAACGTTCCCCATTTGCTAGGGTGGAGGGGAGAGGTTTCTGCAATGGAATATGGGAATTTTAAGTTGCCATTAGAGATCTCTGAGATGTTTCCTAATACTGGAAAGCACATATCTAGAAAGAGAATCCATGTAGCTATATCAGGCGTATAAGCAAATTGTGCCTCTGGCCATAGGTTTCCCAGTCCAAGTTGCAGTAGCCGTTAAGAAGAGATGTCTTAGACTAACGTGCTCATACAGGGGAGCATAAGACTTTTAACTGGAAGAGAGAAGGAAAAAAAAATCATTTACATATGTAATTGATGATTTCAACCTATTGTGCCCAGCATAACAGGGTATAAGGTATCGTGGCCAGTTGACTTTATTACTATGTATTTAATGTTTCAGCTCAATTTTAAATCTCTCTATCTCTCCTGGAGCATATTCTTGTACTGTTTGAAATCAAGATCACAAAGAATGAAAATGTTTATGTAGTCAATGGGATTCTAATTAGCCAAGTGTTAGTGATGGGGGATTTTTATGGTTTTTAATTTAAATGAGCTGTGAACAAACTTGGGGGAAAAAAAAATTCTATAGGCATCTTATGATGAAGGGCAGAAAGGACAAATGTTTCTATGGTCTAAGTAATAAAACAATAGACACAAACTTTTACCTTGCTGAATAGCAAAGAAAAAACAGTAGAGTAATTTTTTAAAAATTCAGAATGTAGTGAACTTCTTAAGCATCAGTGGAGAATTCCTTTCTTCTCGCAACTACAGACTGCATGTGAAATGATACCTTAGCTGTAATTTCCTCCAAATAATGGGTTTCCTGCAGGAAAGAGAATAGCAGAAAAGGACAAAGGGCCTTAGCAGTGATGCGCCCGCTCCGTCTTTTTTAATCTATTGCGTGTGTGGTATGCACTTGGAGGCAGACTTGTGAACTGATGAACAAAAATGTTTTTAGAAAAGCATAGTACGCTGAGCTTGGATGGATAGTGGAGTGTAAGCATAGATATCCTTGTGCTCTACAATGTGGGAAGTAGAGGCCAAGGACTTCTTGGACTTTTGTGGATGTATTACTTGTTTCTTTAGTGTCCAGTCCTAACGCTTATCTTGAGGTTGCTGTGGCCACCAATATCATACAGAAGCAGGAGCATGAGAACAAGATACATCACTAGAATTGATAATTGTAGCAACCAAATGTTGTATCACACGATTTCAAATTATACTTGTGTTGGTCTAACTTCTGTTGTAAATGAAGCTGTAGATTTTGCCTTCTTTTGAAAGATGAACAAAACACAGTAAGAAAGCCTTTCATGCATACTTCTTGTTATTAAAGCATAGTGAAGAGGCTGTAAAGGTTTCTGTGACTTTTTTTTAGTAGAAATTACTAACTGAAAGCTTTAACCTTTTGTGCCTCCTTGCTTTGCCCTATCATTACCTGTCCTCTGTTGGGGTTAAGAGGAGAAAGTAAAGCACTTTAACTTGTCTCCGTAATGGATGCCCTCACTTGCCGAAATCCCATATTGATTCCACAGTCTTAACTGCTGAACATATCTGTAAATACCTGCCAGCTAGTCTTGCCTAATTTCTGCCATCAATTTGGCCTCATTAACTTCTTGTTGATTAAATCAAGCACGTTACTTGGGATACCCCTGTAATTTATTTATAGTAGTTAACTTTATCAGGGGAATAAGATTCCTCCTCTGAATTTTAACGCAAGAAACAGTATCTCTATACAAAAATAGAGTTTGGAGCCAAAATTAATACAGCTGCACTAAATACTACATACATTTACTGTATGACAAATAGAAAAAGTCTTTTGAAGATAATGTTAACTAACTTGCTCCTGGTTTTAGTCAAGTTTTATTCTAATCTGTGTTGTTTATGGTGCAAAAGTGATGAGTCATATACTGAAGGACTGTGTTTTGAAGTGTTCTGAGAGGGCACTTAGAGAATGTTCTCTGGGTATTTTCAGTCTTCCATGTGCTTTTGTTTATTATACAGTCAAACTTAATTTGATGTTCAGAACTTTAGAAGTGGTAAACACTGGAGCATATCACTCATGTTGAAATGAACCTTGAACTCAAATCAGTTGAATCCTTCCTTTCTAGATACTGTAAACCATTCATATGCATGAATTAAGATGACTTACCATTATTCAGTTTTGGGAAAAAAAAGTCCCTTTGTGCTCAAGCAAATATCAAAACTCCAGCAAGAATTCATTTAAATTGCTAGCCTTCTAATGACCCTCTCACCTCTGATGCATAAATTGAGGAATGTTTCCACTCTGCTATGAAGATGAGGATTTTAGCTTGCACCTTGTCATTTAATATGTGCTCAGAATATGTTAAGGTAGGCTTGGCTTGCCTGAGATGTCACAGCTCTTTATTTTTTTCATAATCTTTTTCTGCTGCCTTTGGTTTTGAAATGAACTGCTTTGAAATGCACTGCTGTAAGTAACCTCCTGACCAACGTGGGTCTTTGCAAAAATGACAACAGACTTCTCAAACACAGCTACGGAGGACTAAATGCTACCAAGATAACATTACCAAGATATTTGAGCATTACTTTGATTGTGCACTTTATCTGTTGTAAATGAGTATTTGATTTACAAGTACTGGGTCTACTGTGGCTATGAACTACTATGTTATTTGTAATCCTGTGGCACTAAAATGTGCTGCAATTCCTGAAGTAATTGTGAATTAATTGACATTGCTGCTCTGCATACAGCAGATGTAATCTGGTTCATTAGAGCATGCTTTCCACAACATCCTTCAGAATTTAGGTATCAGGATCATTTAACAGCCCTACTTAAAGACCTTGAAGAAACACATAATACCTGGAAAAAGGTGTCGTCATTGAGTAATGTGCACACTGTAAGGGAAAGAAATACAGTGTGTATTGCTTTGGGATGCTGAAGAGAAACTAGTCAAACAGCACTCACTTGCTTAAAAACGATAGCATAAATAGGCCTGCCTTTAAACTCTAAAGCAATCTGTACCTGCTTTTTGAGATTAATCTTTCTTTGAAACTCAAAGCAAAAGTCACTTTCCTAAATCTGGTTTCTTAAGAAATAGTTGGCTTTAGTTCTGATAGTTTTTCTGGACCATCTTAGGAAGTAGTATGGCTCTCCTGTAAGGCTCGGTGTAGTGAGCAGTTCATATAAGAAAGAACTTATTCAGACCAAAACCAGAGCTACTAAATGAACCAACAGTTGGTAGCTACTTGGTCTTTTGTTGTAGCTATCTGCTTTTTTTTTTATGAAAAAAGAAATGTGAGGAAGCTGAACAAACAAACCAAGGATGTTTGTGGTTAATTGATGGAATTTGTAAATATGACTGAGTTGTCCATGAACCGGTTGCCAGCTTTTTTCATTACTCTTGCATTCTATTTGGAAAAACAAAGAATGGTCTGCTTAAGTATTTTGGCTGAATCCAAAGAGGACTCTCAAATGCCAAGGCTAAGTGACTGAACACCAGTAATTTCTGACTTCGCTACTTGGTTAAATTGCTTTATAATCCTTGTTCCGTGGGGCTGGAGGAGTTCTTCCTGGACATGCTCATGAACTCATTAACATGGAGGAGGTCTGAAGGGGTTATGCCGCTGCCATAATTTCAGAGCCCGGAACTTCTGCTGGATTACATTGTAAAAGCAAAAAGTAGAGCGATCATTTAAGGGAGACCAAAGGTAGTATCCTGCTTCCTGATTTGCCATTGCGATTTGACTAAAACCTCTGGTGTCTGCCACTATGCCCAGATTCTGTCTAGCAGATTTTACCAGAGTAAGACTGATGCTCTGAATAGCTCTGTCCCTGGAAGGGCTTGCTGTTTGTGTGCCGTACGGTGATGACAAAGTGGTCTACAGGGAGGGAGTTGCTCTTTGCTCAGTCCATTATTTAAACAGCTGATTCTGTCTCAGATGTAGCTCCAGCTCTAACGTGATCAGAATCACTTCTATCTCTTCTTGCCCTTGCTGTATAAGACCCCTATTTTATGGCAATCCATTCTCTTTCTATAAAGACTGAGCATGTGGGAGATAGTTCTTTCAGTTCTTTGCTTCAGCAGGTGAGTCATTTCTCAACGCTTCAGGGTAGCGAATGCACCTGCTTTCTTGTGATATAATCCTTGCAATGCCTAAACAATATTAATGGAAGTATGTGCCATTTAAATCTGTTTCTCTAGCGGCAGTCTTGTTGAGAAGAAATGATGTACAAATTTTTGGAAGTCTGGGTTTTCATAAGAAGAAAGCAGTGCTATTTTGATAGCATAAAACAGAAGGGCTACGCGTTCTCAGCATCTGCGCTTTGTCTCTGTAGTGCTGCGTCATTATTTTAAGGGGTTTGCATAATCATGGCTTATGTCCCTGTTCTCTCCTAGGATACACTTGGTAATAACTACAAGTTTTCCTAAAAAATCCTAAAGTAAATCACAATAACATTAAGTTTTCCTCTATAGAATATATGGCTTCTACTCCTTGAAGACCAAACCCTTTGGTCTTGTGGAACTACATTCCAATAATATATATGTTCTGAGATAACATAATATACTATGTTGGTCTGAGTGTTAAATATTCAGGGTTTAAACTGAATTGAAAAAAAAATTTGAATTTGTGTATGTAGGTATATAAGAGTGCAGATTCAAAACAGCCTGTGAGAAACAGTCATATTCTATAACAATATTAAATATAT
Organism: Aquila spilogaster; assembly: GCA_024606505.1. Classification (NCBI taxonomy): domain Eukaryota; kingdom Metazoa; phylum Chordata; class Aves; order Accipitriformes; family Accipitridae; genus Aquila; species Aquila spilogaster. The sequence goes on from JANHGO010000043.1 coordinate 2,344,929, forward strand.
GTAATGACTTAAGTATTTAAAGGACTCCAAAAAGTCTTTGAGAGTGCTTAAGGCATTGAAATATTACTCCATGTATCTTAATCACACTGAAAACAATAGTCTTTTAATTTCCTGTTTCAGCTCCATACTAGATGCTAACATTCGTATGTGTTTGTTGGTGGAATTGTGTAGACAAAAGAAGTGGGTGCTTAATATATTTTCCTTTCTTTTTTATTTGACTTAATTGTGTAGTAAAAGCAGTGTGAACACATGCTAAGCAAGGAAAGCTGAAGAAGCCAGAGGTAAAGTTCAAGGATAACTCCTCACTTCAACCCACTGTATCTACATTTTAGGGAGATCTGGGAGGTTATTGAATGGACAGACTTACAGACTTAATGTAAGAGGTGCAGCACTATCCTCCTAACCTTCATCCTGTTGTGAGTTCTTGAATGCATATCTTTTCTGTACATGTGTTTACATTTAAAGTGCTAATGAGTCTTGAACACTGTTCTCAGACCATGCTCAGTGAGCAGTTTTTTATCTTATGCCTTGCTACTAAGAGTGACCCCAGTTCTAACTCGGACCGTTGAAACTATAGCATAAAAAAAACAAACCCCAAAAACCCCACCCCATTGTGTAACATTGGGTAGTATGAACTTCCTCGTTTATAAAAAAAAAAAACGTAGGGAGATTCTTCCACACTTACTCTACAAATATGAATAGCAGCTGGCCTTTCATTCCTCTGCTAACATTGTACATCTTTCACCATTCATGCCTGACCTAAGTCATTACTAGTCTGAAGCTTTTACGGAGGTCTTTTAATGTGGTTCAGTAATGAACATTTTAATAATAACTTTGAGGACAAAAATCCTGCTGCTGTTTCTTAGCCAAAATAGGGCAATACTAAAGGTTAGGATTCTAAGAGAATCATAAAAGCTGATTTTTTTAAATTTTGGGGTTTTTTTTTTTTTTTTTGCGCTTAGCTAGCAGCAAAATTGATATCTGCTCCCTGAAAGGATGTAGGAAGTTATTAGGCAATGGATAATTAACAACAGAAAAAGGATGGAAAGGTACAGTAAGACTTTTATGCAAACAAAAGAACTACTAGTTCTTTATTCAAAAAGGATGATATGATTCTTAAAGCTTGTCTGTTCTCAGTTCGTTACAAGCGAAAAGTATTAGCTAATACAATGATGCAAGTAGAAAGAGCAAGTGCTCTTAACTAAACCTGCAAAAGAGGAGTTTTCATTTCTGTTCTGACTTCCACAGGGTGAAACCTAGGCTTCTGCTTTGTCATACTTTCTCCTAACAGTAGTGAGAAGTAACATATGATGAGCAGGGAATTTCGTCTTAAATTTAAGAGCTAAGCAAATGGACAGTCTGCACTGATCTCCGTGGGCTGTTTCTAGGTAAACTCATCCTTCCTTCTATAAATTCTCCAGGTGACGTTAGATGTCTGGCCTGAGCGTCCTCCTGTTTTCCTGTGTCATAGGAGTGGCAAATGAACTATCCTGCCTGTATGATGGAGGATACAGACAAACATCTGCCAAAGCTGCATGAATTTCATGCAGCTGTAAATAATTCTCATTAGAAGACATAAGCTTGTTGTTTATACTCATTTTTGGGGGAACCTAAGATACTAGTTTTCAAAATTAAACAATTGAGTTGTAGCTATTACCTTCCAATTGCTTCGCAGCAGATGGAGCTGACGCACAATGCCTTTCTACATTAAAACTTAATGTGCACTTAACAGATTCTTAAATGAACTGGTGGTAAAAATCCAGATTAAAATTGGTATTTTGAAAGGTGGTGTAGTGTGGATTTGCTTTTTGGAAGACCAGGAAATGAAAGCAAGAATGTTTGAATGGTTAAGCATTTTTGTAGGGGGAACTTATATGTAGGTTTCCAGGTTTAGACTCTTTCTTTAAAGTGGTGTTGTACCACTGTATTCATTACTTTTCATTTTAATTAAAAAAAAAAAAAAAGCTCTAACAATGTACTTGGGATAATCCCTTGCTATCAAAACCAAAGTATCTTGAAGAGGCTCTGACTTGGTTTTGGCAGTCAGGGATGAACTGACAGTGTGTGAAGATTGAAGGTGATTTTTAGGACAGTGATTTTGAAACAATAGGTGTTTGTAGTCCTCCCCCCTGCCAAGTGTAATTGCTTCAAAGCAACAGAATTGCATATAATCTGAAGACATTTTTCCATATCCTCTGAGCTTTGGTAGGTAAGACAGGGTGCTGTTGCAAATCTAGGACAAAAAAGAGGTGGCAAAGCAGTGTTAAGGACAGGGATACAAGCTGTTCCACACCTTCAGTAGAACAGGAACAGGAGCAAGAATTCCAACATTCTTTCCAATTTATTTCCTCTTTGTCCCTGAACTCATAGGTGAATCCAAACAGGAGGCTATTAATGAATTGAAGATTAGTTCTGCTGTGGAGTACTAGGACTATCCTGTTCTAGGGTCCTGTGCTGCAAAATGCCTATGATTCAGCTGAGGTTTGATTGATCACTTGGTTAAATTAAATGATTAAATTAAGGCTAGAGTAAGCAGAAAAGCTGATTGGACGAAATGGAAGATACTGTGAATTATGAAGAAAAGGTGAACACTGATTTTTTGTGTGTGGGGGCGCTATGAACGAATAAAAATTTAGAACTCTGTATCCAGATTAGGTATTTTTCCAAGTATTAGTACAATTAGAGGATAACACATGATATTAGCATTTTATTACCTTGATATCTATAGTAATGAAAGATACCTATACTTAACATAAGGAATAAGTAGAGCATGAAATAGAATGAGGTGCCCATGGCGAGAAGTTAGAAAAGCTTTTAGAAGGCGGCAAACTTACGGAAAATGGTAAACTTGGCATTGATAGATCTTGGCCAACCAGATGCCATCAAGTAATTTCCACATCAGCTTGATCACACTGAATACCACAGAATAAATTTTGGTGAGCTAGTTTTAAACGAAGCTTACCAAATTTTAACTAGGAATTTTTTACTAGGATTCCTGAAAACTTCCCCCGTGCTTACAAAGTTGCTAGTATAAATGCACCACAAGCGTGAATTGGGAATAAGTAAACTTCCTCGCTTATTTAAATAAGGTAAGGACGCCGTTCTTGAAGCAGCGTAGCTCGGAACAGAGCCGGCAGTCGCCCGTCTCCGTTGCAGCGCAGTAGACTTCTGCGCGTAGACTAACCCCCACCACTCCTGCCTGCCCCGGGTTTGCCGCGGCTTTCCCTCTCCGCTTTCCCACGGCTTTCCCTCTCCGCTTTCCCACGGCTTTCCCTCTCCGCTTTCCCACGGCTTCTCTTCCGTCCGTCCGCAGAGATGCTTTTGGCACCTCGCGGGACCGGTGGCTCCGGGCAGAGACGGCGCGGAGGGACGGCGAGGTCCTGGGACCCAGTTCTGGGAACGTAAATGGCCCTAACGCTGCGCCGGGGCTGGGGGGTGTTGGAGGCTAACCGGGTGTGAGCAGGGGGAGAGGGAAAGGGGGGCTAAACCCATCGGGTTTTTGGGGGAGACCTGCGACCTAACGGAGCAGCGGTTCAACTACAGTCTCTTCTTTGAGTCTCTCCCGCAGAATTTGACTAGGAGCCAATCAGTTGCAAACAGTAATTAAAAAGAAGCGACAGTGACTTCAAATAGCTTCCCAAGTGCCGTTTTCTGTACAAAATAATGACAAATACCTTGAGATGAGAGAAGGCTTAGTGCATTTTAATATCTTTATAATGAATAAATCATCTCCTTTGTAAGGTTAATGAAAGCAGAATGATGTGAAAGATGAAAATGTGGTTGCTATTTGGGAATTCCTTTCTAAAATGTGTCCCTCTACAGTCTTGACCAAATAATCTCAGGGGAACTGTGGTGTGAATTTATGATGTTTAATGCATCTAGCAATCTCACGACCTAATAAAAGCGGTCTGTCTCCAAATATTTACTAAACTGCCTCCTAAGTCATATTTGCATATCTAGACTTCTCATTACATGACTGTTGGTCTGCAGTGTCATAAATACTGAAAAATAGCATGTAATTAAGAATCTTTTCTATTAGTAAGACTTGTCATTGAAATAAGGGCAAGTATTCCAAACACAGAGCAAAAATCTGCTTTTGTAGACACTTTTGTCTGTTATGCTGACACTAAGTGGGTATTTTGATATGTCAAGTGACAAGATAAACACAGCACAGTTTGCTATTGCTGCTTTTTATAGTTTCATAATGGATGTTCTTCTCTCCTAAAATGGCACTATGCAGCAAAAATTCATTCATTGCAACTTCTTCATTTAGTTTAAACTGGCACATAAACAGCTTCAAAAATTGTCTAACCCATTTAGAGGTTAAAAAAACCAGCCAGAGTTTATTTCTTTGAAGTACCTTATTTCTTTCTAGCCTTCCTTTTCCTGATTGCTTGCTAGATGTAAACAGAAGTAAAAATTAAGCATCTTCCAAGTGGCTGTAGCGCTGCAGTCCCCGGCTCAGGTCGCCATCGCTGTACACGCAAGCCACAGGCAGCACTGGGTGTCCGCGTTCACGCGGCAACCAGAAGGGACGTGGTGTACGCCTGCCAAACAGAGGGAATGGCAGTGATTTTCTTAGGGACCTTACAAACCCAAACCCCAGGATTATCATATAAATACCTGGAAGTCTACAGTTTTAGCTGGAAAATGGTTAAATATACGTAATATGCATATGTTGTTGTCTTACAGAATTGTAGTAGCTTTTTATAACACTTTCCTTCCAACCCCATTTGCTGGATCTTGGCTAGAAGCTTCTTGTCCCTTTTCAGTTGGAGCATGCTGCACTTCCTCTGATTAGTTGTAAGATGTCATCTGGGTATACAGGCTGAAAATCTTATGTGACTGGTTCTCTCTCCATTTGAAACGGTCTTGATTTTTCCGATGGTTTGTTATTAAAAATTACCCCGCCACCCGAGCTGTGTCAGAAGTCCATCATGTTCTTGGGAGAGAGTTTTGTTAATTAGGTTTTATTATGTTTCGCTCTTTAAGACTCTTAACTTTAAAAATACTTTTGGCTGCTTACTGTAAATTCTCGTTGAATGTATGTGACCATAGTTACCTTGGATTGTTTATTCTGAAACATAGCCATGCTTTTTGAGGTATAGCAGAATGATTTATCAGGGGTATTTTTTTAATTTTAGTTTATTTTGAGAAATAAGCTGGAGTACAACGTAAGCCCACTTTCTTCTGTGACTTGGCTTAAGTTCATGTGTTAATATTGCTTTAAGGGTTTTAGAAACCTGTCTGAGGTCTGCGAGTTGAGCGCTACTGGCAGATCAAAGATCTTTCCTGTCTACTGCCTGATTTACTGATGTTCTTAATGCTGGAGATGCTACTTTTCTATCTCTTTCCCATGCCTTCAGTGTCGCTTTTGTTAAGGGAGCAATTTACTTCGTGTGTCTTCAGTGCCTGATCACTAATTGGCATTTCAAAGAGCTGTCATAATACATGTAATGGCAACTCAGATCGACTTTCCTAATTATATTAAAATACCTGCAAAAATTAATGCAGTCTCCGTCAGCATGCCAATTCACATTTTTAAAAATGCTACTTGAAAAGAGGCTCATCCTGGCTTATAAAGTGCCTGTATTAAACTGCTGAGAGGTAATCATGGCTTTAAGAGTTAATTCTGATTTTGAACTAATGTCCTATATTGGTTATCTCCTTTTGCTGGGGATGGACCTTCCAGGGCATGATAAACTATGGCAAGGGAGGATTTTCAGCAAGTTCTGCGATGGGCACAGATGGGGGGCAGGGAATTTCACTTTATTCTTTTTCTGAGGGGTATGTTGTTTGAATAAAAGTGGGTTTTTCCCCATTTAAGGTTGTGGGATTTCTGCAACTTAGATGAATGAAATATGATTGCTCTAAGCTTTTTGTTATTTGTTGGCATATTTATGACACTGGCTGATTGCCTGTGTTGCAGCTTGCCATGCAATTGGTTTATGCAAAGAAAAAAATAGAAACAAATTCCCAATAAATAGAACTGAAAGTATCTTTAGAAACTTACTGCTCGCAGACCCTGATCAAATAACACACACCATGTTCTTCCGATGAATAATGAAACAATGCTGGCTCTCCATGTTATGGGAAGAGGGGGCTTATCCAAACACTTGAATCTGTGCCTGGTTCTGCATACTTCATTTTATGTCAAAGTTACTAATTAATAACAACAAATTATGAAGCTGGCAGTCATGAGATATTGGAGATTTAGAACAAATATTAACCGCTTAATGTTCAGAAGCTGTAAAATATACGTTGCTTGTTGATGAACTATTTTCTGAAGCAGAAAGCTGCATTTAAGATGTTTGCAAATCATTTTAAACAAAAAGAGCTCGCTTGTTCTGATTTTTCACTAACTGAGAAATCCTTGTTGTGGAAGGGCTTTTGCAGACCTCTGCGGGGTCAGTTCTGGAAAACCTGCATAAATATGTATACTGCCAGGAACTGGAGCCGGGGGGCTGTTTGGTCCTGAAAGCAGCTCTAGGAGTCGACATATCCCAGAGAAAATTTCCATTTGTAGTGCTTGTAGTGCTTACTAAATCGCAGTTCTCTAGCGTAAGTACATAGCAATGGTTTTAGTTAATAAGGACTTGTTTGTGAATAATTTCTCCTTATCTCAAAATCTCAAAAATCTATTAAGTCGGCAAGACTGATGCTGCTAGTTAGTGTCCTCTCACATAACTGGCTTTGGGAAGGGCAAACATATTTATACCTGCTTTGGTAAAATCCCTACTTAAATGTAACATGTGTAAGCTACTGCTTTTAAAAAGAGTGTTCTGCTGCTTTGAAAAATGCGTTCTAAAAATGTCAGAACAGAGTATTTCCTAATTTGAAATGCCGAATAGGTGGTGGAAGGCATCAACACCAAAGTTGAAATAGGTTAAATGGATTTTTAGTGTCATTTTGTACCAGTGCTGTACTACGCATTACCCATTACTTTGTTCCATTTTCTGAAAAGTAGAGTGAATTACTCCTGTAGCCACGGGAGGTGGGTTAAACCAGATGTCTGCTGTAACAAGATGTCAGGTGGCTGATGCATGGGTGACAGCATTTAGAAACAGTCTTGGTGTTCTGTCCTGCACAAATCAGAGGATCGGATCGTTTCAGTGCTTTAGGTAGCTGCTGAACATACTAAGTTACTTACAGAACTGGATGTATAATATGTGGTTTTTATTTCAACTTATGTAAGTCACCTAATCTGTCTTAAGTTCTTTTTTCTTTAAGATTCAACTGACGGGAATATTGGTGGGTGGTTTTTTTTTTTTTTTGAGCAACATTTATTGTATTTTTTTCCCAAGAAATCATGTTCATGATACTGAAGCTGAGTAACCTGCATGAAATGCACAAAAGTTACTGTGCTTTATGTAAAAAATACAATAGAAAGCCAATAGTAATGAGGAACAGCTAGTAAACAGTAGAATGAAAATTTAACATCTTAATGTTATCAGTTTCATTATTAATAAATTAATATTATTAATAATGTTTTAAATTACATCTGGAGATCCTATTTTTGAAGTGAAGGAACAGCTATAATTCCATAGGAAAAGCCATCTGAAATGGATTTACTGTAGTTTTAATAAATTAGATTAAGAAAATGCAAGTATGCCAGAAATTATGCAAGAAAACTAATATGTAACAGTCAAATGTCTTCAATAATGTTTCCATTTTCTGTGTAGCTTTTGTTTAAATCATATTTTTAAGCAATAGAAATTGATCTCCAGTGTAAACACTTCTGACATGGTTTGCATGAATCTTTCCACAGTGTCTAACAGCACTAAATGTGGCCAACACCAGAAACTTCAATATATTTAAGAAATAACCTTAGAAGTCATTTTCTTCCTAACATGGATGCAGTTTCCAGTTGTCCTCCATGGAGCTATATTCACAGGCTACTGTCAGTTGAAATTTCCTTTCCTTCCAGTAAATACAAGAAAATCAGTCTTGCCCTTAGTGAGGGTGTCCTTTGTTTACTTTTTTTTTTTTTAACCTATTTAGGTGAGTTCAGGTGGTTCTTAGGTGGCAGCTACCTGTCTTTTGGGGAAAGGATTGTGTTTACAGTGAACAGTAAATGCATTTAGAGACCAAAATGTCAACTGTGAAAACAGTAGGCATGGGGATCCTGGATAGCTGAGCTCTTGGGAGGGTGTATAGGGATCAAGAAAAAGGCAAATGCAATGGCGATGAGGCAGGAGAAGTACCGGAAAGAGTAAGAAACGAAGGAAGGGAAAGGTAACTTTTAGTAATGATATTCACATTTGGTTTTGTTTTGACTTAGCTGTGGATGTGACTGACTACATGCAAACTTAAGATAGCCCTTGTCCCTCAAAGCTCCAAAACAACAAATACTGAGAAATTAATTTGTTCAGGTGCTTTATCTCAATTTTACATTGGTCAGATTGTACCTGGGATTTTGAGCTCATTCTTTCTGAAGGATTAGCCAGACATACTGCTCTTGGTTTTGTGTTGGTTTCCACTGCAGGAGTCATTCCTTGATAAATCCTGAAAGGTTAAAAAAAAAAAAAAAAAAAACCAAAAAACCCCAAGAAATTAACACCAACAAACAAACAAAAAAAACCCAACAAAACCAAACAAACCACACGGAGGGCATTCAGACGACCCTTTATGCATGGTAGCCCTAAGAGTCCTGCAGAGCCCACTGTGGAGTTTGATCTTTCATGGCTTGCTTTAGGAAGATTTGGTTTCTCTGAGACAAGCCATCAAGTGTTTGGTTCTGGATCGCTCTGAGCTGTGATTCTGATGTTTGGGGAGTATGGGTGGAGGAAATGCTTCTACATGCTGATTTGCTAGGTACGGCTTAAATAGCCAAGCAACAAATTAGCAGGGTCTTTACAAATGTATTGACTTTACATCACCAATCCTGTGCGTAAAATAAATAAATAAATAAATAAATAAATTAAAAAGTGCATGCAGTATCTTAAAATGAGGAAGGGATCCTACTGATGCAAAATGCCTGCAACCTTGAAATTAAACTGCTGAACCTGAACTGCAGTCTCTTACGCTGCACCTAAAACGTGTATCATTAGCAGCCAGTAACTGCAGTGCAGTGACTTGGAATTTGTCACGGCTCTTAGCTGGGTGGCCAGAAAGTCCGTTTGTCTGTCCCCAGTTGCCTCACCGGCCACTTCTGAATTGATTTGCCTCATATGAAGAGACACTTAGGGAGGTGGAAGAACCAGAAGCTGCTGCACTGACTGTGCTCGAGCCAAGAGGATGGTGGTGGGGAGTAAAAGGAGTGGTGTCTGCGTACCTTACCTGTGCTTACAAAGAAACTGGTGGAACTTGCTTCTGTCTTCAAACGAGAGGAACAAGGTGGGAAATGAAAATCTTGGTTAATCCTAGCTGAGGGCAGGCCGTAAGGATAGTTCTTCCTGGTATTAAATAATGCAGGAGAAAGGGATGTGATATATAAAAATGCATATAAATTAAGAGGCCAATGTATCTGATCCCAGTGAACAACTTCTTTACTAAAGCATAATCTTTTTAAGACTATGAATTTCTGGCACAGGCACTGCTCTACAGTACCTCCTGCTTTTTACAGAAGTGTTCAGAAAGTGTCCAGTGAACTTGTTATGAATTTACAGCAAGATATTAAGTACTTCACATTTACTTTTCACGTAGACACGATGCGCACAAATCGGGCTGCGGATTATTGCCCAAAGTCCTTGCAGAGAGATGGTAGGAGACCATTTGTACGGGTTTCTTTTCAATACGGAGGAGCTCACGCAGTTTGAAAGAGCTGACTTCAACTGTTTAAAATGTTAGGCATCTAACAATCCTGGCTGTGATAAGCTATCTCCTACAACAAGGAAGCCGTAATCGGCCACTTGAGGAATCTTTCTGAGAGCACAGAGATACAAAGCTGGTGTATGGTTCAAGCGTTTTAATGCAGTGTGAAGGAGCCTCGTAACACTGATGTACTTGAAATGCATTTATCTTTAAAACCGCTGTTATCATCATAAAAGTGAGCTAGATATGATATCTATGCCTATAGTTGGATTTGTGGGGCTAAAATACTTTATGCAAATGCTGAGAGATGGTGAGAAAGACTTGTTGCTCGTTTTGGAAACAAGCATATAGTTAATTGATAGCATAGTGTAAGACTTCATATGCTTTCAGTCAAGGCCTATAAATGCCAGGAGGCAAAAAGGGTTTAGTGTTCCACTTTAATATACAAATTAATATGTGAAATACTGCATACCTTTTTTTGATGGAATTTTTAAAGCACTGCTGAGAACTTGCACAAGTGAGATGTGGGATAGAATGATATAAAAAGTGGAATTAGGCCAAGCATTCCCCCCTGCTTCACAAGACGTATGCTGAAGGAGGGCAGAGCTGAAGTGTTAGTGTAGGATTTGATTTCCTTAGACTTCTGAGAAATCCGAATCCAAGAACATATTGAAATATTTGAGGGATCTTGGGGCTGATTTGCCCAAACAAGTGGGGATTCACACTGAGATTACTCCACAGACAGATCTGAGATGGCCCTTTTTATAGAAGTCCCAATGTGACGGTTGTTCTTAAAAGCAAGTATCTGAAGAAGTCTCTGCAAGTGGAACAGGGCTGGTGTACCCCATCAAGATTAAGGAAAAGTGGTCTAAGTTTTTCTCCTTTTTGAGCCTCTAAAAATATGTTATCAAAGCTTTCAGCTCTGCAGGAAGTCTGGTCTGTAAAATTGGCTGAATCCTGGCAAATGTTAGAGTTCAAGCTGCAGATCTGAAAGTCAAGGGACAGTGCTGAGTGCCTGGGCAGTGCAGTGGGCGAACAGAGCATCTCTCGGCAGAAAATATCCGCTTTAAAGTGTCCCTGCACTAACGTAAAACAAAAGGGAGCTCAAACTTTAAGTTAACTGCTGACTAAATTGTTTAAAAAAGCATTATTTGATTTGGTAACATATGTTTGTCATGGCAGGAGAGACCACTGAGCTAAAAGCATGAAGGAATTTATGATTAAGATTCATGGACCAGAAAGCAGAAAAACTGTTAGCCTTACCTGAACTAGAAAGCTTCATGCCCAAGGTTGCTGGGTTTTGGAAAATTCCATATTTATCCCATATACCACATTCTGTGTTATTAGTAGCTGAAAGCCACAAAACTGGAAACTTTTCGGTATAGAAGCTTCGTGCCGGTTTACACAAGGTCAGAAGGTCTCCGTTAATGCGAAACACTGTGCTCAGCTGCTAGTAACTGGCAATGTCATCTGCACAAGCGTCAAACAGGAGTAAGCCCTAACGGTGACAAAATACTCTATGCAAGATAACATGCTTTTTTAAGCTTCGTAAAGACAGTTTGTGCCTTGCTCCCAATTTTCTAATGTTTTTACTCGTTTACGTTCTAACTATTCAGGCTCTTAGCATCTCACAAAAGGGCCTTGGCTGCACAGTATGGCAGGTGCTTCAAATATGTGCCAAGAAATGGCTCTTCTCCCTTCCTCCTCCTCCTCCTAGAAATTAATACTGTAACTGTGACAAAGAGCTCCTGGCTTTGGTTTTCCTTTTGCTGTTTTTTTGGCTATTTATTTATTTGTTTGTTTATTTTATTTAGAAAAAACCAACCAAAATCCTAATGGCAAGTCTGTATTTGGTGTGATCTGAGTGGTGTCAACCTCTGCCTTTTTGCCAGGTTCCCTGGAGAAGCTGTCAGTCCTGTGCTGAGCAGCATCCCTCCACTGAGCATCTCTACCCAGCCCTGCCAAAACTTCCTGCTCCCCTCCAGAAGTCGTGCAGTGTCATACAAAGCACCTCAGTGACTTGAAACATGAAGCTATAGTCCTTTGAAGTGATTTTTCTGTTTACTCTGTAGAATGCTTGGGTTTTAATTTTGTTTTCCTACTTTTGCTTTAAATTCATATTTTATTTTATTTGAGCAAAGAGCAAAAACGGAGAAAAACCAAGTAGCTCAGCTTACTTTGGAAAGTTCATCCTGTATAAAGGACTGGCGTAAGAGCTAGGAATTGTGCAGTTCGGTCCCCGTGGCACGATTCAGTTGACATTAACGTTTGTAGGAGATTTTTCATTGACTTGGTGGAAACTAGATGAGGCTTTTAAATTATGCATAAGCAGTCTGCTGACTGCCTTGGTATGAGAGATTTTTCACCTAGTGAAGATGGAAGGAATGTTTTTAAGGCTATTGCAGTTTGCAGCCAGGCACAAATCGCTCTTGCTTTTGTTAGATTCTGCACGCTTTCTTCAGTACATTAAAGTTTGATATGCATAAAGTGCAGTGCTGCTCTGAGATTTACACAAGACTAAGGGTTGGGCAGTCAATTACCACGGCCGTGGTAAGAATGCTTTCTGACAGGAGCCTAATAAAGACTCTGTAGGAGTGGAAATTACACTTCAGCTCTACAGTTCTCTATTCATGTCTCTTAATGACTGGCAGCTGTAAAGGCAGCAATACTCCTGCTGTAATACCTGAATGTAAGTAAGGAAAAGGACTGAGCCGTAGGGAGGCAGTTCTTGTCGCATTACAAAAATCTAGCAGTCTGGTACGGTTTGCGTCCCAGGCAGGCACGTCTCGGTGGATGTGAGCAATGCTGGGAGCAGAGACCTGCTGCAATGGATCCAAGGGAAAGTTAGGACCTCTCCTCACACGCTGCTCTGTCTCTGGCAGTAAACGTGCACTAGTGGACGTTCTCCCTTCTGCTCAGGGTCGTCTCGCCTATTTTCTATTATAATAGATCTTGGAACACGTTTTGAATTTCCCTGGGATTTGTCTGTTGAGGATGGTCGCTGGCTGTTGTGGTAACACCAAAGGAAATGTTCGACACATGAAAGCCGTAGGGGTGGTGACTGCTGAGCTGCAGCTCCAGAATTGTGGTTGTGTTTTCCTGCAGTAGGGTACATCTCTGAGAAGGAGCAGGGGGAGGGAAGAGTTTTCTGACACTGTACTGAGATCTAGGAGTAAAAGTAACCATTAACATGGTTCATCTCAAACGTGGATTGTGCTAAACCCAGCTAACTAGTAGGAAATAGATGCAGGTACTAGGAGCTGAATAGCAGTGTTGCATACATGGCAGTAGAAGTGGTAATAAAATATGTATTTTTTCAAATAGGTAGGATGATTTTAAAAATTGTCAGCTATGTGAAGCTACAAAATCTCTGTAAAGAAACAGAAGTTGATTGCAGCAACTGTTGGGTTTGTACCCCTGCTGCTTGTAGCACTGTTCCCTACTCTGCTCAAAATGATGATTATAAAGTACAGCTCTTGAAATTACACCACTTTGTTCTGTTAGTCATCATTTTTCGTACTGAATACCATTCAAATATTTGCTCTCTTTAGCTGATACTTTTCGTCTGAAAAATGCAATTGTCTAGAAAACAACCTAAGTACATATTGAAGGAAAACAGTCTGTATTTATGCATTAACATTCAAGCTGCTGCAGCCCTATTTCTTACAGTTAGACATGTTAGGAGGAAAATAGGTCTGTATATTTAAAGCAGGAAGAAAAAAAATTCCCCTGGAAACTAACACAGTGATGTTGAATGGTGGTACCAGTGCAATTTTTTTCTTAAATGAACCACTGTATACCGAGATCTTTTCATGTACAATTTGTGGGGTAAACACTTGAAAAGCTGTTTCAAACATACTGTTAGGGCTTCAGGCTTTTCTTGTTACCATAGAGCTAAGTGGTGGTGAGGTGTATTATGTGATCTGCTGGGTATGGAACAGAATGTGGACCTTACCACTTTCTTGTGGCATTGTAATGAGGCTTAACCTTTATTACAATACAGACTTTAATAGTATACCATTGAAACTGTTCTAAGTTCCAAGTAATTCTTTGGAGAATGTTCTCCAGCATGTCATGTCGCTTCCTGAGATGCAGCTTTAATATGCTTCAGAGCCCCAGGAAGAGAGAGACTTTGCAACCAAATTATTTTCCTGTATCACATCCAGCCACGGGGAAAGTGCAGAATTCCGTTGTGCAGAATAGCATGCTGAGGAGCCTTGTGTTGCCTTTAAAGTTGTCGCAAGATAAAGAACAACCCTGCAAGCTGCTGTTGTACAGCTAAGAATATAAAAGATGTTACTGAATTAAGTTGTTTGTAAAAGGAGCTATGCACTAGATTAAAACCAAGTTGAAGTTTTATTCAGGTGGTATTTATATGTGGATGGATAGGGCCAAGCCACATTTAGGGTTCGGTAAGACATGGTTTTGTTGGTTCTCCTGTGCAAAAGTAGATTTCATTTCTGGGTAGCTGAATGTTAACACATAAAAAGAATGTTCTTATAACTACATAAAATGAGTAACACTTGGGACTGAACGTAGAAATTGCGAAAAAAGTATAACTATTCCTAGTCTTTGAAAATGCCATGTTGTTCTTCACAGGTGAGTTGCAAAATTCACTATTGATTTTTTGCAATTGTGCCTTCTCAACTGCCTAGATAGTTCTTCAATTAAATATAGAAGTTGTCTTTTATTCTCTTAAATTGTTCTGTGCTGCTACTGTCAGGTGTTAAGTAGCTCCTAGATTTCTTATTATGGTGAATAAATGGCCTGGATATTGAGGAGCTAAGCTTTATAAATCCCACTGTCATAAATCTTCCAACTTAACGGAATAGGAGCTGCAGTGTTCAACGCCATTAAGAGTTGAGCTCGGTGATTCCGAAGTATTTTGAGTAGCTCTGGCACTGGGAGTGCATCGTTTTAAGATTACAGGGATTTGGAGCTATGTAGTCCTTTTGTATTACTAGCTTTCTTTAGTCTTCTGTGCAGTATTGCCCAAACTTAATACACTGAAATATTAGTTTTGGAGCTGAAAAACAGGGCAGACAAAAAAACTAGCAATCTGAACTCTGACGACTTCTTAGATCACGCTATGTAAAAAACCTAAATATTGGGTAGGGTGATTTTAGGATGAAGAAAAACATCTAGATGTCAAACTCCTGCAAGATAGGAGAAGCATTTTTGACTCAGTTGCTGGCTGACTGCAAACATATTGGAGATGCTTCATTCCTATATGGATTTTTCTGCAGGGTAACTGTAGGCATGCTAGGTCTCGTCCAGCAATATACAGGCTTATCTGCCTACTTCTTACAATGGGGATTAGCTTTGCAGTAAACTGAAATGTTGCTGGGAGGACTTGCCCTCTCCCCCACCCCTCCCCAAAGGCAAAACAAAGAAAAAAAAAAAAAAAAAAAAACCCAAAAAAACCACCCTAATCCTTTAAAGTTTCTTGTTGTTGTGACATATGGATTAAAAAAATAATTATATATCTTTCTGAAAAAAAAAAAAAAATCAGTGAAATTTTCCCAAGTGTGTGTTTTGCTACATATTCACACACACTTGAAATAGAAGAAAAGGGAAAATTCAAGTTTTGCTTGTGGGAAACGTTCTAGGTGGTGTTGGGGAAAACTGTGTGTTTCTCATGTCTCTGTTGTATCTTCCTATTTTTTCTCACAGCCACCTGATCACTGTGAACCTGTTTTTGTAGATAGTCTGTCACTACATAAAAAAAAAAATTCCTCCCTCTCAATTCAGCATTCTGAGTGCTGTGAAGTTTAAGCGTTCCAATGGAGAAATGGCCCTGTAACAGGCCAGAGTATTTTTCTTAGTGCAAGGGGCTTGTTTCATTCAGTCACTGTACCCTGGAGTGACATATTAAGTTAGATTATGTTAATTTGTAATTTTGCCACTTTGTTAGGTAGGAATGGATTCTGTGAACTTGCATGCATGTTGCCCTATATATCTAAACAAGTATGTGTTGGGCTTGAATGAGATTTGCTGAATTAGCTAGTTCTACTGCTTTTACTGAAACAATTCCTGAGCCACTAGGAACGGAATACGGCCAACTATGGTAAAGCAACTGTGCGGTTTTATTACAGCAGTCTTATACTCATTCGCCTAAATCTGATTTTCAGATTGCTGCCAACTGAGTGAGATCTGTTCAGGTGTTCTGCTGCTGTTGGAAGCCGGAGGGTTCACCTAGGTATGTTTTGGCCCTGTCTAAGCAGTATTAATAGCTACCATTAGTCATGGTCCAGACAGAGCCTGAGCCTCCGAACTTCTCTCAGCTTGCCTGTGTGTGAAGCAGAAGTAGAGCTGCGATTCTGGGTGAACTGTGCGTTCCGAGTACGCTCTGAAAGGCAAATAAATGTGTGTGATATTGTGAAATCAGTGGTGAGCCTTGACTCCTTGTAGCAATTTAGAACGATTTTGTAAGCGACGATAAGGGCTTATGTTCAAGGACAAGTGTGCCCTGCTTATGTCTGAACTGTTTATGAAAGGCCACTGTGAAAAACCTTAATCAAGTTTCTGGAACAAAAAATTTGCAACTCTGGGATATAAATGAACCAGTCATGGGAAACAGAATGAATAAGAGCAATCTTACTTCAAATTAATGCTTCCTCTCTGCTAGCCTGCCTCTTCCACGCCGAGGGGATGTGCAGAAGAGAAAGCCTAGCGTTCTGCTCCCTAACAGGGGAGTGTTACCGTGTGAAATTGTGGTGAAAGACGTGGTATTGCTATAGGATGAAAAGGGAATTCAATCGGTAGTGTTCTGCTGAACTCAATATCGCCAGGGATAGGGTAGGACTAGCACGGCACTGACAGACTGCGATGTAGCTGGTGCTTTTCGGGCTTTTGCAGCCATTTTCTTACCCGTGTCAAGACCAGATGAGGCTAGATGCGGCTGCTGGGGTGAGCGTGGCTGTAACTGGATGATTGGGGCTCAAAAAGCTGCTGCCTTCTCTGTTCAGGGAGACTTTATGCTTTCCCCTCTCCGTTTTTCTGTAAGACGAGGATGCACCCCTTTTGCATTTGGACTGGATTAAAACCAAAGGACGTTGCTCCCTTTCGCAGACTGCTTTTTTTGTGTGTGTGTCTCATTAGCACGTTCTGCTTGCGGATAAACGATCGGCTGCTGGAAACGCACTGAAGTGCTAATTGCCTTTGCTGTATTGGCAGAGAGCTACCTGAACGTCTTTAAAGGCTTGATTCTTCTACCTCCAGTTAAAAGGCCTTTTTCTGAGAGACCTCTTCAGTGCTGGTGCTTTCTAATAAAAGCTGTGAGCCTTTAAATGCGTTGTCTTTCTTGCGGCTTGGCTTTCTGTTTTCTGTCCTCTCTCGAAATGGGAATGACTTGTCTTCTGGTGGAGGAAGGACAGCTGCTTTCTCCTTAAAACCCAATAAGAATGTTTAGTCTTCCAGAGTTTGAAAAGCTCGGTGCACTTTGGCTGAGCTGGCTATTCCAAACAGCCGCAGGGCAGCGGTGCTTGTGTTTGGCCCACTGGTCTCCTCTTTGTTCCAGCCTTTGGGATTTTTTTTCTAAGCCCCGCTGTCCAACCAGTTGAACTGGGAATTTAGGGAATCCTGTTGGCAACACTTGCCAAATTTTCTAGGCTTAGAACATTCAAAAATTTGTGATTGCAACTGGTTCAGTGTTTGAAAAGAAATAGTTCCGTATTTTAAAAATAAATAAAGCAAGCCATGTGTATAGCTATATTTCGTCGCATTATTATTACACTTTATTTAAGTATTAAGGAGTTTCTTCTCAAAGCACAGCCTTCTGTGCTAATACCTTCAAATGTTCACTAAATTTAAGTCTTCACTGAGCAGTTTCAGAATTGGATTTTTCATATTTAAGATAAAGCTATATGGGGGGGTTAAAAATCAGTATTTTCTGTAAAGCTGTCTTCAAAGGATTTTACAAAAATGTTAGGAACCACTTGAATAGATAAGAAATATTCATTGAAATCCTTGGAGGAACATTTTTTTCCCCTCTTTCCACCACAGGCAGAGACAAAGATGTGAAGAGAAGGGATGAAGAGAACCTATCTTGTGATACAGTTTGATTTCAACTAATACATTGCTAAATACTTCTTGCTTTGAAAGATCCAGGATGGAGTTCATCTATTATTACGCTGTTGCTGGATACAGTTTTTTTTTTTAACAAAGTACTATGTTACATAAAAGATTGTTTCCATTTTTCTACAAGATGTTTCTTGTGTTCTACCTGTTCTTTGGTCAAAAGTCAGGTGTGCATCATGTACCATTTCTGTTCTTCTGCTAAGATGTGGTTAGAAGCTTAATGTGAACCATAACATGTACATAGTATTCCTCGAGTTATTTTGGGCGTAGGGAGGGGAAATGCTAAACTTGGGTAGACATTTGTAAATTTATCAAACGGTTGTAAAGTTAGTTAATCTTAAATAACCAAACACTAAGGATTTGGTAAATTAGTTTACCTATTTTTATCCCAAAGTGAACTTTTAAAACTGGATTATGTCTTGGTTTGACATTCTACCATGCTTTTTCTTTACGGCTCTAAAATCTTGGAAAGGCTTACATTACAATTTTTATTTTTTTTTTTTCATAGTGTGAAAAATTTCAACAGTTAAAAATTTGGCCAACTCCTAGCATTGATTTACATACAGAACCAGGCAACAAGTTGTGTTAAACCTCTTGAATCTTTCTGTGGGCCTGAGCTACGGCTGTCACTGTCAACCAGAGCCTGTGGGCTTGCTTTGTGCCACTTAGGAATGGGTTTATGTTACTTTCTTACTGAACGCTATGTGCAAAAAAATGTTCAAATCATGTAGTGAATTACCCTACTCTGCTCACTGTGTGGAAAAGTAGAGCGAGTAAGTTAGGTTTGTATGTGTCAACAGCTATTCATTCTGGGAAGTGCCAGCAGAAGCAAGCATGCTTGTTATCAGGTTGAAAAAGGACTGGGGAGAAGGGACACAACAGTCACTTTAACCTGTATTTGCTGCTTTCAAAGGAGAAATTCATGGTGTCTTATGAGTAAAAGATAAGTTAGTCTGATTTAGTGCCTGGAATTCACTTACTTGAATAGCTTCCAGTCCAGTACTTACAGGCTGAATTAGTACTGGTGTAGAGATTCCTGCTCTATGAAGTTTTAAAGCCTTAGTTTAAAAATGAAGGGTGCATGCAAGCTGCAAAACTTGGTTTCAGTCTTCAAAAATACCGAAGCATTTTTAACTGTTTTCTTACTCCTGAGTGTTTAAATCCCAAGCGGTTGAAAACGTAGCTGGTAAGTTAAATGGGCAGCGAGCTGAGCAGCGTTGTTTCTCCTGCTGATGCACAGCCCCCAGATCAGCACTGTGTTCCCTTCACTGAAGCCAAATGCCTTCGAGTCCTCTTTACTTTTAATACTGTAAACAAGTACATGGTTTTAAAGACTGGAGATGAGATCAAGGATCAAGCTTTATGATCGGCTTGTCCTTGGGAAATGGAAAAGGGAGACACTCATTCCCTTTCTGCTGTGAATGTAGTTGATAGGAGTTGATACAGCTTTCTGCTTTACAACTATTTCTACTGCTGCTCCTTAAAAATGAGCAAGCCAATTGCAACAGCAAGACTGCTGTGGATTTATTTATTTATTTATTTTCCTGTTTGCTTGAGGGGAAAAAAAAAAAAGACAGTTAAAAATTAAATGGTGGTACCAACTCCTTGAGCAATTCTTGGTTATTGAAACACTTCTGCTGCACTTTATGTGAAGGGTCAATCAAATCACCCAGGCTTAAAGCTTCCAGGTCACAGGACTTCCTAAGATGACGGGCAGGTGTTTCAGAGGAATGTTATTCCATGACATTTGTAGTAGGAGGCCCCTGCAATGTCAGGTTTTCCTGGTTATGCATTGCATGTTCCTGAGAAGCATTGTTATCTTTTGGAGTGGCTTTTTAAATGGCTGGAGGTAAAATAGCATGCTGAATTCCTGAGTGGAGGAGGTGGGAGAAGCAGTGCCCTGCCAAACCAGGCTGTTGCTGCAGAGAGTGATGGTGGACCGTGGACCAAATCCCTGCAGGGGCAGAGGTGGTGGAGGACTTCGGTAAGCTGTGGGAGAAGCCCCGCAGGAAAAACCTGGCATGTAACATCACTGCATTGCTTGTTAGGCTTCTGTGCAGGTATGCTTCTAACCATCTTTATCCATAGCTTCTGTACAAGTAACTTCATTTTTTTGAAATAGTAATCAGTAATCAATCAGTAAGTGTTGTTCAGATGGTTTACGTTAACTCTTGTCAAGCTGCAACTTTTACACAAGATGCTCTTGAATTAAGCCTGCATTGATACAAGTAGAATCTCTAGCCAGAAATTACTGTGGGTCTGTTCTCAAACAACATTATTAAAAGAGTGGCTTTGCAGCAAATAGCATTTACTCTTAGACTTTCTCTGGGGGTGTGAAATAACCATTTCCTCATGAGAATATGTGCCGAGTTTAAATTACTCCGTTGCATTCTTGGACCTGCTGAAGAAAGGAGGACTCTTTAATGTGGAAGAGAAGAGGAAGGAGGTGTTTCAGGTACTCATCTGGCACTTTAGTAAAAGTTAAATAGTTTTTTATAAAGTTAATTATTTGCCACCTGTTCTGTGTTGACACATACTTCAGAGTCCCACTGAAATGATAATTTTCCTTCATGAAAGTGAAAAAAGGGATGCAAACTCCGGCATGTAGCATGATCGAGCCCCCGTAGTAGATGTTTCATGAAGAGAATGCCAAGTACAATTTTATAGCTTTCCTGAATTCATGAGGAATTTAAAGTTATTTTTTCAGATCAGACTAAAATCTAGGTCTGGGAATTTTGCAAGCTTGTTTAATTCATACTGTGGATTTACCACTTTTTAATCAGTGTTTCCTCTCATAGTCTAAAAAACCCCAACCTTCCTACCTTTTGTGAGAGTGCCCGTGTCAGATCACGAAGCATGCACCCAAGAGGCGAGGCTGATTCACAAACCCTTTAATCTGTTTCCCAATCTGTAAAACAGGTTAATACTTACCTGCTAGATACTTATCTACCTCATGCCAAAAATTAATTCACTAATGTTTTAAAGTGCTTTGAAAAGCAATATTAAGTACTAGGTGTTATTCGTCTAAGTGAAACACTGACAAACGTGTGCTTTATGTAGGGAGGAATGATTAAGACGATCTTGTGTGTATCCTATGGAGTGTCAAACAAAACCTTACAGAATGTTTATCCTTCCATACAACATTATAAGATGCTCTGAAAAATCCAGAATGCCCCCCAAATTCTTTGCTTTAACATACCTTTTATAAAAAAAATAAAATTGAAATAAAATCTACTTTATAAACGTGGAATTTTACTTTGCCAAGACCTAAATGCGAAGGTACAAACAGAGAAAGCTGAGTAAAATTCATCACCAGATTTGGCGTCAAGACATTAGCCTTTTTTCAACCCTTAATGAGTGCTTTTTGGTCCTTAAGAAATTACTGCTGCTCTTCACACTGGTGCTGGCTGGTTTTCCTCACCCATGGGGGAGCGTCCCTATTGCACTACTGTTTCCTTCCTGCCCGCTGCCAGGAAAGCGCAGCCGCAGAGGTCGGGCACTGAAGTGTGTTACACAAGTCTCCTATTTCTCAGATTTCTGAATAAGCTGCTGGAGGTTTGTGTGCCTGGGATGCGCCCCTTTACGAGGGCTAACGGTGGCAGAGGTTTCTCTTCATTCATTTCCAGCTTTCATAATGAAAGAGGCAAGACCGAGGAGTCGTTAGGCTCCAAGCACCTGTTCACGGGATGCTGGATGGATTAAGCGTGCACAGAAGGAATTGCTGGGCAAACTGAATACAACAAGGAAAAGAGAAGCCGCGCTGTGGGGCTTGGGACCCGGCGGGGTGCCTCGCTTCTCCGGCGGGCTCAGCTCTCTGCCTGGTCCCCGGCTCAGCAGCGCGGGAGCCCGGGCCGGTTAGCGGGCCGAGTCAGGAGCAGCCTTTTACTAGTGGTCGTGCCTTTCTGGTGTGCCGAGTCCTACTGTAATCTTGAGGTCGAGCTCCAGTGGATGTTTTAATGATGCTTGCTCAAATTCTTCACTGTTGATAACTCTTCACTGGACATCATATATATGATATGTTCCTTTGATAATATGATAGCTATCGGCATCTAGATCGGATTTTAAGAAACGGCCCAAAACCCTTGCTACCTCTACTTTGTTGGTGGTGTCACTGTCATCCTGTCTGTGTCAGTACCTGCTGCTAATCAGGCATGACATAGTAATGGTTTCTCTGAATTCAGATTAAAAAAAAAAAAAAAAAGTAAAATTCTGGGGGCTGAAGTGGAGGATTATGTTGGAAGATTTGTTTCGTTTCAGCCCTGTCATGCATATACTGATCATTACTAGCAGCATACTTAACTCTATATTATTTTTTTCATGTACAACTGTTCTTCCCCTTGCAGTTTTGGGGAGGGCTTCTTCTAAGTAGAGACTAATGGTCTCTAATGACCCTGGGAGGATTATCATTTGCCATTTTGCTTTTGATGGGTATCATAGAAGCCAGGTATTATATTTTGCCTGTACTCCTAAAACACCTTCCTACTTGTGCAGTACTGAATGCAGCTAAAGAATCATTCTTTGAGGCGAGTTGGTGATCTGTATAAGTCAGAAAAGACTGGTAGAGGCAGATTGGGGGGGTGTAGAAAGGTGTAGCAGTATTTGTATTGTGTATGTTTGTGGTGAAAGTTACTTACAGCCGTACAGGGTGAGAGCTACAGTTGATACGAACCAGTGGAAATTTTCTCTAGATTTCAAAGAAGTTGAACTGAATTCCTTTTGTGGATCTGTCCCTAGTGTGTTTTTCACTTTGCAGCTTAAGCTTCTTGGCCTAGGAACCTCGTATTTCTGCAACTCAAGTGACCTTGATGTGATCTAGCACAAATGATTATTTTTGCACTCCTAGCTTTTCAGTTTCTAGCATTATTCAACATGGAAAGAGAAGTGTATCGATGCCGTATCGTGGCATGGGATTCTCTTGGCTTATGTGCCTATGCAACAGTGGGTACTTTGTCAGAGTTTAAAAATGAAAACCAAACAATAGGTAAACAACAAGGTGGGGAGTAAAGTTAAGATCGCTTACGTGCTTTCCTCTAACAAATTGCTCGCTGTTCTCAGGGCCCAGTTTGGTGGTGACCACCACGGTTTCTCCTGAAGCTTTTGTGCTCTTACACTGAGTAACTTAAAGCTGTATGCTGTGAGGTTTATCATGTTGTGGACTGTTCTGGGCTCTGCAGTGGCCTGTGATGGGAATATTGGGCTTGATGAACCCTTTGGAGCCTGTCTTCCTAATACCTGCTTTAACTCTGCCATTGCACGAACGGCCACTTGTTACTGTGCCATCAGTGGTATTTTTCAGCCTATGCTCTCTTCTGTCTTTCGGATATTTTTTTAATAGGGTCACTCTGTTTCTTTGCTACAGGATATGTCTGCACACATTTTTGCCTCTTTGCCAAACGGTTTTAGCTTTAAAGGTCCGAAAATGGGTCAGCTCACAGTTGTAATAAGAAGCTTCTGAAGCCTCTAGTATTACTTATAATATGCTCACAGTATTTACTTTTCAGCAATGCTGGCAAAAATACTAATATTTTCTTCAAAATTAGGTGCATGGAGATTTCTTGCAAACATGTCATTTCTGTGCGTGTTGAAATAGTCCTGGGAGCTGGGATCCTCACCCCGGGTTCCTCCTGCCTGCTGCGCGGTCCTGCTGCTGGGGCGATACGCTGCTCCGGCAGAACTCCACGGTCCAAACTGCTGCAGCTATTTTCAAGACTAGGATGGATTTAGTACAGAATAAGACATTGCTTGTCCACATGCTCTGCTGCATAAACCAAGCTGTTAGAGAAGGTTCAACTAAGACCCGGAACCACTGCACTGAAGTTGTCTGAGAATTTCCATCCAGAGAACAGTGAATATTTGTTACAATCTAGGAAAAACATGCTTGGCATTTTCTTCTTCTGTAAAGTTTCTTGCTCCGTGAGTCATCTTGACTAGTTTTCTTTTCTAAAATGCCTTTTTTTTTTTTTTTTTTTCCCTTTTCTCTCCCCCCACCCTCCAACTGTGCCCGGTTGACAGAAAGTGTCCTCTTCCAGGTAATGATTAGGAGTGCAGGTTATACTACATATTGCAGTTTCATCTAAAAAGCAGCGTAAATTAAAATGCATACCTCAGTTTAGACTTTCGAAATTGTGGTCCAGCATCTTATTCTCCCCCTTTTGACTTGCAAAAAGTAAGACTGGAAAGAAAGAATTTGAGCATTGCTGGATAAAATTCATCTGAAACAGACTACTTCAAATAAAGCTGTTCTCCCTATTCAGAAGGTTTGGATCTCTTTTGATAGAGGTAAAAACATGCCCCTGATTTCTTTTATTACGTCATCCATGTCTTTGTGAACCCTGGTCACCTCCATCTCTCTGACGGCAAGAAATGCTGTTAGCTCTCAGAAAAGGCTTATGAGGGATTGAATTCTCTTCAGTTTACAAGAAGCTGCAAACAGTTTCAAAGAAAATGCCTTGCCTGGTGTTCCGAGAGGAAGGGTTTTATCCAATAAATAGCTAAATCAGAGAGAGGATGTTTCAGTGGTGGCAGTTTGGAGATGAAGGTTCAATTTCTACTTTAATGAGGCCTGCCTGGGTAACCTCCCTTAAGTGGAAAGTTTATAATATCTCAGCATACAGTGACATAAATGTGTATTAATTAAAGCATTTATTAATTTACAGATGTTTCAATTTTTATTTTACTTTTGAAACAAAAAACGCACAGAATTTTCTTTAAAATACTAAAGGCAATGTTTTCCTTACGCTGATACAAGAATACAGCATGTGTGAAATTGCCCATGTATCTGCCCATACAAAGAAAAAAGATAATCACATTTTTCTGGGCAGAATTCAGCAAGTTTACATGTTTGAGTCTTAGAATTCATACATTAAAGCACAAATAGTTGAGGCAAAGAAAATTATGGTAGTTTTCAGCTGGCTGAGAAACAGAAGTATGTAAGCAGCAACCTAATGTTGAAAGTAGAAGAAAGCAACACAAATCTGAGCTTTAAAGTGGAAGTGACAGAGTAAAAATATATGTATTGATTTTTTTTTTTTTTTTTTTTTTTTTTTTTTTTTTTTTTTTTTTAAAAAACTTTTTTGTAGGCTATAAAAGGCAGAAAAGCCTTTTAGGAATATTTCTGTAGCAGTCCTAGTGTTTGAGTATCAATGCTGGCAGTTAAATATCTTAAGCTATTTCTGTTTATATATTCAGTAAGTAGCTTTGGTCTTATATATTCTTATAAATATTTGTATTTCTTATATATGCTTAAATTGTGTTATGATAATGATGTAAATATTAAAGCTTTATGTATCATTCCTCCTTAAAAAGTGTGTACTAATTTTAAGGGGGCAGGGTAGCATGCTCTGTAGTGAAATACAGACTTTATGGAAAGGTTTCATTGCATTTGGGTAACCATTTCGGCAGGTTTTCTGTGGCAGTATTTAAAAAAAAAAGGGGTGTGTGTGTGTAAAATAAATCAGCCCCTGAAAAATATGTGGATATTTTGACCTCTGCTTTTGAGTGTTCTCAATACATCATGGTTGGCCTGTATTAAACAAATATGTTACTCTTTAGAGCAAGTTTTCTTTAGAAGCTACATTATATCATTTCCTATCAGAAAATCATAATGATTATATGCACCTGTAAACACTTCAAGATAGTTTCAGCCAAAATTGCAGCCAGATAAACTTATAGCCTATTGCAGCATGACGGCTTGGCCTCAGGAGTTTCTGCAAAGTGACAGAACTTTTACCTTTAAAACCTCAACAGGAGTCAGGTAACTACATAGGTTAACATCCACACAAAATGATGCTTTTTTGGAGTTGAAATTTGTTGCTGCTTTTCAGTTACTAAAAATCTCACTCTTCTGACTGTTCAAATCAAAAATGGAACACAAACAATGGTCAAAACACCAGGATTTCCAGTGGAATCCAGTATTTCCCAGTAATCCAGTATTAATTCTGTTATTAATAATTTATTTCTGAGATTACTCAGATCTAAAATAATCTCTTCTGGGTAGAATGAAAAATGTGACACTTCAGGAACATCCATCCTAAATCCTGCTTGTATGGAAAAGTTCTGAAGATATGCCTTCAAACTGTATCTATACTTAATCTTTTGTGCGTGAGGCCAGTAAATGCTTTTTGTAGTAGTGGTTGTAAAAAGCAAAGCCAAAACCAAAACAAACCCCACCTCCCCATAGAAGATTTACTAGCAATTTAGATTAATAATAGAGCTATTGATAAAAAGGTAAAGGGGAACAAATTGGTTAAAAATAAGTCATTAATATTCTAATACACAGAGTGGAAGTAGAAAAACGTTGTGTTTCAATGTAACAGTGTGTATGTGTTGATTATAATACTAAAGTTAATTTAAAGCATAAGCTGTCTCAGAACCTGCTTTGCTCTCAAATCTAACTTTTTCCCTTTTACTGTTTGGGTAGGTAACTTGGCTATAAAGGATTTTCATTGCCTGCCTTTTTTTTCTGTAGCTCTTTCTCAACTATTCTAGTCTACAGGAGAATCAACTTCTAAGTAAGTTTTCATTCACCATTGAAACTAGAAGTAGTTTCTATCTTACCTAAAATATCTGGAACTGCAAAAAAGTCTAAGTTAGGATTTGGTTGGGTTTTTTTTTCTTTTAATGGGACCATTTCTTTGTCTGGATCAATACATAAGGCAGTGGACAAAGATGTGCTGACAGTGTGTTTTTCATAGCTGGTTCCTTGGCATGTTTGGAAGACTGAGCTGTGAGGGTGCTCCTCCCTTGGCTGGGCAGTTGTCAGTTTTTACTGTTTTCACTCCTACCTGAGGAGTAACTCCCTGATCTGTATTTCACTGGCTCTAGATGAATACCCGTTCTATAAACAGAATGGGATGGCTGACTGTATGCTGTGATAACCCAATGTATGTGGATTGAAATGTGAGTGATGGAAGGAGGGGCAGGGAATATCCCCAGCTCTACGTTTTGGTTTTATTTGAAAGTAGAATTTAATCAGTGGCAATCCTTGAATGGCCAAGGTAGTGAAAACGGGCTACTGCAAGGAGTGCTGGTAGCAGCCCCTATGATAAATTACTTAACATTTTACTTTAGAAAGACTTTGGCAGTTCTCATTGAAGACATGGTCTACTTCTATTGTTTGCGATGTTCCCATGAATCGAAGTCTGACAGCACGGGACTAGATAAGTAGCTTTTCTTTGTTAAATTGATTTGTTCACTTGCACTGGTGAAGAGTAGTATATCTTTCAGCTCTCCAGGAAGATGCTGGCAGCTACTCAAAGTTGTAACCAAATGTGTGAATGTGTGAACACCTGATTCCAGTAGTTCATGTCGCCTTCTCAGTACAGCATGGGGTAATAAACTGGACTAGAATATTTCCATGTCAAATATCTTACTGCAAATCCTGTACTGGTTATCAGCAGCATTTTTTACTCCTCTTCATTGTCGCATGCTGGCATACTAATATTTTGGGGACAGGAAGAGACAAAATGGAGAAAGATTTCCACATTCATTGTTATGGATAGTTATGCGTGAGCTGGCAAGTTTAAAAGTTGCTTTGGAATTTGCATCTTGGAAAAAGGTTTTTGTAGTGTCAGATATTTTGTGTTTTCATTTACCATTATAGATAGATGAGGCTGAACACACTTAATAAGTAAGCTTTTCTCTAAATATAATATCTCTGAGTGTTTGTCACCGGTTTGGAATATTGTGCTAAGCTACAGAATATACATTGGAGAGAGAGAGAATCCTCAGTGGGATTAATCAAAATTCTGTTTACAGTGCAGTGACTGTTAGATTGGAGATGTTTGTAAGCGGGACAAGTATCATGCACTAAGACTGCTTAAGTGTTTAATACAATTATACTTTTACTGTGCTCTGTATTATTGATCAGGCTCCTTTGCTTCTAAGGTGCCAAATACCATCCTTCCCCTGTACTCGAGAAATCCAACAGCACCAGAGGAATAGGTTCAGCCCGGGACTGCCCTGCTATCCCCGAGAGGCAGGAACACCGAGCTGTGCAGCCCCCAGACCTGTTCAGCCTAGCCAATGCTCTCTGTGCTGTAATTAGGCCGTTCTCCCTGTTCCCCCATTCAGTTAGACCCTGGTTATTTATTGCCTTGTATTTCAAGTTAGTGGAAGTCTTCTCTGTAATTTGAAGGTGCCTGAGGATATGAAACTTAGCACGGTGCTGAAACCATGTCATGTTGGTCTGACACCAGCTGTAACACTTATTTCCTCGGTAATAAACCCAAGTAAAAAGCACTGCCTGCCATGAAAGCAGCAGATAATAGCTGTCATCACAGAAGGATTCGGAGAAAGACATAGTTTTAAATACGTAGATCTGTTACTTGAATTAAATAAAATTCATATTTTTGGCAGCTCCTTGAAATAAATTTAGCTTATAAAATATCTGAAGAATAGTTGGACAACAGCCTTGAGACTAATAAAAATATCTTTCTGTAATTACTTATGTTTAAAAGGCTCTCTAAAGATGCAAAGAAAGGGTGTGTTTTTCTTTTAGAACTAAAATTTTGTCTTGGTATAAAAGCTACATAAGGGGAAAGTAAAGGAGTTTCAGAGAATGTGGTTTCGATGCAGAATTGCCATGTCTAGTAGCTGATCCCTTGGAAGAACTTCAGCATGTTTTAATGACAAACAGATCATGTTCTTTCTGCAAAGGAAGCCATTTCCATACCAAATGGCATCACGATGCTATATTGTCTGCAGTTCCAGGAATGATATTGCTGTTAGAATTACCATCCATAAGCTTTACTTGACCCTAAAGCAGATATGTGTATTTTTTCATATGCCAAACATATTGAGGTTACTGGCAATCGGGGTAGGTACAGAAATGGTTTTAAAATGCCAAATTCTGTAACGCTGGAACATATCCCAGTTCTGGATTACAAAGCAACATGGATTTATTGGTGGTCAAAAAGAGGTGGAACTAAAATTAGAATTAATTAACATGGATGCTGTTCAATACTGAGCTCTGGCGTCAGAGCGCTGGAGAAGTTACTAGGAGAGAAGTGCTGCTGATAACTGGACACGTACTTCTTTAGACTCTGAAACATGTTCAAAGTCCAGTCGTGCATTGATTGCCAAGTGAAGAAAGTGACCTACCTGTCACAGTCATTTACAAAACCAATTCCATAGAAGTGAGGAAGGAAGGAATAAAATAGCATGTAAAAAAATAAATAAAAATAAAAGGAAAAATAAAAAACACTGTTCTAGTTATGTGTTAGAGCTTCCCTGGAAAAAAAAAAGCCATCTCATGAAGCCTGAATTTAGGCTTTCAAATCCAGGCCATTGCAGCCCATCTTTTTTCCTAGCAACTTTTCTCTAATGAAAACTGTTTTCCTGCCATTAGACTAATTTTCAGTTTCTGGTTAGCCTGTGCTTTATCCCAGTCAGAGAATAATGGGCTCCTATTTTCTGAGTTCCAGCACTGAGGTTTAGACCTGTCCTGTCCAAGAAAAATCTGGTTTGGGAACCTACTTACTATCTGTTACTGTCCAGTAGTGAGATGGACTGGAGGAGTAGGAGGCATGAATATGTTGCATCTCCTATTTCTAATATAAAAGCCATACTCAGAAGCAGCAGACTGATCTCTGTGTGTGTATATAGTCATCTGTGCTACAAGATCCTTCATAAGAAGAACATTGCCCTGCACTACGTTGTCACAGAGTACACAGGCTAAGTGGTAATGCCATCGGTGCATCTCAGAAAAACGTGTAGCGATATTAATTTTGCCACATGTTTGCTAAAATATGTATATTGGTATCTGAGAAATTATTTTTATCACAGGCTTTATGGCTTGGTGATCCAATGCTTTCAGAGCTCTCTCCTGATGGGAAGAGAGATTGCAGTCTGCACAAATAGCAAGAATTGTAATAACCTAACATTCCCATTTGTGCTGCTGAGAATCACAATGCGGTGAACAGAGCTGTGTCTGAAACTATAATATGAAATGCTGTAGAGCAAATTTCAGTTTAGATCTTTGTGTTCTTTTTTGTTACCCGTACAGGTTGACAGTTCCTGCTGTAGCTCCTTGTTATTGCTTCAGTCTTTAAAGGTATATGTCCAAGTAACACTTCGAAGTGAGAAAGTAGGCTGTTTCACTTACTGCATCCTAAGAAAACTAAACCAAATATAAAAGCTGCTCAGATAGAGCAATGTTAGTGTGTCTATGCCTGTCCAGCCTTGAACAACAGAAATCTAGCAAATGCAGATCTGAACCACTTCTCTGAGTTTTAGGCTTGAGGCTTGGCCCTTTCCGCTGTTCTGTTTTGACAGATTACTCACTTCCACTCGTGCTTCAGGAGGGTACCATTGGATTGAGTTCTGCTCTCTTGTGATGACTCATCACTGCTTCCCCTGCCTAATATCTCCGTTTGAGAATTGGGTGCTTCACCTTAAAAGATCATCCTTATCTTTTTTTGTCTCTTGTACCAACTGTTCCTCAGACTGCCCGCCTCCGAGGCTCGTACCAGCACTGCGGTGTAACATCCAGTGATGCTTTCCAGAAGGCACATCAGATCTTTGCCCTGCGAAACCAAGGGATCAAAGCTGGTTTTTTCCCTTCAGTTTTTCGGTATCTAACAAAGAATTGTCTTAGCGTAGTCTGATTTTCACGTAGTGGCGGTGCTGGTGGAAGTGGGTTTAAAAGGTCAGATGTTGCAAAGAGGAAAAGGGATGTGCTATTAAGAAACAAAACCCAAAGAGCTGTCATGGGGACTTGGAGACACCCTGAAGGTTATACCATAGATGAGATTGTGATCTTTTGTAGCTGTGAGGGGTGAAATATATCTTTGCATTTACCAGCAAAGCAAAAATCAACAGTAGCCTGCAGCAGGTGGGGCATAGCTTGCTCATTAACTGCGTGGCTGTGGGTGCTACGACATGTATGCATACCGACATTGTGGCCAAACGATTAAGTAGTAGAGCTGGTATCTTTTTAGGTATTGGGACAGATTACTTCAATATAGCCTTGGGAACAGGCATCCCAAAGATCTGATATATCTCTGGTGAGGAATTCTGCTCCGAAGAGCACGCACAAGCTGGACTTGTGGCTGAGGGTTCCTCTTGGCATAATTCTCAAGAGAGTGTCCAAAGGGTTCGTAATTGCATGGGAAGGCTGTCCGCCCGTGTGCGGTGGGCAAATGCTAGGCCGTGTCCCCCCGGGAAGGATGTACGAGCTCTCACTGCCGTCTCTCGGTAGGTGACGCAGGAGTGAGCCAACCTCCCTTTTCAGGGCAGCTAATTCCATGGGAGGTCACCGATGAAGATATCGACGCCAACACATCCCTGGTACTCAGTCAGAATAGTGCTGCTGACTGCGACCAAGGTACAATCCCTGCCTATTAGAGCAGCTTTAGGTTTTATCAGGCTGGTTTTCTTGTGAGCAGTACTTGCTGTTGAAGCTGACTGGCTTCCATAAGGAGGGGGGACTCGCTTGCCGGGACTGTTTGTCTTTCCTGGGGTTACTGAGGTTTGTGTATTCTGCTTCTGATGCGTTCCTAGAAAGGCCTGGTTTAAAGTAACTTGCTACAAAGGCACATAACTGAACATTTCCTTTTGACACAAAATTACTTCCTCTTCATTCATAGAAGCTTATTTTCCAGAGAGTATTGATCTTTTTTTTTTCTTCTTCTTCTTAAGGCTGCTGTAGTCAGTGATTTTATTCTAAAGCTTAGATTACTTCTGAGAGTAGCTCAGTAACAGTGTGATTTGTCATATTAGAATGTATAAAAGCTAGAGGCCTCTATTACTGTGTATAATATGACAAATACAAGTTTTAGAAATGCAAAGGATCTGGTAAACTATGAATTCTGCTTTAGTGTTATCAGTTTAATGATTTAAACATGCAGTAGGTTTTTGTGCATTCCCATTCATTGTTACAGTGAATGTACAGCTGCCAAAGTCAATGGGCTGTTTGTAGCTATAGAGAAGCAACACAAAATACTGATCACAACCTGCGTTGCTGGTAGATAGTCTAAAGTTGCCTACCAGGCAGGCTGGTTTTAGTTTGTACCCTGCTGGAGGGCAGCACGGAGACCCCATTTGTCTCAATAGTGGCATAAGACTAAGCCAGCAGTGTAGAAGTGACCTGACTTTCTGACCTGCTTTGCCTGCCCTAGATTTGGCAAAATGGATGAACCAGAGGTTCTAAATCGGCTTAGATAGATATATTCACTGGTGCCACAAAGGGATTGTCAGTTGCATTTTGTGAGTGTAACTCAGTGTGACAAAACAGTGATGGCAGCTGATATCTGCCCCATGTGTCAACTGTCCCAAGCAAATCTCTGCTTTCTCTAAGCACTCTCTGGCAACACTTCACCAGAGCAAATATTGAGTTACGCTGGGTTTTGGAGGAGACGCAGGTTTTGACCACTTCATGCTCTTAAAGACCCAAGGGCACCAGCTGAAAAGTAAATGGCCAGTTTTGGTACTGTGTTTAAGGTATGGATGGTGAAGGACGAAAACATGAATTAGAGGGAAAACTTATTTTATAAGAACTGGTGCATTTTTGCCTCTCAGATGCTTGAACAAATATGCTTGAATATAAAAGCAAACTTAATTTCTCTGGAATACTCTAAAATACATTTTGTATATGTAAAAACAATATTTTGGAAGAAATCGTGTTTTTTAACTTTATAAAAAGACAGGGAAAAATTAATCCACTTTGCCCTGTGCCATTTCTTTAAAATTCCCTTAGATATTTCCAGATTTCTGAAAGTGTCTGTTAGTCTCTGAAGCCTTCAAGTGACTCAAACTCCTGCTTTCTCCTTTCTTCCTTGTTAGACAAGGATGATGTGCTTCTAATTCCTTGTATTGTAACAAGCACCTCTGACTTTTTTCCCCTCCTTAGAAATAGATGGTTCTGTTTTTCCTCGCTCCAATACATGTGCAGACGCACGTACAGTATTTTAATCTTGCTAGGTTGTTCTCACCATGGCTTTCCGCTGTGTGGAGCTTTCCTTTCTCTTTTATCTACAGGCTACATTCTTGTCTATTCTGACGATAGTATAAGCATGAAGTATTCCTCATCACTTTACTCTTTTCCTGTCCTTTTCTGTCCTGACTGACATCTTACTATTTCACTGACTGCATAAAGTTCAGGCAAAGATGTCTTCAGTTAAACTTGTCTTGCATCTGGAGATCAGTGTGACCTTATGATGTGTATGTTTGAGTGCAAATCAGTGAATAAGTAATGTCAGGCCACTCTTATCCATATTTTTTTCTGCTTTCCTCAAGAATGCAGCTTTTTGAGCCATGTGGTTAATACTTTAGATGAGGAATAAAACTCATGTTTAATAGTTTGTGCAAATTGTGCATCTATTCCATAAACAAGGCTGCAATCAAAAGTATCTAATGCTCGTCAATGATTGTAAGATTGCCATTTTCTGAAAAGCACTCAACATTAAAAATTGTTCTAAACTGGAAATGGATAGCTATTGGGGGAAAGGGGATGTTCGGATGTTTTTTATCGTTAACTGTTGTAAGACTGTTTAGCAGTGGGACATTATGTTTTAGAAAACACCACCTTGTCTTGTTCACCTGGCTTCATTTATCAGTATGGACAAGACATAGTGATGGACATTAAATAATTGAACTTCTAGTGGCTTTCCATTGATTATCTCCTATTTCAAGTCTTCCTGCTACACGCTCTTCAGTTAACTTTCAGTATAACTGCAAGGTAAACATTAACATAGTTGTTTAACCTGTGCGTGTGAAAATGGAAGGAATAATGGTACTGTTTCCAGGAATTTCTAAGGCTGTTGGAAGATCAATTTATAGAAGAAAAAAAAAATTGACTGGAGGAAGCTATAGATCCCCTTAATGGAGAGCTGATAACATTGATGAAAAGCAGACAGCTTGGGTATTGTTAGGGAGGTAGGAGAGAGTTGTGGTCCCTTTTCACAGAGGTGATGGGGGCAGTGAGATTTATGTTCAGAAAAAGTACTTTGTACACTTCAGGAGCAGTTTATTCAAGTTAAATTATTCAATTACAACAGAGTTGATTGAATAAGCTGCTTTTAAAAGTGCAAATAACACCTTTGTTTTACATGGAGTATAAAATCAACAGCATTAATATTTACAGTGAATCTTTTAGTCTGAAGGAAACTGGTTTAAAGTACCACTGGTTGACTTTTTCAAAATTAAGAACCAACTCGCCAGCACCCTTTGAGAAGGAAAAGTTATCTGCGCAAACAAAGGAACCTAGTTTAGGGCCAAAGCTCTATAGCTGGAAACAGTTCCAACCTGCTTTGTTTTGGGGTGGTTGTAGTGGTGGCTAGGTAGTACTGTTGCTTAAACTAATGGAAAGGCTTGTTCTTGACGCCGATCAGTTCAGTAACTGAATGGTGTAGCTGAGCATAGGAATCAGTTTTGATTAGAACTTATTGCAGTGGGACCATTTAGAGTGAATACCTGATGATAATAATAGGGAAGTCTTGATCAATATCCAACAAGTCACAAACAATGAGTGGGGTTTTCTTGTTTTGATTACAAGAGATATTTGAAAAGTAAGAATCTTGTTAGAAGTTGAGTCACCTTTGCTTGGTTTTCAGTTGGTTTTCTATTTATAACAGGAATTTTAATCTAAATACTACAATTGCCTTTATCTGCTATTAAATAATTTCATAGTGTAAAGGCATTTATGAAATACTAGGTTTGCATACCACTTAAAATTGACCAGTGACAAGGAATGTCCTTTTCAGGTCCGTTTCTAGGCAGTGGTCTCAAATACTGATAGCATGAGGGCCCAAGCATTTCCATCAAGCTCAGCATCTGCTAAGTTTGCTTAGCTAATGTGTGGTCAATTTTTTATTTAATTTCCTGCAGAGCTACCCATTCCAGCCACTGCTGTGTCTTTCCTGTGGATGCTTCCCTCTGCTATACGTCAGTGTAGGATTAAGAGCTAAAGAAACGTGCTAAATACTTAGTGGGATCAGCACCTGCTAATGAGATGGGGTACTACAGTCAAACACTGGTCTGTAACAAATCTGCCTTCAGATAATTTGCTCAGAGCAGATTTTTGTCTTGGTGAACTAGATACATGCTTCGCTTGCAACAGTCACGTTGTTAATAGCATTAACAGGGAGGGGCTTCCGCTACAACAGGCGAAAATCTTCAGGCACATACTCCTATTCCACTGACATATGACAAGGAACTGCACCCATGTCTCGTACAAGTCTTTCAAGGGTGTTTGTTTTATTTGGAGAGAGAAGCAAATAAAAACGTTGTGATGTGAAGGTGATGGTGCAAATATTTTCGTTCATACCTTGTCTCACTGACTTCAGATGGAGTATGGGTCAAGAAATTATGGTTCCAGACCTCGCTCATGCCAATACTGAATGAAGAATGAATCTGGAAAAATGTTTATCTCAAGTTGGTTTTAAAAAATGGCCTGTAACTGAAGCATAAGTATAAGCTTCTCAATGGCATGACAAAAGACAGACGGGGGGCCGTGTCCTCCATGCTTCCAAAAGATTGTCAGATTCCCAGTATGCTTGGATTATGGAAATTGAGCTAAAAGAAAAGTAGGAGGCCCACATGCTGTCAAAGTATTATGAGCGTTGTTATCCATCTAGCTCATTAACATCCAATTCCAGAGAGAAGGCTGTAAAAATTGTATTTATAAGTAATATTCCTGTAGAAAAGTGTAGTTTGTAGCACTACATGAGATAATTACAGTCATTGAAAATCCCAACAATACAGGAACACTTAGCTTAAGAAAAGAAGCATTAAGTAGCTTAACACTTTCAAGCTATCAGAGGAATAGTGACCTAGGCTTTTGTAGAGTAAGCGTAGAAGACAGGCTATTTGAGTTCAGTACATATGGGTAGTGAGTCATATACCATAAGATGGTGCTGCATTAGCAATCTGCAGATAATCTAGATTTCTGTCCCATGAAGAAATGTATACATAATAGAGGAACACATCAGTAAACTCATGGCTCTTTCACAAGTCTCAGTACTTCACAGTTTCAGTACTTTAACTGGGGGTGGGGGGAAATAACATTATAATAAGATTATAGTCCTGGTGTCTAATGATGCCTTTGGGTTTCATGCTTTGGAGTGCAGAGATGCTACCATGACAGGAGAAAGTGGAAGTCTCAGTATGAAACAGATATGAGAGTTGTCAATGTTTATGTGATTGCTTAGTAATTTTAGTATAAAAAACAATTACAGCAAAAGTTTCCTTTCCAAGCACCTACCTTTTTGGGATTGATACCATTTTTGTTTAAAGTGATTTACATGTGGAAGTGTTAAAGAAACGTGCAGAACATATGCTTTGCTTTTAGAGCTTCCTTCCAGCTTTATGATAGCTGTAGGGCTTTAGATTTTACAGTGCTTTGTTCTCAGCCACCAAATGATTTATTTTTGTGGCAAAGATCAACATTCTCATCAAAGGAATGGGTAACATCAGCTAATTTAAGAAAACAGTAGTGTTTTCTAGTAGGGTGGTCTCCCACAGGAATCGGTGTCCTTGCATGCTGATAAGTCAGAAGAGAAGCCAGTCCAAACAGTGGCTTCTCCTTTACTACACAAAGATAAGCAACTGTGGGTGTTCAGGGAACTAGCTGTTCCGAAAAAGAAGAAACAGAAGCTTCTGGAGCAGTAACAGGAGTAGGGAGGAAAATGAGCAGAGAATGTGATTTAGCAAACAGGAGGTGTAGGTTTGGAAACAAAGTATGAAGGCAGGTCAGCAAGAACTCTCCAGAATTAATTAAAAGAACAACTCCAGTATTAATGAAGATTGAGAGGGAACTGCTGCCAAGAATACAATTTCTGCTACACTCAGGAGCAGAAAGTACCTGATAAATGATAAACCTGAAAGGTGGTGTTTGATAGGTGTATTAAAGATGATGCCTGGAAGGGAAGATAATCATCCAAATGGAGAATGGCAGCTTCCATTAAGCAACGGGGGGGGGGCGGGGAATAATAAGGTGTGGGCCATTTATTTGGTGGAATTGGCTTTTTAGTTATCGTCGTCTTGTACCTCAATATGGAAGACTACCAATGCTTAATATTCTAATGCATGAAGCTTACAGTAGAGGATGTAGAAAACTAATAGCAAAATTACTAGGGATTATGTCAGTGCATGTGTTTGCAAGTTGCATTAATGCATCAAAACTGAATCTTTTAGTAAACCAGTGTGGAAAAATGTATAGATGTCTGAAAAGTCTCCCCCCACGCTCCAAACTTCATGCTGAATTGTAAGTGGATAAGATAACCGATGCCTGCAAGTTACTGCTGTACAGTACTGTGAAGGGCTGTTACTGTCCCCCCAGCAATGGTGTAACAGTGACTGGGAAGCTCAACTAATGCTGTTGAGACTAGCGGTCTGACAGAAGAAATCTCTTTTTAAAAACAAACAAAAAAACCCCAAACTCCCCACGGAAAACAACTTATGAAAATTGGAAAAGAGAAGCAAAGCAAAAGTGTCGCTATGGGAGGGAATTTGGACTCTCCTTAGAGGTAGAAGTGTTTCTGAAAAACATATTTTGCAATTATAGCACTCCTTCAGATTTAATCTTTATCTGTAGATTTCCTGATTTCTTGAGATACTAGTTAGATATCAGAACTTAATTTTTCACACAGAAATGAAACTTGACTCAAGTCATGAAGATGTTTAAATGCTGCCATACCAAGGCCATGCTGTTTGAAAATGTCTTTTGGGTGTCCCACTGGGTTTTTAAGGATAAGTCCTGCGATGTATGAAAGGATGCTACCTTTTTGTCACCTAAAGGTTGGCATCTTTCTGTTCTGCTTATACAAGTCCTGCATATTGTACTATTTTAGTAAGACTTTTCAGCATTTATTTGGCTTTTTAAAGGTGACAAAGCTCCGTATCCATCAGGAAGAGGATCAATAGCTAACTGTTCTCAACACAAAGTGAGTTAAGCCTGATAAACCTACCTATTAGCCTAGACAGTCCAGCTACTGAGATTCAGGAATGGGTTATATTTATCCATGACTGAAAATTTTTTATGGTTGATTTAAGTCCTCGTTAATGTTGGAAACTCATAGTATGATCATTCATTCCACAGAAAAAAATGGGGGTTTTGTTGGGTTTTTTGTAGGATTCCACAGGGAGCATACTTTTGTGTGTATATATATATGTTTATCTGTGTATATAAATAAATGTTTACATAACAGACTTCTGGTGTATTTTTTCATGTAGAACTGCATACTCTGGTCTGAACAGCAGGGAACCCTAAAAGCTAATTTACTTGAGCCCTTTACCTGCTCTAGTGTTAGCTGTGGTGTCCTAATGAGTATTGCACCTCTGCAGAAAATGGGAACCGAACGTGTTGATATATGATTTGGGTATGAGATGGAGTCTTGTGTTATGCCTGAAAATCTTTTTCTTGGTTTGTGTTTATAAATCAGCCCAAATGTGCTTGTAAAATATCCAGTGGAGGCTAGCTGGCTGTGCACTTGCATGTAGCTAAGCAGCCTAATGCTGCTCAAGAAAGTTATTGCTTCCTTTTGGTCGTCTTGAAGTCCAGTCCTGTATCAAAGCACCACTGTTCTGCCATCTCTTCTTCTCTCTCTTTTCTGAAATGTATTTATTGCAATAGACTATTTAAATTTCTTGTGCATATTGGAGCTTAAAAGATAGCAGGTTAATTGTGCACAAGATACTGTCATACCATAATTATATAAAAGTTTCCTTGAACTTTAAAAATACATGTGTTTATAGATACAGATTAATTATGGTTGTTTATCATATTCACTCATAGAATATGTGAGAGTATTTCTACAAGTATGTCTCGATCTCAGGTGCAAACTCTTCATGGAGATGATCTATTTGTTTTCAAAGTTTGTGAAATTGAGATGTAAATCTTCTAAGTGTTTCATAACTGGGAATGTGGAACTTTCATATATTAGGGAAAAAAAATGCAGCTACATGGCTGTGCTTTGAGGCTCTGCCCTTCATTCTCAGCATCAGGGCACCTTTTTTGAAATTGGCACATCTGGGGTTTGATGCTTTGGTCTTCTAGTAACAGTTTGCTAGTTATTACTTTTCATATGCAAGGATGTAATAGGCAGTCAATGTCAGGAGAATTATAAAAACACTTGTAGTTATCTTTATAA
The DNA here is from genome assembly GCA_024606505.1 of Aquila spilogaster. Classification (NCBI taxonomy): domain Eukaryota; kingdom Metazoa; phylum Chordata; class Aves; order Accipitriformes; family Accipitridae; genus Aquila; species Aquila spilogaster. Next base: position 2,383,847 of record JANHGO010000043.1, read on the forward strand.
AAATAATTCTGGTGGATTCATGGGTATATTTGTAGGACTAAGATTAAGTCTGTTCATAAGAATTTAGTTCCTGCCTTGCTAGATCTGAAGAATGGTTCCTGGCTGGTAGAAAAATAAGACGAGGTAGGAAAGGGAATTAAATTCAAAAGCAATTCAGTTTGCCTTTTTTCCCCCCTTTCCCATTCCCTTTCCCATTCCCTTTCCCATTCCCTTTCCCATTCCCTTTCCCATTCCCTTTCCCATTCCCTTTCCCATTCCCTT
>JANHGO010000043.1:2384938-2430659 GCA_024606505.1 Aquila spilogaster
TTCTTACTTGGCAAGTGTCTCATTAGCACTTTCTGCTTGCGAACAAATGATCAGCTACAGGAGTGCATTGAAGTTTTAATTGCCTCTGCTTTGTTGGCAGCAAATTACCTGAACATTTTTAAAGCCTGTTTGTCCACCACCTGTTAGAAAACCCTTCTGAGAACTCTCCAGCGTGGATGCTTTTCAAAAGAAGCTGAACAGCTTTACATGAGTTGTCTTCCTCACAGTCTCACAATTTGTCTTTCTGTTTTTGCTCTTCTCTCAAACCTGAATGACTTTAGCAACAGGTGGAGGAAGGACAGCTGTTTTCTTAGTGAGGTTAGCAATATTTCAACTTCCTGAGCCTGAAATTTTACAGCCCAGAACATTCACAATTCTGTCTCTAAAACCAATTCAGCATTCAGGAAAAACAATTAAAATTCAATATTTTTAAAGGTGATGAAAACCCAATCAGTGTGTACCGCTGGATTTCATCCTGGTGTTAAATACTTTATCTAAGCATTACATTTTTCTTCTCAGTGTGGCCTTTGATGGTAACATCTAATTTTCACAGAAATTTGCTCTTCAGCAAGCAGTTAAGAAGTAGGTGTTTCACATTTCAAGACAAAACGTTATTTTTCATTGAAGGTTAGTATTTTCTGTAAACCTTTTTCAAGCAATTTCCTGAAATACAAAGAACCATTTGAATATGTTGGGAAAAAAAATAGTTGAAATCCTCAGAGAAAGTGGGTGAGTTTGGGGTTTTTTTGTTTGTTGTTGTTGTTTACTCTTTCCACTACAAACATGAAGATATGAAGAACAGAAAAAGATGGGATGAAGAGAATCCATCTTGAGATACAGCCTGATTTCAGCTGGCGTAGCGCTCTGAGTTCCTGGACGGAGCTCTATTCTCATGCTGTTGCTGAATACAATTGTTTTCTAACCATCTATTATGTTACATAACATTTTCCCCCTTACATTTTCTGTAAGGTGCTCACATTTCACCTGTTGTGCTCTCAGAATTTAAGTTTGTGTGTCTTGCAGTGATCCTGTATCACTTTTATTTCTGTAGCACTTTTGTTCCTCAGCTAAGACTTGGTTAGAACCTTGATATAGCCTGTAAGTACACATTCTTAAGAATTATATTGGACGTGAGGAGAGGTAATAATGAATTTTGGTAGACATCTCTAAATTGATCAAATGGTGGTTAAAAATTAAAAAGTAACAGTAGTCCTTAGATAAGAAAATCTCCAGAACCGGATAAAATATTTTATCTATTTTTGCTCCAAATTGAACTACTGAAACTGAGTTATTACTTGGAAATTTTACCATGCTTTTTCTTTATGGCTCTAAAATCCTGGAGGAACTTAAAGCATTGTTTTTTCATGGTGCAGAAAGTTCCAGGAGTTAAAGAGTGGCCATGCAGAGCTGGGCAGGTGGAGTGCTTGCCCTTTTGGGTCTGTTGTGGGCATGAGCCAGGGATGCTGTTGCACACTGGAGCCTGTGGGATAGCTGCAACGGTACAAGCAAAATCTCTAGCCAGAAAGCACTGCTGCTCTGTATTCAAACAATAAGCATCAAGAACTGCTTTGCAGCAAGCAGCATTTCCTGGTATAGATTTCTAGGGGGAATAATCTCATGACACTATGGGCAAAGCTTCACTCCCTGTTGATATGTAAAGACCTGAGAAGGATATCAGAATTAACTTTTTGAGAAATATGCATTCAACCATCTGCTCTAGTTATCATTGCAGTGCAGCACAAAAAGATTAATTTTGGACTATTCTTATGAATGTTATGCGTGCTAATTATCTCTGTACTAAACCTTTTCAAGGGTAATGTATCAGCCTCAAAGTGTCTGGATTAGGAAATGAAAAAACATCCACTCAGTAAATTGCCTCTACTCTTTGCTGACTCTGCAAAGTGAAAAATAAGTGAAGCAACTCAATAGTCCAAAGATCAGAATAAACTCAGTGAACTCAGTAGTCTCAAGAAAGAATATGCTTTTGATTCTCGCTATCAGATCAGGAATACAGTTCCCTGAGAAATAAAGTTAGGGAATGGGTTTTTGTTGTTTTGCACTGTGGTAACTGGCATGAGATGCCTGGCTGTGGGTAGCATGTCCTGTGTGTGATGCTTGCTGTCACTGCAGATGCTGCCAACTGGAAGGACTGGATGAGTACGTGCTTGTAGTATCATTTAGTCTGAACAGAGAACTTCAGCAATTATATTCAGAAAAAGAGATTGTGACCAGCATTCCTGATTAAAGGTCTTGTAATACTTGCTTGAACTGCAGTACTTTGTGCACCAGAGTTGAACTTGTTCTTTGGTGTAAGAATGTCTCTAGGGGATTTGATTCTGTAGTATCAAACTGCAAAGGGAAACATTTAAGCTGTCTTCTGTGAATTTGCAGCTTCATCCAGTGTTTGCTTGGGGTGTGAATTTACAGGCACTGCTGATCTGGTAAACCTGTCATGAGGTTGTGTTTGTCCATGAAGGGCATTCAAACAGATTTTTTTCCAAAAAGCGCTTTCTCTCCTTTCTGAAGAAGTGAAAACTCTTTAAATAATGTAGAGGAGTTGTTGTTCCAGGTGCACTCTTGCACTTCAATAAAAGGTCTTTCCTATGATGTTAGTTACTTGCCGTCTTTTTTCCTACGTTGACACTTTCTTCAGTTTCTCACTGACCTGACAGTGTTCTTCACTACAGCAAAATATTCTACTGCAAGCAGTGGGATCAAACCCCAGGAGTGTGTGTTTGTTTTAATGGTGTCTTAAACAGCTGAAGAGAATGCCATGTGCAATGTTAGAACTTCCCAATATTCAAGTGTTTGTGTGGTTTTGGTTTTTTCCTTCAGATTGAGATAAAATCTAGCTCAGGGATTTTTGTGAACTTGTTTAATTCATCGTTTCCATCTACTGCTTTTTATCAGTGTTCCTTCTCATAGTCTAAAAAAGCCCAGCCATCCAGCCTTCTGTGGATGTGCCTGTGAAGCACAGGATGTGTGGCTGATTCACAAATGTTTTAATCTGCTTCCTGATCTGTAAAATTGGATAGTACTTAACTACTAGATACTTGTCTGCCTTGCACCAAAAATTAACTCAGTAATGTTTAAAGTGCTTTGATAAAAAGTCATATGAAGAGCTAGGTGCTATTTTAGCTAACTGAAATGCAGACAAATGTGTGCTTTATGGTAGGGAAGAATGATTAAGTTGTCTCATGTGTCCCACTTGGCCTGCCAAATGTAACCTTACTGAATGCTTAGCCTGCCAGCCAGCCGTGCTCTGAAGGATCCAGAAAGCTGCCTACAGTCTTTGCTTTAAAAAAAACCTTTTAAAAATATTAAAATTGAAATCCACAAAATCCATTTTTAAAAGTTTGTTGAGACCTAAAGGCACAAAGAGGGAAAGAGGAGTAAAATCCACCCCCGGGTCCACTGTCAAGAAATCAGCCTTTTCTCAACTGTTAATGAGTGCTTTTCAGACCTTAAGAAATTGCTACTGCTCATCACACTGCTGCTTTCTGGTCAACCTCATCCATGAGAGGAGCGTTCCTACTGCACTAATATTTCCTTCCCTCCTGCCTGCTGGAATAGCACAGCCATCGATGTAAGGCATGGAAGTGTGTTATAGAAGTCTCCTGTTTTTTGGTCTTCTGAATTAGATGCTGGTGGTTTGTGTGCCTGGCATGTGCTCCTTAATGTACAGTGCATTGCAATGGTGGCAGAGGTTTCTGTTCATTAATTTCCAGCTCTAGTCAGGAAGGAGACAAGATCAAGAAAAGTCATTAGACTCTAAGCACATATTCACAGGGTACTTAGTGGATTAAGTGTGCACAGAGAGAAGGAAGAGCTCAGCAAAGTGGATATAAAATAAAAGCTCTGTTGTTGGGGACACAGTGATGTCTGTTGCTCCTCCTTCCAGTTCAGCTCTTGCTCAGGGCTCAGTCGTGGCAGCCCCAGTGGGTGAAAAGCCGAAACTGGGAGCAGCCTGGTGATTAATGGTGCCTTCTGGTGTGCTGAACCCCATTGCAATCCCAGCATTGAACCTCAGAGAGCATGTTAATGACTCTTGCTCAAATTATTCACTGTTAGTAATTTCTCACTGAACATCACAAAGCTAACATTCCTTTGCTAGTGTGATAAAATTCCATCTAGATGCACATAGCTAAGGAATAGCCCTGAAGTGTTTTTCCCTCCATTTTGCTGACGGTGTCACTGCCACCCCACCTGCACCAGTACCTATTGCTAGGCTGCCATTGCACAGTCCTGGGCTTTGTCAGGTTAGTTTGTAGAATCCAAAAAATATCAGGACCGAGGAGGACTTTGTGTTGGGATGTTTCATCTCATCTCTTGTGCATGCCCTGTTCAGCAGTGACAGTATATTTAACTCTGCGGTCTTTTTTTCATGTATAACTCTTCTCCCACTTGCAGTATTTGGCTGTATTTCTTATCCATAGTAACTATTTCCTAGCACAACAACTAATGATCTCTAATGAGATCTCTTTAATGTGAGTCCTGGGCAGAATCTCATTTGTCACTTTGCTTGTGTTAGGTATCATACAAGCCACCTATTGTATTTCTCCTGCTCTCCTACAAACAAGCTCCCAGTTGTGCAGTGCTGTGTAGCTGAAGAACCATTCTTTGAGATGAACTGGCTGTAATCCATGTGAGACAAAGACTACAGGAAAAGAGAGGAAGGGGAAGGAGTCATAGTGATGTGTGTATTTGTGCTGGATGCTACTTACTGTGTCACAGCTACAGTTGATACAAACCAACCTCTCAATTATTTTTTTTTTTAAGAAATTGAACTGAATTCTTTGAGGCTGCTTTTCCACATTGCAACTTAAACTCCTTGGCCTAGAAACTTCATATTGGTGCAAGTCAAATGACCTTGATGTGATCTAGCACAAATGGTTATTTCTGAACACTTGGGATTTTTGTAGTATTACTTAATGTGGGAAGAGCAGCGTATCAACGCTCTCCCATGGCATAGGATTGTCTGTGTGACTGCAGCACTGGGCACATCTTGTTGTTGCTCTAAAACACTGACAAAGAAAAAGCAAAGAAGTTGGAAATAAGTTTCTGAAGAGGACTTCTGTGGTTTGTTGTTGTCAGGGCCCAGTTTGGTGTTGACCAGCATCTCTCCTGAAGCTTCTGTGCTGTTGCAATGGCATTTGATAGCTTTCAGTCAAGTGCTGTGAGGTTTATCATGCTGTGGAGTCTTCTGCACTGCACAGCTGCCAGTGATGGGGTCATGGGCCTGATAGCCCCTTTGCAGCCTGTCTCCCTAATACAAGCACTGCCTGACTTTGTGCTGACAGCCGATGCTCCTCTGCCATCCATGGTGTCTTCCAGGCCGCTCTCTGCTGTCTCTTGGATATTTTTAATAAGGTTGCTGTTTCTTTACTGCAGGAAATGTCTGCACACGGTTTTGCCTCTTTGCCAAGCAGTTTTAGCTTTGAAGGTCTGAAAGTGGGTCAGCTCACAGTTGTAACAGAAAATACCTGAAGTCACTATATTACTTCCAAAATGGTCACAAATACTTAGTCTTCAATAATGCTGGCAAAGTATTAACATTTGCTTCAAAATTCGATTCTTATATGTATCTGCTTGTGAAATATTTTTGTAAGTATCTATAGCATTTTCCATGCATGTTTAAATAGCTGGGAGAGCTGAGATATTCACTGCAGCTTCCTTGTGCCTGCGATACATTCCTGCTGCTGTGACAATACGCTGCTGCTGGGGAACTCCATGGCCCAAAAGGCTGCAGCTATTTTCAAGACTAGGACCGGTTTAGCTCAGTGCAGTAAGGTGTTTCTTATCCCCATGCTTTACATAAACCAGTCCCTAGAATAAGTTCCATTAAGACCCTAACCTGCTGCACTGAAGTTATCAGAGCATTTCCATCCAGAGAGTAAAGAATATACATTTTTTTTAAGTTTCTTTAAGATATATGGGCACACCTGCCATGATCCCTCTTCTGACAAGTTCTTTGATGACAGCACTGAGACACCTTTGTATGCATTGTCTGTGGCATTACTAATGCTGCCTGTATCAGCTGAATTACTTCTTCCCATATTAACAGGAAGAGAAATCTCTCAGGGACAGTGTTCCTGATATTCTACTATAGCACATAACAGAGATTAGTATCTGCTTGGGTTACTTGAATTATAACCTAGAAAAAAATAATGTGCTTGGGATTTTCTCCTCTGTAAATTATCCATGAGTTTTCTTTTCTAAAACAATATTTAAAACAAAAATCTCATCTTTTTTGGGGTGGGGGGGGGAGGAGAAATTGTACTAGATCCACAGGAAGTATCCTCTGGGTAATAAGTAGGAGTGCAGGTTATACTGCAGGCTGTAGTTCTATCCCAGAAGCAGCATGAGTTATAATGCTCACCTCAATTTTGATTTCTAAAATTGTGGTCCAGCACCTTTTCCTCCCCCTTCTGACTCACAGAAGAACAGAAAGAAAGAAAAATGGAGCATTGCTGGGTAAATTTTGTCTGAAACAAACAACTTCAAGTTAGTATGTTGTTGGTGTTCAGAAGGATCAGATCTCTTTTGTTAGAAAGAAAAATATGCCCCTGAATTGTGTTATTCTCTCACCCATGTCTTTGTTAACTCTGATCCCCTCCACCTGCTTCATAGCAAGAGATTCTGTTATTTCTCAAAAGAGACTTATCAGGGCTTGGATTCTTCTTGGTTTACAGAAAGAAGCTGCAAGTTCAAAGAAAATGCCTTGCCCAGCATTCTGAGAGGAAGGGCTCTTAGGCAATAAAAAGCTGAATTCAAGAGGCGATGTTGCAGGTTCAATTTTCACTTTAATGAGGCCTGCATGTGAAACATTCCTTAAGTGGGAAGCTGATAATATCTCTGCATACAGTGGTTTAAATCCGTAGTAGTTAAAGCCTTTATTAACTTACAGACACTTCAGTTTTTGCTATACTTTGAAAAAAATTAGATAATTTTGTTTAAAATACTAAAGAAAAAAGCTTTCCTTAATGCTGATACAATAATAGAGCATGTGTGTTATTTTGCATGTGAAAAGAGGGAAAATCACGTTCACATTTTTCTAAGTTGAATTCAATGAGCTTGTGTGTCTGAGTCATACAAATTGCACATTGAAGTGCAAATAGTTGAAGCAAACAGATTTCTGGTCGTTTTCAGCTGGCTGAGAAAGAGTTATGTAGAAAGCAACTTAATGTTGAAAGTAAAGGCAAGCAGTGCATGTCTGAGCTTTAAAGTGGAAGTGATGGAGTAAAGATATATGCATAGGATCTATTTTTCAATAGCAATGTTGGGTTTATAAGGTGGGATATTCTTTTAGAAATAATTTCTGTAGCAGTATACTAGTATTTGAGTATCTGTGCTGGATGTTAAATGTCTGAAGCTGATGGTGGTGCTTTTTTAAAGAATAGAGTAAATCAGCAACTGAAATGTGTGAGTGTACTGACACCTGCATTTGAAGTTATCTCCATACAGTATAGTGAGATTGTGTTAAAAAACAAAATTCTGGAGATTATATTGAATTACTGTAGCAAGTCAAAGACTTACTATAAGATATAAATCTTACTGTCTTTAGAGCAGGTCTTCTTTAAGACCTATATGAAATAGTTTTCTACTAGAAAACCATGATTTTATGCACCTGTAAACACTTGAAGACATATGTAGCTGAAACTGCAGCAGAATCAGCTTAGAGCCATGTTGCAGCATGGGGCCCAGCCTCAGGAGTTCCTACGACGTGGAAGAGTTGCAGCAGCTTAAGGCCTCACCAGGACTCTGGCAACTGCATGGGTTAGTGTCAACCCAAAGTGGTACTTCCTTGGAGTTGAATTGGTTGCTGCCTTTCATTCATCAGAATATTACCTATGTCAATTTTCAAATTCAAATCAGAGCAAACAATGTTCAAAACACCAATATTTTGAGTGGAAAGGACATTGTTATTACAAAGGTATTTGAGTTTTCTCAAGAGTTAAAAATCCTCTGTTCTGATTAGAGTGAATAATGGATGCTATAGGAACATCCACTCCAAATCCTGTTTATATGAAAAAGTTCTGAAGATATTCCTTAAAAATGTGTAAGTACTGTATCTTTTGTGGCTGAGGCCTGTAAACACTTGTAGCAGCAGTTGGTTGAACAAAGGCAAAAGAACGAGAAAATCCTGCCCTCCAAAAAACAACCAAAAAAAATCTAAACTGGTTGTAAAGCCCTTGATGAGAAGGTAAATGTAACTGCTTAAGAACATAGCATTAATATTCGAGGACATTCCAGGGTGGAATTGGAAAAGTATATCAGCATAGCAGCTTGAATGTATTGATTACATGACTGGAGTTAGTTGAAAGCATAACTTGCCTCACAACCTCCTTTACTCTCATATTAAAAGGGAAACATTGAGATATTTGGAAAGGTAACTCAGCTATGAAGAATTTTCACTGTCTTTTTTTTCTCCAACTCTTCTTTTGTAACTGTTCTGGTCTGCAGGGGTATCAACCTCTAGCTTTAATGTTGAATGAAAACTTATTTACTTAGAAGCAGCTAATATTTTACCCATGATATCTGAGACTATAAGAATTATCTATAATACATTCTTTATTTAGTTTCTGTCTTCCTGTGGGACTATTTCTTCTTTGAATCAATTCAGGAGACAGTGGACAAAGACGTCCTGAGAGTTTATTCCTCATAGCTGGTCCATCAGCACGCTTGGAAGACAGTCTTTCTGCAAGGGCATTCCTTGCCCAGTAGGACTGGTTGCTCTGGGTCAGTTCTTGCTCTTTTCAGATCTGCTTGCAGAGTAGCTGACCACTCTGTCTTTCACTGCCTCTGGATGAACACCTGCACTGTAAACAGAAAGAATGGGTTGGCTGACTGTACGCTGATAGTTCCTCAATGTGTGTAGACTGAAATGTGAGTCACAGGGAATATCCCCAGCTCCGCATTTCAGTTCTGTTAGAAAGTAGACTTTAATTGGTGGCAGTCATGGAATGCCATTGAAAACAGGCTACTGTGCGGTGAGAGAGTAGCAGTCCCTGTGTTACATTACTAAGTCTAACAGCATGGGGCTGGAGAATTGCCTTATTTTTTGTTGAATTAATTTGTTTTATTTCAACTATTAAAGAGCATTATATCTTTGAGTGCTCCAGGAAAATGCTGGCAACCACTCAAATGTTGTAACGATATGTTTGACTGTGTGAACATCCACTGCCTGATTCTAGCAGTTCATGTCTCCTCAGGGCAGCATGGGGTAACAAAGTGGGCTAGAGTACTTCCAAACCAAATATCTTGTTGCAATTCCTGTGCCAGTTGTTGGCAGAATTTCCAGTCTTCCTATTGTCATGCAGATACACGCTGATGTCTGGGGACAAAAATGAAGAGAACCTTGTATAGTCGTCATTCTGGACAGCCAGGCATGAGATTGAGAAGTAGCTCTGGAATCTGCATACCGAGGACACTTTTGTATCTTCAGATATTTGGGGTTTTCATTCATCATTAGAGCTAGAAGAGGCTGGGTATATTTAATAGGTAAGCTTTTTTCTAAATACAGTGCCTCTGAGTGTCACTAATGTGGAATATCATACTAAGGAGAGAATGCTCAGTGGGATTAATCAAAATTCTGTTTACAGTGTAGGGACTGTTAGATTGGAAACATTTGTAAGTGGGACAAGTATCACGCACTGAGATTGTCTTAAGTGTTCAATGCAATGGTACTTTTACTGCGTTCTATATTGTTTTTCAAGTTCTTTTTTTTACTTTTAAGATGTCAGTTGCCATCCTTCCCCTTTACTTCAGAGATCCCATTGAACCAGAGGAATACATTCATACTGAGATTCTCATGCTGTCCCTGAGAGGCAAGAGCACAAAGCTGTACAGCTGTTACAATCTATCAGGCATAACAAGTGCTCTTCATTGTAAATGGACTGTTCTCCTTCTTCCCCCACTGAGTTAGAACCAAGTTATTTATTGTCTTGTATTTTAAGTAATTGGAAGTCTTTTCTGCTTGAGCATAATTGGAAGGTGCCTGAGGATGTGGGGCTTAGCACAGCGCTGAAATCCTGTCAAGTTGGTTGGACGCCAGTCCTAACAGTTTATTTCCTTGGTAATAAAGCCTGGTAAAAGCACTGCCTACCATGTTCTCATCACGGAAGGATTCCTTGAAAGACACCGTTTTAAATAAGTAGACCTATGCTATAAGAAGTAAATCCTTTTATTTATTTATTTTTATGGGGCTGGGGGAGAGTTCCTGGAGTTGTTACTTGGCTTATAAAGTATCTGAGGAATTGTTGAGCGACAGTTTTGGGACTAACAAAAGCATCTTTTTGTAACCATTTATGTTTAAAAGGCTCCCTGAAAATTCCAAAGAAGAATATTTTCTCACTTAAAGTTTTGTCTTGGTATAAAAGTTACATAAGGGAAACATAAAGGATTTTCAGAGAATGTTGTGGTTTTGCTACAGAATTGCAGTCTCTAGTAGCTGATGCACTGGAAGAACTTCAGTATGTTTTGATGACCAATAGATCATGTTCTTTCTGCAAAGAAATTATTTCCATACTAAATGGCATCACTGTACTCTATTGTCTGTAGTCCCGGGAATTACATCCCATAGGCTTTATTTGACCTGAAAGCAGATACGTATATTTTGTATTATGCCAAACATAAAGATTACTGCCAAATGGGGTAGGTACAGAAATGGTTTTAAAGTGCCAAGCTCTGTAATGCTGGAACACATCCCAGTTCTGGATTACAAAGCCTCATGGATTTATTGGTGGTCAAAAAGAGATGGAACTAAAATTAGAATTAATTAACATGGATGCAGTTCAGTACTGAGCTTTGGCATCACAGCATATGAGACAATGCTAGGAGAGAAGCGCTGCTGATGTTAACTGGACGCATAACTCTTCAGACTATAAAGTGTCCAAAATCCAGTCATGCAATGATTGCCAAGGGAAGAATGTGACCTGTCATATTGATTTACAAAACTAGCTTCATAGAAGTGAGGAAGGCAATAAGTAAGAAAACAGCATGCTAAAAATAAATACAAATAAAAATCACTCTGCTAGTTTTGTGATAGAGCTTCTCTGAAAAGTGAGGGATGTCAGGAAGCCTGAAGTTAGGCTTTCAAATCCAGACTGTCTCAGCCCACCCTCTTTCCTAGGAACACTTCTCTAATGAAAGCAATCTGTTTTCCTGCCCTTTATATTCATTCCCCTTTTCTGGTTAACCTGTGCTTTATCCCATTCACTGCATGCAGAGAATAATAGACTAACATTTGAATCCCAGCACTGAGGTTTAGAGCTGCCCTCCCCAGGACAAACCTGGTTCAGAACCCTTTCACTGTTCCCTTCCAGCAGGGAGATGAACAAGGTGAGGAATAGGAGGCACACATGTGGCCTCTGATGTGAAACCCAAACTCAGAAGTACCAAACTGATCTGTGTGCACAAGAGTGTGTTTATACATGTGTATACAGATAGTCATCTGTGCTCTAAGTTCCTTGCCATAAAGGCTGTTGTCCTGTACTGATGTGATCACAGTATGTGCAGGCTCAGTGGTAGTGCCATTAGTGTATCTCAAAAATTATACCTGTATTTAATTTTGTCACACATACACTAAAATATGCATATTGGTAACAAAATCATTTTTATTACAGATTTTATAGCCTGATGATCCAGTGCTGTCAGAGTTTTTTTCTTGATGGAGGGAGAGATTGTAGTCTGCACAAAGAACAGAAATTGCAATAACCTAACATTCCCATTTGTGCTTCCAAGAATCGTAATGCAGTAAACAGAACAGTATCCAAAACTGTAATATAAAATGCTGTAGAGCAAATTTCAGTTTAGATCTTTGTTCTTTTTTTGTTACTTACCCAGGCTGACAGTCTCTGCTGTAGTTCCTTGTTACTGCTTTGGTCTTTAAAGGCACACTCACAAGTAGTGCTGTTAAGTGAGGGGTCGGCTCTTTTGGGTGCTGCACTCTAAGAAAACTCAATCAAATGGAAAAGCTGTGAAGATACAGAATTGTGTTTCCGTGACTTTTGAGTCTGGAAGAACAGAAGCATAGCAAAAGTGTACCTGTCTGAGCACACTGCATCTGAGGAAAGCTTGGCCGTTTCTGCTCTAATATTTTGATGGTTTACTCGCACTTCCATGTTTCAAGAGCATGCCATTGGATTGAATGCTGGTGTTTGGCTTTTTGTTTATTTGGTTTTGGTGATGAACCATCACTGCTTCCTCTTTCTAGTATCCCACTTCAAGAACCGCTTTTCACCTCAAAATATTATCCTTTCCTTTCGGTCTCCTGTACCAGCTCTCCCTCAGCCTGCCTGCATCCAAGGCTTAGAGCAACACTGCTGCATAACGTTCAGTGGTGCTTTCCAGAAGGCATGTGAGCCTTTGCACTGTGAAACCAGGGGACCTAAGCCTTTTTTTCTTCCTTCAGTCTCTCAACATCTAACAGAGAATCACCTTAGCGTTCTCTGATTTCCAGGTGTTTACAATGCTGGAGAAAGGGAGCTTTAAAGGTCAGATATTGAAAAGAGGTAAAGGTACATGCTATTAAGGAACAAAAAACAAAGAGCTGTCATGGGAATTTGAAGACACTCTGAAGATTATACCATAGGTAAGATTACAATCATGTGTTGCTGTGAAGGCTGAAAAATAACTTTGTTTACTAGCAAAGCAAAAAATCAATGGCAGTCTGCAGTATGTGACATAGCTTGTGTGTTAACTGCCTGCCTTTGGGTGCTACGACATGTATGCACTTCAGCACTGTGCCCAAATGATCAAACAACAGGCCTGACCTCATCTTAGCTGTTGATCGAGATTAACTTAGTATAATATTGAGAATGTGTGTCAGAAAGATCTGTGGTGCATCTGGGGAGGAATTCCTTCTGAAGAGCACAAACGACCTGGACTTCTGCTTCTAATGATTCCTCTTGTAGCCCTTCTGAAAGGGTGTCCAAAGAGTTTTTAACTGTGCAGGAGCCCAGTGGGCAGTGTGGTGTTGTGAGGCTGCATGTCTGCCATCTCCTCGCAGGCAGCACCAAGGAGGCCCGGGTTGTGGTGCTGCACACCCCGCAGAAGCTCAGCAATGGGGATAGGAACCCCAGTGTGTCACTGGGACTTACAGTGCTGCTGGTGGCACCTCGAGTACAATCGCCACCTATTGTGCCAGCTTTGGGCTATATCAGGCCGGTTTTTGTGTCAGCAGTGCTTGCTGTTGAAGCAGACTGGCTTTGTGAGAGACAGGGACTTGTCTGCAGAAAGAGTTTCAGTCTTTTTTGGGGTACTGAAGTTTGTGTATGCTGATATTGTGTGCCCCTAGAAAAGTCTAGCTTAAGAGCATACCAGTGCAATGACATGCAGCATACAACTGAATGTCTTGTTTGGCCACAAAAGTAATTTCCCTTCATTCATAGGAGCTTATTTGCAAGTGAATCTTTTTACTGATCTTCTCTCTATTCCTCTTCTTTGGACCACTCTAGTCAGTGATTTAAAGTGTAGATTACTGCAGGGGGTAGCTCAGTAACACAGTGTAATTTGTCATATTAGAACATGTAAAGGCTATAAGCCTTTACTGCTGTGTGTAATATGACAAATACAAGTTTTGGAAACTAAAATGATTTTCTAAACTATGAATTGTCAATATAATGCTAAGATAAACATGAACTTAATGGCTTTATCTGTGCATGTGAAAATGGAAGGAATTGTTGTACTCTTTCCAAGAAGTTCTAAGCCATTGAGAAGATCAATCTATGTGGAAAAAAAAAAATGACTGGAAGTAGCTATTAGATTTCCTTAATGGAGAGCTGATAATACTGATGAAATGCAAACAGCTTGTCTGTTGTAGAGAGGTAGGAGAGAGTTATACACTCTTTGTATTGAGACCATTACAGTGGGGAGATTTATACTGAGAAAAGGTACTTCACACACTTCAGGAGCAGTTTATTAAAGTGAAATCATTCAACTACAACAACATTCATTTAATAAACTACTTTTTAAATAGCAAATAACATCTTTGTTTTGTATCAAGTACAAAATTGCTAGCATTAATACTTAGAGTGGATCGTTTATTCTAAGTGAAACTGATTTTCAGAACCACTGACTGCCTTAATCAGAACAGAAAAGAACCGACCCGTCAGCAGCCTTTGTGAAGGAAAAGAGCAGTTATCTGTGCAAAGAGAGGAACCTCACTTAAGGCCAGTGCTCTGCGTTTGGGAACAGGTCCAACCTGTTTTCTGTTTTGGGATGGCTGTAACAGTGGCTGGGTAGTACTGAAAGTAAATAATAAGGAATGTTATCAGAAATTGAGTTACTCTTACTCGATTTTCATTTCTTTTGTACTTATAACAGGAATTTTCATCTATATGCTACAATTGCATTTGTCTGTTGTTAGTCAATTGCAATGGTATTTAACCCATTTTTTTCTGAACAGAAGTGTGTAGTGCTGAGGGTGCTAACTCATTAGTGTCAGTTTTAATGTGACTTTATTGCTGTGGTTTGAATAATTCTTAGAAGTTTTTCTAACTCTTCACTGTAGAACAGCAAGACTTTTCATACTGGGTTCCAATTCCTGGCAATAAAGTTGACAAACCAACCCAACCCCTTCCAGGACCTTATTCCTAAGTGCAAAGGCATTTATGAAATGATAGTAGTTTTACATACTGCTTAATATGGCTAAAAAGATATGTCCCTTTCAGGCCCGTTCCATAGCAATGATCTCAAGATGACACAGGGACTTTATTCAAACTCAGATTCTGCTCAGTTTACTCAGCTGTTGTGTGGTCAGTGTTATGATCAAAGTTTGACACCATCTCCCACAGTATTTTCCTAGAGCTGCTGGTAGCCTGTGGCTGGACAGGCACACTCTGTGCTGGGTTAGGAACTGGCTGGAGGGCTTCATGGTGGTGAATGGAGTTAAATCCGGCAGTTGACCGGTCACAAGTGGTGTTCCCCAGGGGTTGATGGGATGAGGCCAGTAGGATGAAGTTCAGCAACATCAAGTGCTGGATCCTACACTTTGTCCACGACAACCCCCATGCAATGCTACAGTTTTGGTGCAGAGTGACTGTAAGACTGTACAGAGGAAATGGACCTGGGGCTGTCAACACTCAGCTGAACATGAGCCAGCAGCATGGCCAAGAAGGCCAACGGCTTCCTGACTTGCATCAGAAGTAGTGTTGCCGGCAGGAGCAGCAGGGAAGTGGTCATCCCTCTGTACTCAACTCAGATGGGGCTGCACCTTGGGTACTGTGTCCAGTTTTGGGCCCCTCGCTACAAGAAAGACCTGGAGCATGTTCAGAGAAGGGCAACAAAGCTCTGAGGGGTCTGGAGCACAAGTTTGATGGGGAGCAGCTGAGGGAGCTGGGATTATTTCCTCTGGAGAAGAGGAGGCTCACTGGTAACTGTATTGCTCTCTACAAGTACCTGAGGGGGGAGACTGTGGCAAGGTAGGGGTCAGCCTCTTCTCCCATGTAACAGTGATAGGACTAGAGGGAATGGCCTCAAGTTGTACCAGGGGAGATTCAGGTTGGATGTTGGGAAAAACTTCTCTGAACGAGTGGTCAGGTGCTGGAACAGGCTGCCCAGGGAAGAGATGGAGTCGCTGTCCCTGGATGTTCAAGAAACATTTAGATGTTGAACTGAGGGACATGGTTTAGTGGGAAATATTGGTGACAGGTGGATGGTTGGACTGGATGACCTTGAAGATCTTTTC
The DNA here is from genome assembly GCA_024606505.1 of Aquila spilogaster. NCBI lineage: Eukaryota > Metazoa > Chordata > Aves > Accipitriformes > Accipitridae > Aquila > Aquila spilogaster. The sequence continues at coordinate 2,400,627 of JANHGO010000043.1, forward strand.
CAACCTTGGTGAAATCTATGATTCTATAATTAATTTCCTGCAGAACTACCCCTTGCAACTCCTGCTCTCTTTCCTATGGATGCTTCTCTTTGCTATATATCAGAGTGGGATTAAGAGCTAAAGAAACATGCTAATTACTTAGTGGGATCAGTATCTGCTAATGAGATGGGCTTCTACAGTCAAACACTGGTCTGCCACAAATCTGCTTTCAGATAATTTACTCAGAGCAGATCTTTGTCTCAGTGAACTAGATACACATTTCACTTGATACAGCCCAGTTAGGAATAGCATTAACAGGAAGGGGCTTCTGCTATAACAGGCAAAAACCTTCAGGCACATGCTCCTATTTCACTGAAACACAGCAGTGAATTGTGCCTGTCTTGCACATGTCTGTCAAGGGTGTGTGTTTTATCTGGAGAAGCAGGCAGGAAGCTTGTGAACGTGTTCATGATCCTACAAGTATTTTGTTCATACATTGTTACACTGTCTTAAGGTGGAATATGGGTGGTTCAGTTTTGCTTACTGACCTTGATCACACTGATATCAATGAAAGAATCAATCTGGAAAAATGTTTCTCATGTTGGTTTTGAAATGTAGCCCATAACTTTAAAACATTAAGTATGGGCTTCATGATGGTATGATAAAAGACCGACAGGGAGCGGGGCTCACACCATCCATGCTTCCAGGGGATTGCGCAGTCCCCGCTACACTCATGTTACTGAAGATGGGCTGAAAAATGTAAGAAGCTCACATGCTAAGCATTAGGTGAGTTGTTATCTAAGTAGCTCACTAATGTCCCATGCCAGACAGAAGTCAGAAAGAACCTGACTTGTAAGCAGTATTTCAGATTTGTAAACAATATCTCAATAGAAACGTTTGTAATGCTGTGTGGTGATTACAGTCACTGAAAATCCCCAGAATACAGAAGCATTCACTTTGAGGAAAGAAGCATTAAGCTACTTTGTGATTTCAAGCTATCGGGAGAACAGTGACCCCTGCTTGTGTAGAGGCATAGAACACAGACAAGCTGAGTGCAGCGCACATGGGCAGTGAGTCACATAGCGCAGAACCGTGCTGCATTGACAATCTGCTGGTAAAGTGGATTTCTGTCTTGCAGAGTAATCTTTAGCTAATGAAAGAATGCAGGAGTAAACTTATCATTCTTTTATCAGTCTGAAATTAAAATCATAATGTTTTCCTGGGGACTATGGGGTTGAGGATCGGGAATATCACATAGCAAAACTATAGCTTGGATGACCAATAATGGCTTTGGTTCTCACGCTTTGGGGTTGCACAGGTGATTTCATGACAGGGGACAGTGGAAGTCTGCTAGTGAAACAGATATCAGGTTTGACAATATGTACATAGTTACATAGTAGTTTTAGAATTAAAAAAGTATTGCAGCCGGTTTTCCATCCCAAACACCTTCCTTTTCAGAATTGATACTCCTTGTGTTTAAATTCATTTACAGGTAGAGGTATTAAAGAAATGTGCAGAATATGTGCTTGCTTTTAGAGGTTTCTTCCAGCTTTATGGTAGGTGTATGGCTCTACATTTTTCATGAGTGCTTGTTTTCAGCTACCAAGTGATTTATTTTTTCAGTATTTTATCAATGTGCTTGTCAAAGGAGTGAACCACACTGGCCAAGTTAAGTAGACAATAGAATGTTTTCTAGTGAGCTTTTCTCCCGCAGGAATCACTGTGTCCTTGCCCTGTGTTAGGTCATATTATTCCAGACAAAATGGTGGCGTCTCCTTTACCAAATAAAGATGAAAAATGTGCATATTCAGGGAACTACCTGAGCTGAGAGAAGAAATGCAAGCTGTGAAGCTGTAACAGGAGTAGGGAGCAAAATGAGTGGAGAATGTGACTTATTAGATGGGTGGTATAAGCCTGGAGGCTGCTCAGCAAGGGTTACAGAACAGCTGCAGTACTAGTGAAGAATGAAGGGCAGTTTCTACCTAAGAGTGCAAGTCCTGCTACGCTCAGGAGAAAATCATTTGATGAGTGATAAACCTGAAGGGTGTTGTTTCATTACAGGTACTAAAGGTGATGCTTTGGAAGCTAGAGAATTAACCAAACAGAATGGCAGCTTCCATCAAGGTTAAATATATATATTCATTATAGTAATAATAGTTACAGGTTGTGTTCTATTTACTTGGTAAAAGTAGCCTTTTAATAATCTTCCTTCTGTACTCCAGCATAGACGAATTGATTTACTTGAGCCTTTTACATGTTCTAGTGGAAGTTGTGATGTTATGATGTTCTGATGAGTAGGAGCTGCGTGCTTTCATATAAAATTTGGATATAATTTGATGTCTTAAGTTATGCCTAAAAATCTTTCCCTTGATTTGTGTTTATAAATTGGCCCACATGGGCCTGTAAAAACATCCAATGGTTGCTAGCTGGCTTACTGATTGCATGTAGTTAATATTGCTCACAACAGTTAACGCTTCCTTTACTTCTCCTAGAAGCTTTGCATCAAAGCAGTGCTATTCTGCCACCTCTTTTCCTCTGTGTTTTTCCTCAAATATACATGTTCATCAAAACAGGAGTTCTGCATTTATTGAAACTATCTAAGCTTGTAAATGCTGGAACTTAAAAGATGATAGGTTAATTATGGGCAAGAGATCGCATAAAACCAGAATTATATAGGAATCTTCAAACGTTTTAAAAAATATGCATATAGATTAGTTATGGATGCATATAGATTAGTTATGGATGCATATAGCATTCATGCATAGAACTTGTCCGAGTACCTCTGCAAGTATGCCTGTGGATCTCCTGAGCAAACTCTTCTTGGAGATGACCTATTTGATTTCAGATTTATTTTTTTTTTTTATACTGGCAATTCCAGTCTTATAGTAACAATCTTCTAGTTAATATTTTTCTGCACATAGGGATGTAATAGGCAGTCAGAATGTCAGGAGAAACATGAAACTTTTCTATTTAGCTTTCTAAAAATAATGCTGGTGGAATTATGTGAATATTTGTGTTACTGAAATTATGTCCATTCATAGGAATTTATTTCCCCTCTTTCTAGAACTGAGGAAAGATTATGACGTGATTGAAAATAAAAGGATAGGGAAGGGAATTTAATTCAAAAGCAATTCATTTGCTTTTTTTTATCCTTTTTTTTTCCCCCCTTCCTTTCTCTAGGCCTGTGGGTAGGTTTGATTGTTTCTAAATGCAAGGTGTCAGTCTCATCAAGTTTTTTCCTGGAATAAAGATGGTTGCCTGGGGAAAAGTCACATTCTCTCTGTTTCCACATCTGTTTTTTGGAGGCTGTTGGTTTACTTTCAAGATGCATCAAAATGGCAGTGTTGTTTGGCTGTCTGTGTATGCTGCACTGCATAATATAATACCAAGGCTGCGTATTTTTCTCAGTGCTACGTGCCCTAGCTTTTTGTTCTATGTTGATCTGTATATACTAAACTGGAGGGATGGCCAAGCTGTGAACACATACCTTAGAGCTGCTGCTGTAATCCCTGTCGTGGGTTTTAACACTTACAGACTTCCCTTGTACCATCATTTGTGTCTTTACTTTAACCATTATGTAATGAATGAATGGAAAAGACAGCCTTTTGAAAGTAAAACTGTACTTAGCAGTATCAGACAGAACAGTTTTCCAGGGACATGAAATATTCTCCAACTTTCAAAGACTTTTTTTTTTCATATCCTAAAAGAGGTGAAAAGCTAAAGATTTCTCTCTTCCTCCTGTGTGGTTCTCTTTATTTTTTCTACCTTCTCTCCCAGTTTTGTTTCTGGTGTATTTATTCCACTTTTCTCTATTTATCTGCTTTGGAGTCATAAAGCTAAATAGATTTTCCTTGTTTCTTGAAGCTCTCTTTTATGCTTCTTAAACATTGTACTATGGCAAGCATGACAGCTGACTGCACATTTCCCACATCTCTAATTTGTATGCCAATTGCTTTGGTAAAACGAAGATGTTAGCTAGGCTTCATAGTAATAAAAGTTAAATTGAAAAGATGCTTGGATCTTCAAGTTTGCTGCTATAACAAATGTAGAAACCAATGCAAACACTTGTGAAGCTAGAAGAAATTAGCCCATGTGGAAAGAAAGTCATGTAAATAATTATAACATAAAATGAAATGTGCCCGATGTTTTATTTTGTGTCTAGTTAGGATGAGTTTGTCATAACCTCTAAGAAGGCTTTAGATTTCCATGTGTTTACCTGCCAATTTTTTGTGCAACCATTAGGCTGCTAATTTGGTAGTGTGTGTACGTAGTAGATGCAGAGTTACATCAACAAGTGAAGTTTAAAGTACAAGAGAAAAGTAATAAAAGCTCGTGTATATTTCTCTTGTTCATGGAAATTTATGTGGAAGCAGTGTTAGTACTTCAAGTAGATTACCAGGCCCAGTAGCACACTTGGAGAGCTGATAATGGCACTGACTTGTGCTCTTGTTTTTTCTCAGGACAGAAAGATGGGTGTTCTCTGTAAGAACTGGCTGAAAAAGCAGAATAAAAGAGCTTTTGCCTGTATTTTGATTTTTCAAATGGGTCGTATCCAGTGTGTTTTGGGGAAAAATATTAAAATACCTCTTGAAGAGAAATATCAGCCTTACTTTTCACACTGCTTTATAGTGTCTGATATGATAACACAAGGTCAGCGCTCCCATACCTCTAAGACTTTTCCAAGCAATTTGTAATCACATGCATAAGGTCTGTTTATAGGCAGAAACACATCTTTAGTGGAGACTTCTTATTGCTTTTGAAAAATTCTGTAGAAACAGCGATGGCATCTTGGTTATGTTCTGATTTTTTTCCCTTGTGTATCAGCCTTTGAGATTAAATTTGGTGTTACTTGAGCTGAGTTAGAAACACTGCACACAGTGGACTGAGGCACTGTAGGAGAGCACTGGCACTGCCTTGTTAAAAGATTGTATCAATTTTTTTTTTCTTTTGGAAGTGAATATGTTCACTGAACCATAGGATGGCTTGGGTTGGAAGGAATCTTAAAGCAAGATAATCCAGCTCCAACTCAGTTGCTGTGAGCAGGATTGCCACCCACCAGATGAAGTTGCACAGGTCCCCATCTAACCTGGCCTTGAGAACTTCCTGGGATGGGGCATCCACAGCTTCTCTGGGCAGCCTGTGCCAGCACCTCATGTTCTTCTCTTGTTTTTCAGTGTTTAGTTATAATATCACTGCAGCTAGATCAGATGCCCAAATTTCCCACAACTATACCTAATAGTGTAGTGAAAGTATTTATGAGGAGAGTTCTTGGTCTCTGTGTCTCGCTACTCCAGTGAAAGGGTATTCCAGCAAGTTTTCAAGTCACGTCCAAAACACATCTGATATATTTTCATTCATACACATGCACAAGAACATAGGTTCTTGTCCAATTTGTGGTCAGCCATCTATCTTCATGCACAGAAACTCTGTTAAGAAATATTCCGATTGTCTGATTTTGCATTGAAGTAAACACTTGAACTTCATTGCTTTCATTCAGTTGATTTAACTACTTGAAGTTACTGATGAAATCTAAACAACTGTTTATTTGTATGGAAGCAGTAAGCCAGGCAGCATCCCTTCACCTTTGCGTGCCTTGCTTTGGAAGTCCAACTGTTCAACCCGGATGCATGAGGCTGAACTTGTGGCCCCGCGGAAATGTCCTCATTGTTGCAAAGGTTTGCATAAAATGAGATTCGTTTCTGCCTGTGACCGTGACAAAACTCATTCTGTATGTCAAATTCTAGACCTCTACCACCTACTTTATGTAAGAGTTGATAATGTAAAATAACACACTGTGTAAATGCAGTAATCCCATTCTCCTTCATATCATCTTATGACAATACTAAATTCTGTTCCATTCTGCCAGCACTCTTCAAAAACACAGGAAGCTTTATTACAATAATTAAATCAAATATCAAATCACTTAGTGTATTGCTTCAGGATGTTACGTTCCTAACATTTAAGTTTTGCTTAGACCACTTTATCTTAGACTCTTAAGCTAATATTATGCATTTCACTTATTTGAGCTCTTGTAAAACTCTTGCAAGAAGCGTTCAATCCAACACAGAATCTTTGTGTTATTTACTGCTTGTAGAAAAGTCTTACATGCTTTATAGCAGAATTCCAAACGTATCATTCTGTTCTTTGGACTTCAGTATTGATCTTTATTATGTAAAACTGCTGTTCATAGTGTGAAAAAAATGAATAATGTGCTGCAGTGGTTTCCTTTGATGAATAAAATCTGAATTAACAATGGAAAATATAATGTACAAAAAATATATTTAAAACTTTAAGTTTCAATGCATTATAGAGGCTAGATTTGTAGATATGCAGGCAGACTAATGATACTTCTGCTTGGCTGTCTGCAGAATAACACTGACCTTGCAAAGAGATTAACGGAGGGAGAGGCTGTACCTTCTGTTTGTACCTTGTGATTTGGAAGCTGAGAAACTTATATTCTATTTTTGAATCTGCTTTGGTTTTTCTTTGTGTAAAATTGTCGGAATCCCAACGCATCTGTTTCCTCACCTTAAAAAGGAGATGTTGGTACTTACCTTCCTCACAGCTGCATTTTGACTGATATCATATGTTTCTCCATAAACTTTGAATATTTGTATGAATTGTTAGCAGATAATTATCTACAAAATACCAACTACCTATATGCTTCTTAAAAAATAATAATAAAGTGTCTTCTGTTTCTTCTGTACAAAATGACCATCTGTTTTCATGATAATCATCAGAGTAATCGAATAAAATAATGAACGTAGTAGTGACTGATTAGCATTGTATTCTCATAGGAAAATGAGAACGGGTTAATATCAGGAGCCAGACAATGAAACTGACAAAGTAGGAAGTTTTCTATTTTTCTAAAGTTCTAATTGCACAATACATTTTACAAATAATCATAATTATGAAAGATCATGTCCTGCATTGGGTAGCAATTTTATAATGGATTGATATAACTTACCTGTGCGACCTATTGTAGGGTACCTGCTTTAGCTTGGGGGCTGGACTCGATGATCTCTTGAGGTCCCTGCCAATCCCTTAGATTCAGTGATTCTGTGATGTTCTTATGTCTCTCATCATTCTGACAGAGTGTTTAAAATTTCTTATACCTTTTGACTGGTCACCGGGATCTTTATGTAATGAATGATTTCTCCTCTCTGGGGACTAGATAGCAATGAGGTACAAAGACTTTAAACCCAAAGGGCACAAATTGAAAACAATTTTTAAGTGACAGACAGCAGTTGAATTCAGAACATTCATCATCCTGCACGACTTGAATTGAACATCTTGTACATATCTGTACAAACAGCTACAACAATAATCCAGGGCAAATAAAAAGAAATTAAACCCCCCAAACTCCCTGAATACCCACTATGCTAGCCACTGCTAATCTTGCAGGTGGGCAATAATCTGGTATGCAAAATGCCTTCATCTTCTGCAGAGCAGTAGGGCTCCAGGAGGGATGTTCAGGGCAGTGCTAGTGCTGAGGTGCTTGATTTCCAGAAACAGTGAAATTCCTGTTTCAAAACAACAAAACGCATACAAAACAGTGTGATTACTTTTGGTCCTGTGGAGTTAATGTTTGTTTGTTTGTTTGTTTTTATCCCATTTCTTACCATGTCTTTTGAACCCTGTAGAGGTTACTGGTACAGTTTCTCTGAAAAATGGCTGCTGGCAGCCTTTGATAAACATGGAAGTAGGTTCTCAATAGGCTCACCTGGTTTGTGTGGCATAAAAGCAGCCCCTTCAGCTTCTGTAACCATCACTGACCACATTGGAACAACGCAGGCGCTCGCAAGCACCTGCTGCCATGGGGCCATCTCTGCAGGTCCTCAAGCCCCAGCTTTGGTGGTGGTGTCTGCCTGTGGGCAGGATCCAGATGCGGAACCAAGGCTATCAGTCTGATAGTATTCCCTTGCTTCTTGAAATACGTGCACAGGCATCCTTATAAATATAAGCACCAAATCCAGTTGTGATTATACTGTTCTGCTTTTTGCTTTAAGTAGTAGTATAGAGTTATAAAAATGTTACCTTGTGATTTCTGGGCACTAGGGCACAAGGTGTAAATACTTCTGTTGTTGTTACATGAATTTATACATATGCATATATTTACATTCACAAAAAAAAGAAGCCATCTCTGTTGCTGTCGTTTTGATCCTGCATCAAATCTGTGTGTTTACTAATACTTCCCATGCACTGAAGCTGATAGCCATTTGTGTACTGGGCTGGAGAAAGCAAGAGCAAGCTGCTGTCCACCTACTGCATGTAGCACCTCTATCTCCTAGATTTGTACTCTGGATCTTTAACAGAGTGGTTGTACGTACTTCGCTGAAGCCAGCTTTTGAGATATGATCACACTTCCTCTAGACTCAATTGCTTCAGTCAGCAGAACAATTACGAGAGGATATTTATGGAAGAGGAACGATGTCTTCCCAACAATGTTTGGAGGCAGCACACAGGTTACAAGGACTTTCAACTGCACAAAAAATAACACTGTTTTCCTTTACTGGAGCAGGAACACTGATCTGTACAGATGCGATAAAATAAGAACCCAATAAAATAACAGTATACTTCAAATTTTAATGCGGTAGATACATGGGAGGTCCTGCTACCTGAACTTCAGGAAATATTGACTGTAAATTTCAGTGAATAAATATCCTGTGGTGGCTTGTTGGAGCCTGCAACTTTTACTGCGGCTGCAGCACCTCTTTAGGCAATTCTGACCCTAGTGATGGATTAAGGGGCCTTTTCCAAAGAAAGGAAACAAGGTATCACTCATTCTGATTATTTCATGGCTATTAACAGTTGAGCATTAGGTTGTCTTCAATTCGTTCTCCTGGGAAGTTGTCCTGTGAACCCTTTCCTAAGCCAGGCCAGGCCTCTCCCCAGGCATCCTACCTATGCCAGGGCTAGATTAGAACTTAAAACTCTCCCATTTCCTTTTGATCCTTACTTTAATTAGCTATTTCATATCAATTTCTTCTAATGCTCATGGAGCTTCTCAACTTAAATAGCTCTTCTTTGTCCCCAGAAAGACCGTTCTTTTTTTTTTAATAACAGTGAAATATTTAACTCAAGAGAATTGCAAATAAATGACTGATGATAAAGATGGGTAATTCATATGTGTGTCGTTTACACATATGAGGAATCAAGATTTTCTGCTTTTTAGGACTTGATAGCTTTATTTAAAGTTATTACCTTAAGAAATTGAAGTTCATCACTCTTTACAAGAGCACTTTTTCAGACTTTGAAATGCACTGAAGGCACCACTGTGGTGATTTATCGTACTGTGAGAAGTGATCAATCTTTATAATGTACTTACAGCAATCATGATGTCTCAAGGCAGCTCTCAGCACTCTTTACTGCAGTCGCACATATGAGAATGTTGGTAGTTTTCTGATACTTTTTGAAGGAGAGAAAAGGGGGGAAAAAAGCACAAAAACAAGCAACAACCACCTACAACAACCCAACCCTGGTTGACAAAATTAGATATTCTCAAAGCCTTCAACTGTTCTGGCCAGAAAGAAAAGACAGCATGAATGTTCTGCGGAGTTTAATCACGAAGCAGACAAGTACAGCATAGACTCATCTGTCAGTTGTTTCAGGTCAAAACTAGGTCTGCTGCAATACTTCCTTTTACTCAAAATTCAGATAGGTTCCTGTGGGTCTCACACTGTCTCTGATTGAAAGGAGGAGGCTTTTTTACTCTTTGTTTCCTTTATTTTGATCTGCAGGTTCGATTTACTGATGGAATTCTGCAGTTGTGTGACTCTTGAAAATATTTTTTTTCTTGAAGCATCAAAAAAAAAAGTACATTTGAAAAGTGTTTTCGTTAAAATACATGAGCAGTTTTCCTCAGTTTCCTCATTTTTTTCCTCAGTGTTTTCAAGTGGAAGCCTGCAAAGCGACCTGAAAATTTCTCAATCTAGTCCATTTCTCAATCCATTTCTCAATATTTAATTAAAAATCACTCAAATTACTGCTTCTAAACCAAGCATTTTCAGTTACCCATTTCTACAATATTGTGACTGTTCCTGTTTGTCTGGGAAGGTCTGAACTAATCCTTAAATCAGCTGAGACTTTTGGGTTGACTTTCTGTGTCTATTCCACTTGGCCATCAGGAGCTTTAGGACTTCAGCTTTAAAATGACTTGTGTTTTACAGCAGTTATCATTGATCACCCTCTATTGGTCTCTAAGGAAAAGGAAGAAAAATGTCCTTGTGTTCTCTGTGTTAGCAAGAACCTCTAACTACCAGCAAGGCAACCCAAGTGCTGGGATAATGCTGCTCCTGCTCTGCGGTGATAGTGCTTCCAGAATGTTTTGTGTCAACTTAACTAATGGTTGGATTTGGAAACGCTTGTTAGAGGCTCTTCTGGTCATCTGAATGGAGGAAACGACGAGCTGCTTTCTCACTGGGTGAATTTAGTCCGCTTATCTCTTGTATTAGAAAGTTAAAGTGCAGCTATTCTGGGTAGCCTCCAGTACTGGCTGGAAATGAGCAGAAATAAACTGAATCATGCTCTTTTAGCTTCCTTTCAGAATATTTGCTTATGATTTTGCTAATAGCATAACTATTTATTCTTGCTTGCATGCAGTTTCTTTTTCTGTGTACATGAGAAAAACGAACGGGCTATGAAATCTTTTCCAAAGCGAGGCATTGCCCTCTGCCGGGTGCCGCGTGAATGAGCCGCCGTCAGAAACCCCAGGTCCTCAGCTGGAGCAATGCTGCGATCCCGGATGCGCTCTGCCGGCCTCCTTGCTGCTCTAATTCCCTTATACCAGGTGGTTTAGTCCCTTTCAAGCTATGGTAAAGACATAACAGAAAGTGTACAGTAAGCGAATAGCAATTTGAGTGACAAACTTATTTCATTCTAAGCATTGCTTTATCAGAACTCCCGCAAGGGACTCATCTGCTGACTCACCAAAGGACTATTTAGAACATTGTTGTGCTTCAAGTAACGTTGTTTTTAGCATTAAAAAATCTGTTCATCTGCCTTCTTCCAGCAGATGCTTCCTGTAAGAGAACTGTCACACTATAAAAACATTTAATATGATACTTCTGTTTGTGGAATGTATGTACACCATAAATAGCCCTCTTTCAAACAGACTGGTTTCTAAATCTTCATCCTTGGATACCTTGCTGAATGCCTGGTTTGCTTTAGCTGTGACACCTACAAGTTCTGGACTAAAATATTTGACATAGACCACATTAAGAAAATCTTTTTGTAGACCAGAAGATAAACTGCATTACTCAAGAACAGTGCTTGAAATACAAAGGAGATATTTCTCTGAAACGTCTATTACTGAAATCTGCCAAGTTGTTTAACTTTGAAGGATGCGAGTCTGATCAAATAGCCTTCAGTATTCAGCTGAAAGGAATAACTGCTTAAACAGCATCTTTATATACTGAAAACAAAAACACCTCAACAACAACAATGAAAACCCCACTGCAGCAAGTTCCCTTAGACTCCGGAAAAGCTGCACCTGTTCTGTGTTTTTTTCCTTCAGTATCTCCTGTTCCACTTCTGAAAGCTTCTGATGCGATATGATTTCACTGGTGTGCATCACTTTGATTGAAAATATCCAGCATTTTCATACTTCCTTTTTTAGTAGTAAAATTCTGAATTTGACCATATCTATGCACCTTTCCTGCCTCCATGACATTAGGATAGTTAGGACAGAGATGAATCCTGAAGCAGGTTTGGTGCTAACAGATGTTCTTTCTGAAATAGGTTCTGTGTGATAGCTGGGTGTCTGCAGGGCTGTGGAGTAGTGAAAACTAATAAAATCTTTTAAGTTCTAACTAACATCACATGCAGGGATGTTGGGGGGGAAAAAAAAGACATCAAATAAGAAGTGCTGAATACGTTTAATATCATGAGTGTGGATTCAGATGTGAATAGCAATATCCTCATAGTGTCTCTGGCAGTACGTTTGAGCTAGAATGATGTGTGAGCTGACTCGTTAATGAATGTTTCGTTTCATTTCAAAAAGGCAGTTTTCATTAGTCAGTGACTCAAGCTTCTATAAATATGCCTTAAATAAGGCAGACTAGTGCCATATTGTATCGGTGTCTGAATAACAAGAGCAAGTGAGAGCTGAGTCATCTCAGTGACTCATCTCATCTTAGAGACCTACTGTTATTCTCTACAGTATAAAATCTACTTGTAATTGTATTTCTGAACACATATGTTATGAGATGTGTTGCACTGATCAGAGAAGTGAAAGATATTTGGCTTGCGTGTAGTAGAGATCATGTCTGAGCATATTATTTTCTTTCATGGTGAGTAGCCTGTATTTCATAGCCATCTGGTCATCCCTGAGGCAGCTAGCTTACTCCTTTCACCTGCTAAGGAAAAAAAAAAATAATACTGAAATGAGTCTTCTTAAGAGGGGAAACCTTTTGCTTTATTTGGCTACTGCAGTGCCTACAATGCTGAAATGCATTGTCTGGTATATGGTAGAACAGAAGCTGATTTACATGAAGGAGCCACCAGCAGATGTTTTTCCACCTAGGCAATTCATGTTGTTATAGCAACAAGGTAATTCATATATTGACTGTGTAAGAAGCGAAGCTATTTCACTTTGAGCCATTTTGATATTTTGTGCAGACCTGGTTGCTCAACATTCATTAACTGCACTTTAATATCCAGTGTAGTAACGTGTTAGTTATCAGGACGCCTGCTGCCCTGGATAAGAAAAGCAGTCTTCTGGTGTTTGTTTTTCACTTGATTGTCATGGAATAACAACAGCACTTCAGGAAGTTCTAGGAATTATTTTCTACATATGTTAACCTTGAATTTAAGTTCAAGTCTGAACCACTTACAGTAATGACTTGACATTCTTTTTTCGGCTTTAAAAGCCCCTCTTGTATCAATTCCTGTACCTAATTATACACTCCAGAGTGGCTGCACAAATTAGTAACCAGTATTCACCATATACTGAGAAAGCAGAGATAGCTCAGAGCTGTTGGCAGGTCTGCTCACGTTCTGCTCTTCTTACTATGAGTGACTCGCTCTTGGCATTCAAGTTTCTCCCAAAGCATTCTTGTTGGAACTCAGGTATCTCGAACATCCACTGCCTATGACAAGTTTCTTAGCCTTGTTTTTTGTTTTTCCTTTTGCTTTTCTCCCCCAAACTAAGCAGACTGCACACTGTCCCAAGGAAGATGGTTGTAAATGCACTGTTTTAGGCTGTGAAACAGAGGGACTCTACAGGGTCTGGAACAAACGCAGAGGTTCCAGCTTCACAGCTAGGAAGTGATAGGGCTTGGGAACACTGGAGCTGAGCTCACAGGATTTCTCAGGCTCCTTGCTCTATGGAGTTGGGAAACATAACTGTGCTTAGGGGACTTTCTGAGGCTTCTCCTTAATTTGTCTGTCGTGAGTTTCTTTTGCAGATCCCAATGTGTTTTGCAGAGAAAATGTGGGAGGGCATTATTTGGAATGATGAGCACTCCAGTTGTATTAATGCCTAAATTGGTGCTGCATCCTAAAATGAGAATGTTACAACATTGTAGAAATTTTTATAAAACATGAACCTTGAACAGAGGGATTTCTTGTTTCATGATCTTTTGTTTAATGATTAAGACTCTCCCTGTTCTTTTAAAGAGTAACAGTGTGCTTCTCACTAACTTGTAACTACTTGATTGGAGTAATTCTCCTTGGTTCCATGTAACGGTATCAGTAGGTAGGAACAAGAATCATCCCATCCTCCTTCAAAACTAAAACAAAAGCAAGACAAGAACAGACCACACCCTCTCACTGGTCCTTCTGTATTTGCCAGTTTTGAGGGTACTTTCTGCTTTTCTGGCAGCCCCTAGAACTTGTGACTGTTGTACCTTTTGTCTAGCAACAGGACCATGATGTTGATGCAGCCAGGTAATGCCCATGACCTCATTTTGTTAAAAACACATAAATGGGAGCGACAGAAATTGCAAATAGCAATACGTTTTCCAGCAAATTTGTTAATTGGAAATAAATGTAGGAATTTGCAAACGAAAAACAATTTGTTACAGCAATCAATCTAAGCCTTCACAGGTGTTTTCAAAAATTTTCTGTTCATTAGTTCTTTCACTGTCTTAAAACAATAAAAAAATGTAACTTTTCTATTTAGAAGGGAAAAAATCAATATTAAGCAAGTGCTGAATTGAATTAGGAAAGCTAGGATTTTTCTTTTCAATAGAACTTAGTATACTGATACTCAGAGCAAATTACTTCTGGCTTAACAAATGTAGGTGTGCTGTTAATAGGTTTCTCTAGGAGAGCTGGGAGTGATAAGCTTTGCTGTCCTTTCCAGAAAATGTGGTGTACAATTGCATGCTTTCCTTAACCATGACGGAAGTGTCTGGCTGGAAGGTACCAATAGCTTATCTGCTCTGTTAAGGAGTTGAAATGATTTGTAATCTGAAGCATTCTGTCACGTCAGAGCTCTGTTCTGCAGAGTTTATATAGTTTTCAAGTTTAGCTGAGTTGTCAGCCACACAAAAATGTAAAAAGATGTCTGCTAGTCAAGCTAACTCAGATGAGATACCTAAAAGTTCTGGCTGCTTCTCAAGAAAGCAGAAACCTTTCTGCCTAGGTAGCTAATGCTATTATATCGAGGAGGTTACACCGTTCTGTCACTACGAAAATCTCCCAAAAGAAGCAAATCTGGCATTTCGGGTGTCTTTTCTATCTTCACACTAAAAGTAGTTCCCTTATATCTTCTGTGTGAAATAGGTAGGCTTGAGAATCAAGTGCTTTCAGTGCCCTTTTCCACAGAGCACAGTGACCTACACAAACCAGATGGCAGCAGGAGACGACCTGAGCCAGGACCGGACCTGATGTCCCTGGCAGGGGAGTCAGCTTTGCTGGACAGCCTCTGGAGCCTGCTGCTTTTGTTCCTTCTCTGGACTTTGAGAAGTCTTAGCAAGTGTTGATTTTGTCCTGTGCAAGCAATTCCTGTATATCTTTGTGATCTTCAAGACTGAAAGACTTGAGGCAGTTTTGGAGATAATTTAAGTTCTTTTTGGTGAACATTCACATTCTTAACTGCGCTGGTTTTCAGCCTGTACAAAGCAGGGGAATATGTTTCCAGAAGAAAACCTGCAATATATACGATGTGCCTCAGATCCATGTTATTGTCTTTAATATTACCCTAAATATGAGGAATTCCTGGCATAAAGGAAAAATACTCCCTCCTGGGGCCGAGTGATCAGATGCCTAGTAAAAAGCTGTATCATTCATCTTAAAATTAACGTTGTCAGGAAACGATACCCACAAAACATTTTTTTCTTATATATTTTTGCTAAGTTCTGTAATTGAGTTTTTGGTTCCATTTTAACTTAGCTTGAAACTACTATTTTTCTGGAGCATATGTGACAAGGAATGCCTAGTTTCCCATCCAAGTAAAATGGATGCCAATTAATTTTGATTCCAGAAAGAAAAATATGGATGTGTTCATACCTGAAAAGATATCTTGAATATTTTTTTTTGTAAAGAACAAAAATACACTATACTACTGAGGCCTGCAAAACCTGAATCAATAGGCACAACTTTTTGAAATTAATCTAGCACACGAAATGTCCTCCATAACTATGAAAACTGAACAGATTTACCTGCTATGGCTTTGATCACTGCCTCCAGCTCCATCTGTCATTTTTCCAACTAGCTCAGGTGGAATATTGCCTCAGTCCTCATCACTATCCTGTATGGTAATAGCAGTGATAAGAAACTCCACAGACAGTTATGTCTGCAAGTTGAAACCCAATAACCAGCTGAGGAGAGTTTAATAATGAGCTATCGATGATCCTGGTCCTATAAGGAAGTAAAGAGCTGGCCCTGCCATGAGAAAATTTTCTCAGAAGGGCAGCTGTACTGGGCAAGACAGCTGCTCTTGCTATTTGCTGAAAATAGCTGAAAATTTTCTTTACTTCATTTTGTACAAAGTCCTTTTGATCAAAGGAATAGCTTCTGTACAAAGAATGATTAAGTGCACTGGCCTTTAGCCTGATGAGCTGTGACTAGTGGGATAGAAGAAGGGAGGGAATGCAAAAGGTCAATAGGACTGAGAGTTTTATAGAGAGAGTCAGAGTAATCATTCAGCCTATCCTGTAATCATAGCTACTGAACAGGAAATGACGGCTGATTAAGAAAATAGAAGTATATTTTCCTGTAAAGCATAATCAAATATTGCAACGCTCTGCCACAGAGCGTAGTTGAAGTTGAGTTTGTTCAGATTTGAAAGGCACAGTGATGGAAGAAAAATTCACTGTACATTATTAACCTCTAAAACACTCCTGTGGTTAGAGAGTCGCTGGACTGGAAGTTCTTGGAAACTGGACAAGCACCAGAGTACGACTGAATCACAGAACTGCTCAAGTTTAAGTAACCTTAGAGGTCATCTGCTCTGTCAACCTGCCCAGAGCAGCATCAACACTGAAATCAGACCAGTTTGCTGAGGTCTTGTCTGGCCAGGTCTTTGAGCCTCCGGAGTTGAAGATTTCATAACTGCTTTGGGACTTCTTTGAGTACTTAGTTATCCTCATACACAAAGCTCTTGCCTTGTTCAGTCAGTACTTGCCTGCATCAGTGGGGCATCTGTCTTTTTCCCCAGCTATGCACCATAGTGCAGGGCTTGGCTCCATCAGTCTCGATAACCTTCTTGCAGATACTAGGAAGCTGCTCTCAGTTCCTTCAGATTTTCTTGTCTCCATACTAAAAACCAAACAAAAAAATTCTCTTTGTACCCATCTGTATGCATTTGTTATTGGTTGGTGATAGGTGTGGGCTTCGGGACAGAATGGACCTTTGGTCTAGCCAAGTATGGTGGTAGTAAACCTCCCCTGGGATCTCTTCCAGTACAAGCTCATCAAGACATTCATTCTTTTACAGTCCATGTCAGAAACAAAGTTCATGAAAAATGTATAAGTTGTGTTATTTTTTTTCCTATTTTAGGAAGTTTTTTTTAATCAATATTGAATGGTAAAGTTAAAGATCCTTGGATTTTTAAAACATCCAATGAAAATGTCATTGGTGGGTTACTTTTGAAGGTGTTTGCTAACGATCTGCAATGGTTGCACAAATCTACGACAAATTTGTTCTGTCAAGTGCTGCTCTCTTTTCAGACATTTGCATAGAAAAGAGATTAATGGGTTTAGACAACCTTATGTTCAAAAGGCTTATTGTTAGAATTCATTATACTATTTCTGTGGGTTATACTCACATAGAATTGCGCGTTGTATGTAGAAAATTCATTTGAAATTAGTCATATTTTGAATTTCAGGAAAGCCTGAGTAAACTACTTAATAGTAATATAATTGTTTTATTATATCACAATAATGTGGAAATAATGAACGTATACAGTTGTGATGTGAATACTAAACTAAAAATATGTTAAATGCTTTCTTTTCAGAAATCACTTAATGTTATAAAGAAAAGCTTTTAAAATTGGTTGTGTGGTGAGGGGTAACAGTGTATTTTTTCTCTGGCTATCCTTCTGATTCCTATCCTTCTGATTCAGTGCTTAGCTCTGAAAACATCAGCACCAACTTAGATCTCTTACAAACGGATGCAGTTCATCTGGTATGTGTTAGGGCTAATTTGGGCTCAGGGATTAACAGCAGGTCTCACACCAGAGTGTTAACATCTCATTCCTTTTTTCCTTCAAAGGACACACATTGTTTTGGTCTGGCTGATTAGTAACTGCAAGGAGGGCAGTATCTTGTTCTTTCTAATACAGCTGTAACTATTCAAATGTTGGTGGGGTCATGTGAAGGAGAATTAAAATGGAATAAACATACAAGGCTTTTTTAATGTATTAATCATTCCAAATGCTGATATCAGAATCTATGAAGTTGTTTTAAACCATTTCTGCATATAAAATAATAATAATAGGTCCATGACTCATCCCTGTTCCATCAAACTTTCAGATGTGTTGCCCTTAGGTTGAATTGCTCAATATGTCAAATTTCAACTTGAAATGCAAATGTCTGCTGAAGCTTTCCTGCAAAAATGACCCATTTATGTGGATTTAACAGCAGATGTTTGCTAGGAGCTGTGTTATTTGTTTGCATTGCTTGAAAAGGTCATTTAAATTGCTTAAGTATTTGCTGTCAATATCTTATCACTGAAGCATAGAAGGGAAGCAGCAGATTACTCTTTGTAGAGGTTTTCAGGATTCTTCTAGAGGAGCTCAACTTTAACGATGTGTACTGCCAAGGTCATTAGTATCCAATATAGCTGCTCTCAAACAGGCTTGCTCAGATGGTGGCTGGCTTCCAAAAGCCTCTCAGAGGAGAAGCTGGCCAGCTACTCCTACTCTGGCTGCCTGCACGAGCAGCTGTTTCACCAGCCTGATGCCTCTGCTGCATTGAGTAGTGCTGGCCAAGTTCATGGTGTCTCTTGCCAGAAAAAAGAACTGGCAAATGGTACTCAAGAGGAATTTTTGTGCTTACAAGTGTGTGTTATGTAGTTCTTGTGAACAAATGACTTTTCTGTGTACAAACTCAAACAGGGTTGTCTTTAAGACTCTGAACACCACATGTAGAGGTATTCTATTTCTTAAGGCTTTTACAGAAGAGCCTTGAGAGGATGGATACTTGATTTATTTTTTTTATTTATTCTTAATTCACCGAGGAATATACTACAAATGATCCCTGTCTGTAGGCATATTAGAAACACTAGATAAAAATATAGGACAATTTGATTTTTTTATGGGAGTTTTAGACTGCACTGTGCACTTCTAAGAGCTGTTCCTTCTAAAACTGATCTGACTATTAACAGAAGAACTGTGGAAAAACAATAATGATTCAGTGTAGTGCTGGGAGTTCATCTAGTTACTTTTTTCACATCATAATTTTCATTGTTAAAATAAACAAAAATTTGGGAATACCAAGGAAATGAAGCAAGGGCAATCCTATACCAGAATGCTGATATGTCATACTAAAGGACATGGTTTAGTGGGGAAATACTGGTGGTAGGTGAATGGTTGAACTGAATGATCTTGGAGGTCTTTTCCAACCTTTGTGATCCTATGATTCTATTCTATATAATGAATGACAAAAAGGAATACCGAAACCATTACTGTCCACCCACAGTGTAATTCCTGTAATCTGACCTGATTTGCATCTGAAAAGGCATGTTTTAGTGAGCTAAAATAAGTAAAGGTATATCAGAGTGTGTTAGTGCTTGTGGAAATAACTTTTGAAATCTGATGGCCTTTTGATTTGAGCTCCCATATTAAGTATTCTTAATTTTAGTTGTCTGTCTAATCCCTTTGGAAGTACTAAATTACCTCTCTGCCAGTCAGAGTTTAGGCACCATAAACTTAAACAGGATGGAAAAGCAAATGCTGAGACAATTGTAGTGCAGGGTTTCCGGCACTACAAGAAAGGAGCGTTACTTGTTGAATGTGGGGTTGACTCTTAGGCAAAAGTTGTCATCAATAGTTAGAATACTAAATTTTGTTATTTTAAGTTTAAACGAAATATGGGAAGGGTATTACTTGTGTCATTACAGGACTACAGGGTTAGGACAGAAGGAATTACAGGCCAAATGGAACAGATCTGGAGGCAAATCATGGATAGCAGAACTCTGTTTCCAGCCTTTAAAGTCCCATGTTCACTTGTTGAATTAACAAGTACTCTGATTTGAAGCCTTTAACTCTATAATCAGCTCTCTGATCTGGCATTTAACTGTCTTCAGAACAGAGCATACTGTGAAGCATGTTCTTTGGATTCATCTGTTAATCTGGACTCAAATCTCAGATGCCTTTAGGCTTCAGGAGAATGCACGGAAGAATAAGAATGTAGCTTGAATATTGATGCTTTTGAGTATTTAGGACAATGCATGAAGCCATAAAATGGATTTTTAAAATTTCCACTGTTTTACAGCTATCACAGAATGCGTATCCTGAATTTTCATTTATTCTGCAAATTTACCTATGAAGTCATATGTAGAATATCTGACCCACTTGCATTTTCTGCAGATAAATCATCATCTTAAAGAATATTGTGATACTTTTTCAAGTGAAGTCACTCTAGAAGTTTCATGGACTGCTACATTGATTTGATGTGCACACTATACTGATTGCTAGGGTTTTCTCTCCAATGAAATATTCTTTGCCTTGCTCTCCTCCTATGTCCTAACTTCAAATATAGGCTTGCCATGAACTGTCTTTTCCCATACTTTTCTAGCACTGATCATTTCACCAAAATTTTATTTGAGGCCTGTACTTGTTTGATGTCAGAGCTGATGGCCCCTACAGCACCAAATGGCATCAAATTGGTGTTTACCTCCACGTTCTCAAAACTACTGAATGTTTTTGAAAATCCCTTCAGCCTTCCTCTATGTTGAAAATATGTTTTAAAACCTTATGAATACAACATGTGATTTAGGGCTGTCAAGGATAGTGATTCACTTTCTGATATAGGAACCTAAGAACTGGAGTTTGACCCTGGCTGGTTTCTAACATCAGGTGGTGACCCTGACAATGACCTCACCCCAGGGCAGGGCTCCTTTGCAGTTCCCATGTTTTTTGCCACAAGCTGTTATCTCCTCATGCAGTTTGTCGAGACCAGTGCCACAAGCTGCTGTAGTTGACTGTCAGGTAAATGCAGGCAATTGGCCCTTCAATAAATATGGTAATTTTTTGCCCAGAAATAGGCTGACACAGTCTATGACTCCTTGTGGATGTACAAGTAGCTCAATTCAGCCAGCTCATCCTGTTCCTGCCACTGTGGGTGCTCCATTCAGCCCAGCCACTCAGCTACTCCAAGCATTTCCAGAAGGTGGGATTAACACAGCCATAAACACCTATGATTCAAGATCTCAGCTGCGATTTCTTTATTAAGTCCTCAGGATCTTCTATAAGCTCATGGAGAATGTGAATTGTTGTAAACGTGATAACAATACTTCCATCAGGAATGCACCCATGAAATCTCCAACTAGATTTTTTATATTTAACCTGGGGAGAGAGGTGGCACTGGTGTCTTTATTAACATATTGACTTATTTATTGACATTAGTTGTCTTCAGTCTTGTCTGTTTAATTAATATAATTGATCTTCTAGACACCTAGATAATAATTCTGTGGCAAATATTCCAACTAGTCTAGTTATTAAAATTGAGTTTAAGCTCCTTATTGTGAAATCTTTCATGGGTCTAGTTGCCAAAAGAATTCAATGACCATGAACTTGCATTTTTTTTCCTTTATCTAAAATATCTATTAAGCTGGCTTTTTATTAAATCAATGAGGGACAAAATATTAAAAATGCCTTCACAGTAAATGAATGCCAAGAAAAAATAATCAAGTGACATCTTATTTTCATGTAGCAAAAATGAAACAAATGATGGAAATGTCAGTGTCACATAAGATCCATCGACTAGCAGCTAAAGTCATCAGAACTTACAGACATAAATGAAGTGCATGATGAATACGAATAAAAGATGTGGAAAATACTTCCGAACTTTCATTCTTTTTGGAATTTTATTTAGTTTCAGCCCATTTGAATGCTTTTCTGAGAAGATGCTCTGGATTAGCTACGTGTCGGATGAATGACTTCTTAAATCTGGGTTAGAGCAGAAATACATATCAAAGAAGAAAAAACATCTGCACCATCAAGTGTGTCATCCTGAGCTATAGACAGTCATTTCTTCATCTCTTCTCAAATGATGTATTACATTGCCCATTAATTTGCTAATGTTAGTGAAATATTTTATGGTGACAGATATGCTTTACTTAGACCATGAGATCTGCAGGCATTAATTACATTCTGTTCATTAGTATTCATTCTTCTGCTGATATTTATTTGCAATGTTACCACCCTAAATACTGAAAGGTGTGTGCAGCAGATTTGTCTTGTTTTGTTTTTGCATTTTCAGTTCTGTTGTCCAAAGCATGATGGAATTAATCTGAACAAATATTTTGTACTTCTATTCCTTCTGTTATTAACTACATGCTATATGTGAAATTAAAAGTAGCAATCAAGAAGCCATCCCAACCCTGAAGAAACTTAATTGCATTCCAAACACCTATTACAATGTGATTCATTAGCAATGTATGCTTTTATTGAAGAGGACAGCAGCTGTGACCTGATATCAGGAAGCCCAGAAGAGTGACTCAGGCCAAAATTAAAGTTCTTACTCTTTGCCCACAACTGTTTCTAGGCTGTATTCCAGGTAGTTCTGCTACTGCTTAGAATTTGTGCAGAAATATTTGTCTTGAATTGTTCCTGTGTGTTTATGACCTGTTACTAAGGTATGCTCAAGACTGCAACTTTATAGATTTCGATCTATATTTGTTCTCCTATCTCTAAAATCAGTCTCATATTCTATGTTCTGGGAGTAAAGAAGCCTGCAGGATGGTATAAAGTGCTGTTAGCAGAACTAACATGTCACACAAATATTTACTGTGGGATTTTTAGCTATTAAAAATATTCTCTCTAATTTTAATTTTTCTGCCAGAGACCATGGCAATTCTGCTAATTAAATGTATAATGCTGTTGAGAGAGCTGTTCAGCGTAAGATACCACAAAAAGAGACAAAACTCAGCAGTAATTCTTAGTGACTTAAATATTTATCACTTAAAGAGCTGTACTGAATTGATAATTACTGCTTGTGAGTTTATTCCATGGTACTTGTAGATATGTGAAAGTAGTTCTCTTCAGCTGTCAGAAGAAAACTGACAATTATTTAATATAGCAACGTTACTTGAATAAGCTGTCTTCAGGGCATCTCTTGTGAAGACTACATAAATTTTGATCTTATGACCAGAGTATGTACATCTTAGTTGGATCTAAAAGCAATAGCTAGTAAAGTACCAGAGCAAAGTGTATCTATATAAGATCTTCATCATTACAAATCTTTGCCAATGCAGTTGGATTTCTTGGAAGCCAATTTTCAAATTGATTGGATTTGTTGTCAGCAGAACAGGTCCTTTGGAATACTTCTGGCAAATCAGTATTTGCAGATCCTATGCCATCTCTTGCTATTTAGCAGGTATTTTATGTCACAAACATTCTTGAGCAGGAGACACATACACTAAGCTATAGCTTAATGTAGTGAATAAAGTTGCACTTTATTACTTAGTTCAGAATTCTGTCTTGCCCTAGATATTTCAAGGAAAATAGTTAATCTAACAAGCCATATGTACATCCTGATTGATAATACAACACTGCCAATGGGGTCTGCTGAGCCTACTGTAAAATGTTCACGTAAAGTAAGTGCTCTAAATTAAGCAAACACTACAGTGCATTGCCCCTTTGCCTGCTAGGGTGCTCTAGTGGCAAAGCATGTGTGGCACTCTCCAACTGAGAACTGTGTTGCTGCCAACTGGACTGCTGCCCTTTCAGTGTTCAAGGATTATTAGCAAAATGTTTACTTTGCACAAAATGCAGCAGGAAGTTCTCCTCTGCTGGTGTTGTATCTGAAGGGAGGATGTTGCTGATACACATGGCTTTTTCCATATCCCACTAGTTCTCTCACACATAATTGTATTTCCTACAGTGAAAGAAATGGAATTGTATAGTTGAAAGCATATCAAATGTGTGTGTATGCACAGGTATCAAGCGTATTTGCATCCCTCTGCTTTTCCTTCCAAGTTAGCAAACAAGCAAAATCCTGGGAAAGTTAAGCAGAAAACAAACACCCAGGGAATGATGAGAGACAGTGTTGCTTGTAATCCCCGGTTGGTATAGATGTGTCTACAGAACTTGCTATTTTGATACTTCAATTTAAATACTGTTTGTTAACTAAGAGTTTGGGTTCCTTTAAAGAGAGAAGGTCCTTTTTAGTAATATAAAGTGCAAAGGAGTTTCAATAGCTTATAGGATAAAACTGGCACAACTTAGAGATCTCAAGACCAGAGAATAAGGGCACTGAGAAGTATTCACATGTATTTATATTTATAGTAAAATAAGTCTTAGAGTTTTGTTGAGGTGATAACAAATGTTTTGTATTAAATTGAGGTGCAGGTACGTGGCTAGGACTGATAGAAGGCTACTAAAAGCACTGGAATTTGGATGGGGTAGCTTTTTGTTTGGCTTCTTCCTTCCAAAAGTTGCTTTGCCCAGGAGGAGTGGGTAGAAATAGGTATTTAGAACCTTGCTTTAGCAGAGTTCTTATGCACAACTTGAAGGGAAGTTGTTTCTTGACGTAGAGTCTACATTGCCTACCAATAACAAAGGGCACTTTTACTGGTAAGATCAGAGCTTGAATAGAGAGAATTTACTGTGGGCGATGATTCAAACTTCCCAGAACTCCCTTGTGCTGCCAGTAATGGTGACACCTGCAGTTTTCAGCGATGAGAGCTCATGGATTAATTCCACAGCTGCTGAGCTGCTGCTGAGCTGGGGCTCTGCTGCAGCAAGGGCGTCCGGGCAGCTGCGCCTCGAGGGCGGCCTGCGGGGAACGCTGGCTTCTGGGAGACGGGGCTGGGGGCAACGGGGTGAAACGACAGGAGGTTGGATGTGTGTGAGAAATGGATGACTTGGAGGAATTAAGTAAACTGGGCATGGGGCTGAGCAGCTCAACGTTTAAAGTGGGAAAGGTGTACACCATGCAGTGTGGAAAAGGGGGGTTGCTTACTTTCTTTTTTACCACGGAAATGATTTTGGTTGTGCAGCTTAATGGCGCTTTTACTTGTCTCTGAAGGAAAGAAGTGAATGCTAGCAGGGAAAGTATGAGGTTAAATAAATGCTTCTTATTGTATGAAGGTAAGTGGAG
Organism: Aquila spilogaster; assembly: GCA_024606505.1. Taxonomy (NCBI): domain Eukaryota; kingdom Metazoa; phylum Chordata; class Aves; order Accipitriformes; family Accipitridae; genus Aquila; species Aquila spilogaster. The sequence continues at coordinate 2,425,316 of JANHGO010000043.1, forward strand.
AATACACAAGATAAAATAGATGAATTAATCAGCAACTGCGTGTCAGAGCTCAGAGCATACGGGGATAAAATCGGTGTTTTGGAGGAAATTCAACACAAGCAAAAGCGTATGAACTCGTCACTAGCACGCGAGGGGCTCCGCTGCCCGCGCGCACCCACTGCCCCATCACCCGCAGCTGCTGCTCCTCAGCGCTGGCGCTGCCCTTCCTCACGCGCTCCCGGAGCGCCGCTGCGAACGGCATCGCTGCGCCCTGCGGTGCCGGGAGCTGACCGTGTGCGGCGCGGGGCGGCCCCGCCTCTCCTCGCGGAACCCCGTGCACCCTGGGGGAGCCTTGGAAGAGAGGTGCGGGGGCTCGCAGGGCTGTGGTGCTTTTGGCTCCTGAGGTCGGGTCCCTGTTCCGTCCGTGGTGTTCTCAGGTGCAGCGTGTGTCCCCATCTCAGCTACGCTCCTCTGAGGTGAGCAGAGGCTCGGGTTTGCGGTCCGAGCCCAAATTATCAGAAATAGTTTGCGGTTTTGTGTGGTGAAGAGAAGAGGTGAATATGTGGGAATCTGTAGCCAGGACTGGAGGCAGTTTTTTCCTGTGGAAGCAATGACTCTCATCCCTCAGAGGGGCAGTTCTCAGCTTTGTCCCCTCAGCCTCAGTGTGCTGAGGTAATTCTGTCACCAAGCCCCTTAGTATTTAATTTTTTCAAAACAAGGCATAGGAAATATCTTTTTAACACGCTGAAATGAGGCCCTTGTTTGCACGCAGTGTTTTGGGATCTGGAAGGTGCACCTTCCCGTGGTCCGGGAGCAGGCCGGGATGGGGCGGCTGCCAGGAGCTGTTGGGAAGCAGCGCGTCCCCACGTCCGGGCGCACAGCGGGCTGGCGCTGGCCCTGGCGGAGCAGCACACAGCAAAGCGGTCACTTACATAATGGTGCTGACCCTCAGTGGGTCATACAGAGCGGTGTGACTTGGCAAGCAGAGAGAAATGGGGACTCCTGAGCTTTCCTGCTGCTGGGGAGCTCTGTTGCAGGCTCCCATTGGAACATTCACGGGGACACTGACACTTAAAAAATAGACTTGAACGGAATAAGGGCACTAAACTTTGTCCAGGTCAGTCTGTGTGCCGTCTGCAAGTATTATTCTGAAGCCGCAGAAGTATTTCTTGACATTGATATTTAGGCAATGTCCATGATGTCCAGAAGTATTGATTAGTCTTAAAAATGTAAGGTAGCTTTTGGGGTCACGATAATGAAGACTAGCAGGAAAATGCCTCAGTGCTTAATCTGTTGAGAAGTAGTATTTTTGGAAAAAGAAATGGAAGGGGATCTTTGAAACAAAGAGCCAAAGTCTGATAGAAGTACTACTGTGAAGCAAACAAGGTAGGATATGGTAATAGGCAACACAGCTGCTCCTAATCACTCTGGTTAGAATCTAGAGATCAAAATTAGGTTTTAAAGGCTTTGTTCCAGTAACTGTGTTTTTCAGATTTGGGGTACACTTGGCAGGTTGTACATTCAAGCAGATAAGTTGAGGCTTCAAGGGGACAAGGTGAGGGATGGGTGCTTTATCCCAACAGACTTCACTTGCAACTTCAAACACAAGCCTGGCTTCGTCTGATTTTCTGGAATGAATAAACAACTAAGTATCTTAATCATGCAGAGACCAACATGTAAATAATAAGCATGAGAGTACAGTAAGTGGTAACAAATGGCTGTGCATGGTAGTGCATCCTGAAACATTCAAGATAAGTTTAGATCTTCATATAAAACAGATGCCAGCAAGCAGTAGAGGCTCATTTTACTTTGTTGATGTTATCTGGCATATGAGTTACGACTTGTGTACAAGCTGCAGTGACGTCTCCAAATCTATCATATATACTGCTGCTTGACATTGTTCAGGTGGTGTGTTTATTTTTTGCTGTAATTAAAGGAACAGGAATCTGAGCAGAGAAAACTGTATTTTTGAAATGCTTTACTTGCTGCATAGAAGGATTGTTACATGTTGGTAGGAATCAGTAGAACTGAATGTTTACTGTGACATGCTGCCCCTGGTGAAACCCATAGAAGTTCTTCCCAATAATTTGAGTGGGGTCAGAGTCTTTATATTTAATAATTCTGCATTGCAAACTCCTTAGGATAATGGTTTGGGCATCTTACACCTAGATCTTTTCACAGAGTGGCACTGAATAATGTACTGTTCTGAGTATCTTGCTGAGTGGACTTTGTAACATCAGGAAAAACTGCAACCCTCATGTTCCAAGTCTGTCCTACTTACTATATTTTTTGTATTTTAAACAAAGGCTCTTTTCTAAGTTAAAATATAAGACTAGGCAGTCTGTACAGCTACTAACTTCATTACTTAGTATTTCATCAATTGTAAAACTGTTTTAATTCATTCTGCTAAAAGAAATGTGGGCAGGCATTATCATATACTTACTCACCAGACCAGCTTCATATTACCAGGGGAGAACTGGTGAAGTCAATGCGTGAGGGATGTATTGCCTCAAACAGCGAGTCAGTCTGTTACCTTGACTAAAACAGTTAAGGCTCAGATGGCTGTTTTTTCAGTTATCTTTTTCTGAACGCACCAAGCAGAAAACTGGAACCAAACAAGACAAAATGCTATACATGACAAAAAGCTTCCTTACTATTCTCCTGTCTAAAATTCAGGTTTCAATGGCATTCATTGGAGAATAGGAAGAAGTAGCTGTTACATTATGAATGCACCTTTCATATACTAAGAAACTGGCTGAAAGCTGAGTTACTGCTTCTGGAGTAACTTCTTGATTTTGATTTTTTGAACTGAGTAACTTCTACTGCTTGATACTAAAACTATTGGAGGAAACCTAAGCGAGCAAGCAGCTGTAATCAGCCCTAAGCCTGTGTGGGTACCAAATTCAAAATGGGTGCAGCAGCTGAGAGCCTTTCTCTGCTAGCATTACCATTGGCAGAATGCAGATAATGTGCACTTTGCTTTTGCTTTTTAATTTGGCTTTTCAGTCTTCTTTTTCTTATTCCTCAAAACTGGACTTTTGAAACAATAGCTTAAATGATTAACTCTTACAGTTACCTGACCAAAGTGTTTCCTCCTGGAACAGTTATCATCCACTGAGCACAATTTTGTATATCTGTGTAACTCATTCTTCATTTGTTATTCATTTTGTGCACTGTACTGCCAGGTCACTGCAAAAACTGAGTTTTAAAATGGAAGAATTAGTCCAAGCTGATAGGTCTGTGTATCCTCTACCTTGTACACCAGTGGTGATGAAGCTGCTTGATATTAGACTACACTGGAAAGCCATTTTATGGGACTCTTAAGGCAGAGGTTGTATTTTCTTAGCAGGCATTTATTTACGTGATATATTGGTTGCTGTTAAAAGGGCGTTAGCTCTGATACATAATTTTACAATATGTAAGCACCTTTTAAAATTGTACTGTTTCTTCAGTACTTTAGTATCTGCTAAAAATGAGGTAGTACTCAAATTCCAAAAAGACTTTTCTGAAAAATGGAAAGATACCATTCGGCTAACCTCTGTGCAGTAGAAAAGAACATTTGCCTTAATTTGTGCAAAAGATGCTTAACTTCAAAGTTAGCAGATTCTAAGCAGTCACGTTACTCACTTGCAGTGCTGTGTGTGTATCAAGGTTTGGATGCTTTAAATCAGGCCTGCATTGTGGAATGGGACCTGGCCCAAGCCATGAGCCTGCATGAGTTAGTTACAGGATCAGCCCACAGTGAAGGTTTTGTGAGCAACATAAATCTGTTTTGGAATTTGCCATGTTTTTCTGCTGCGTGGGGCAGTGTCACATCAAGTCTATGGTTAGATACACGTGGCTTAACCTGAATACTGGATAAAGTGCTTGTTGGTGCAGTATACAAGCATTACAGGCTAATTCTTTGGGTGAATGGACAATTTGGGGGCTTTTCTGTTAGCTCCTATTAGTTTCCTACTGTACTGATGTAACGCTGTCACATGGTGGTATGACCCCGGGGCTATGGCTTTCTTGAAAATTCTGTAACTGAGCATAAATTTTATTTTTGTAGTGAAGGAACGTGAAGGTGATTAGGTAAAACTAAGTGCAAGTCTCTTAAACAAGATTTCTGTATTGGTTTCCAGACTACTGGGAATTTGTGTGGCTGACAAGTGGAGGTAGAAGGTACATTAGAAGCTAATTACTCAGCTTTAGGCAGATGACTGACCAAAAAGGAACTGGTAGGGTATTTTTCAATAAAATTTGCAGTCTCTTGCAAATCAGTTTTGAACACAGACCATCAGAAAAGCTTTACCATTTTTTTTATTTGATTGTGGCATGAATTAGCAGCATCTCTGACAATTCATGCTTCTTTTTAGCCTGAGGAACATCATAGGTAATGCTATGATAAGTAGCATTTGGTTGACCACCTGCTCGCTCTTATTCTGGAAATATTACAACTGGCTATGGAACAACTATGAACTGATCACTTGACCATGGCAAATGAGCTGCCCTCATCAGTGTGTTCTGGTATATATTTAACTTAATAATGTGAGCAGATGGTCATTATATTGATTCATGAAGCAAGGGAGACAACGTGGCTGTCTTGATAATGTGAGTGCCAGAGTGGGGCAATAAGCAAGGGGAGGAAAAAGCAGTATTTCTTTGCTTTTTTGATGAGCATGGGACAACCATGTACAGCAATTAAGTAAACGCAAGAATGTGACTTCTCAAGCCTGTACATATGAACTCTTATCTGGAGATAGCTACTGCTAGTGCACAGGAATGCTGCTGCTGAAATGCTTGCATCATTGATGGTGCTTTTAAAAAATTAAATTAAAAAAACGTAGGGAAGGGCAGTATCTTGCAGAGTTGTTAACCTTCTCACTCTGCCGCTGCTTATAACGATGAGTCTTTTGATGAAATATTGAAGGGGAAATGTCATTTTAGTAGTCATTGAGTGATTTTTGCAAACAACTAATTTGCTTGTCACCCCATTAAATGTGGTATAACTGGATTTAATCAAGAAGCTAATTCTATAAAATATTCAACAACTTCCCTTGTTAGCTAATCTAGTAAGTTCACAAATTCCCAGCCTACATCAGCTCAAAGGAATAGCTTGATTTAGTTCTTCATCTTGTAGTTTCCACATGAGAAATAGTATACACAGAAGAGCATTCTCTCGAGCAGTAGCTTAATCTCGTATTTGGGTTCCTGTTTCTCCCTGTTGCTGATTAGCTTTGCTGTCTTATCAGTTTATGTCATAGTATGTGACTATAAATTGACTTTGCAGTGAGGAGGGAATTTGCTTCGTCTTCACAGATGCTGCTGTTACCATGGAGATAAAAGGACCAATGGCCTTTTCTTGGTTTGGACTGTACTACAG
>JANHGO010000043.1:2431150-2469896 GCA_024606505.1 Aquila spilogaster
TTCATCTGTCATCACGTCTCTGATATCTGTGTTGAGGATTCCAGAAGTGGGAGTAGTGATCAGTTTATTGTTTGGTACGTTTCTTTCCATGAACCATTTTTAGGGTGTTACCTTTGTGGCAGATGAATGATCTGGATATTAAAAATGCATAGATGATGATTGTGTTTATGCACACGGGTATTTAAAAATTTAGCCTAATAAAGTGAGTATGTCTATGTTTAGCAGTGAAAAAAATAACAAAAAACCCACTTCGCATATAAGAAGCAATGCAGGATGCTAGGAATTGTCTGTGATGAGTCAAGAATCTCTCTTCCATTTTGTTTGAATGCTTTGTCATATTAAAGTGTAATCTGTCTTTTAAATACGTAAATACTAATACAAGGATATGGAATGCAGTCTTAAGCAATGTAATACCAATAAGGCAAAATATCACTGTGTTGTTGTTGTCGTTGTATATATGCTTGATCAAAACCTAAAGATGCATTAATAGCTTATTATTTACTTGAACAGTTTCTCAAACATTATAGTCAGCATAGCAGGAGTTTAATATTTCATTCATTTAATGCAGTGCAGCAGCTCTTCGCATGAGCTGTCACATTTGGCAGAAGAGCTAAGTGCTTATCCACTTGTAGCCGGAGGAAGGACAATGCTAAAGTTTCCATACTGTTTGTGGTGTCACTGTCAGGGTATGTATGGAAACCACACTAGGTGGTTTTATTCAGCTGAATTCTAGTGGTTCCACATGATCCTTACTATAAGCTTTCTCTTAAACCATACTGCAATGTTGTTCGGCTTCTGGGAAAAATCAGAACAAAACAGACACGAGTGTGCAGTTAAGTTGTCCTCTACCACCCACCCTCGCTGCCATCAGTGGTTCACTTCTAATCCAGTGTTTTGAAATGGCTGTACCTGCTATTTGCATTTCTGGACTCTGGTTAAAGATCCTCTCCCTTCAGGGTTAGCTTTAGGCTTGCCAGAGGATCATACATTAAGCAGATGCAATTGTCATCTGTAGCCTTTTTCAGTTATTTCAGTAGTGCCTGTGAGGGTCCTAATTTGAGTAAATATGCTCCATATTCAGTAGCACTGTGGGCACACAGGCATAGTAAGTTCAACGATTCAAGAATAAACTACTCAAAATGAATATTGAAAAAGTATTGAAATCTGTTCTTAAGTTTTCTTTAGCCTTTTGTTTTACGGTGATGGTATGAATGGTTAAGTTGAAATGTTTTATAATCAAAATAAACTTGGAACTATACATAGGAAGTTGAAATAAGAAAAGCGAACTTGGAAAACAGGTTGTAGCCTTCCAGGTATACGTGGATCAGCTTTAAATATAATGCCGTATGTTCATACAAGGGAGAAGTAGTAATGTTTGTGTAGACTCCATTTTAATTTGAGTTCTGGGATTTGGGGATTTTGTAACTCTCAGCAGGGGACAGAATTTCTTACAGTGCTTATCGTTTGGTGTTAAAGAACATTTAATCTCAGTAGGTTACTTTCTTTAACAGTGATGTTGCAGTCTTATTTATAGGACCATCTTATACAGTATTTTCCTTTATTACTGCTTACATGTTTGATATCTTTTACCTACCTCAGCACATTGCTGTAGGAAACAAGATATGAACTGTGACTTCTATAATTCTGAATTTTAACTCATATTTAAGAAAGTTGATGCTGATAGTTGAAAAGAAGGAAAATGTAAGCCTGGGGGCTTTTTTAGAACTAACTGTCTAGAACATATATATACAAAATCTTCACATTCTTAAGAACTGATCTCTTCTGAGTACTGAAAACTATGTTGAACAGTTAAATACACCAGCTCTTTAATGCATGAGTAAGTTTTGAGATGAAAACTTAAATACTATACAGCTGTCAGTGTTCTAATAATATATATGCTAAGGACTTTTGCCTTTTAAAAAAATAAAATATATCTTTTTTACATCTTAAAAATAAAATGTAAAAAGCCAGATTATTGCTGTTTTAAAAAAACCTAAACAACAATGCAAACTACTGGGATTAGCAAAAGCATTTTTTCAGATGCTGCACTGAGTAGAACATATGTCATTGTACCATTGTTTTAAGTAATAGGATTTGCCTTGCTGTAAATCTCTTATGCTATATCTGTGTAATTTCATTCTTTGAACATCACTAGTTTTCCTCTTTCATGAGCTTCAAATCCAATATGTATAGATGTCACTATTTAGATTTGGTTTTACTATGATTATTGCTTTATGAAATTATAAACGTGGCTGTATTTTGTAATGTGACTTGTAATTTCTTGAGAAATTCTGGGACCTAATTTAATGACATGGGAAATACAGAAAAGATGCAGTGAATCTATCAATTTTCTGATTTAATCTGAAAGACTTTTTCCTTCTATCATACGCAGCTTCATGTCTCTGCTCATCTTTATTTCTGGTTTTGGACTGTGTGGGGGTTTTTTTCTACAGATTTTGAAAGTGACTAGTAAGTACAAATGATAGAAGTGCATTTCATGTGTACTGTAAATTGTTGTATAGCACCCTTCAGAATAGATGGTTTTATAGTAAGACTTAATCAAAAGGGAAATAAATGCTCCTAATTATAAGTGTCTACATATTAACAACCTTAATTAAATTCACCTTAGTTACAGCTAACCCAGTATTGGAGGCTGCCTACAAACTGTGCCTTGGCTAAGATGCAAAAGAATCACCTCTTGCCTATTTATGTAGGCTAGTACTTCATTTTCATGAAACCAAAAAAGTTTATAATAATTATTTTTAAAATAGTTATCTATAATGTTAATAAGCATTGTGTTCTAGGATGGGACAAAAATAACTGGTGTTTCTTGTTTAGTATGCTCTGACAGTACTGGTTTTATTCTCCCAAGAGATTATAATTAAGGCCCTTTTGATGGAGGAGAGGTCAGTGAAAGCATACCTAATCATTCTTTTGAAAAATCCAGCTGTGGATGCTGGAGTTGGAAATACATACAGGGTAGTATTATTTAAAACAAGAACCTATCAGTTTGCATTTATACTGCAACACGTACAAATGCTGATGTTTAATCATTTTGATGACAACCAAATTTTATGTATTCTTGAGCAAAATTCAGTGGCCTGTGCTCTAGCCTACGTGTGCCCATCTCTTAGAACTGTAGATTTTATTCAGCATCCTTGATAGCTAGTGAAACTATCTCTGATTTCTATTACAAAAAAATCCTACCCTACAATGTTTTTAACTAGGTTATATGACTACTGCATGGGAGGGGGGACAGAGATGGAAGGAGGGAGATGCCAACATAACAGGTCTAGAACATATGGTTATGCTACTTTATGATATCTGGATGGTTTTCTTGACACTCAGACTACAGTGCAAGGTAATTATATTGATGTTTACTTGCCATGAGTTGTCTTGTTACCTTCCTGTGATTTGCTGTCCAACAAGCTGTGTACAGAAAGCCATCTTGTTGAAAGGAAATGATAGGAATAAAGATATTAGTTGTAGTCTTCTATAGTGTGTGACAATCTCTGCCAAGTACGTGTGAACTGTAAGGTTTTTACATATGCAACCATAAAAGCAATAACAGCATTTAATTTTGTATTGCCACTCAAAAATGTGTGTAGGAAAAGACCATAAGAATAGTGTGAAAAAAGATAACATTTGCTATATGCCACCGCAGCCTCTCCTTGACATACTTGGCTACAGACTGCTGGACATAAAGTGGGCTGAAACGAATAAAAAAAAAAAAAAAAAAGGAAAAGCTTTTTCAGTGCTGCTTCAAAAGCCAAAATCACACTGTCCTGTGTATTTTGGGTGAAGATCTGAGTAGTGAAAGGAATCTCTTTGATGTCAGAACAGTAGGAATTTGTCCTTGCAAATGTGAATGGATCATCTGCTAAATCACCTCTTAGCGGACATGTCCACGGACAGCTACAATCAAACTTGGGCTGTGAGGAGATTGTGAGTTGCCATATAAAGCTATCTGCTGTTTTCTCTGCTGGGGTGAGTTTCCAAAAAGCAAGTTGTCTGGTGGGGTCAGTCAGTGTTGATTCCAAAAGCCTTTCTAGCATGTTAATAAACATGTTAATAAGCAAACTTTCAGCTGGAGTCAGTATGAGGCTATATTATTATGACTTTTATTGTTTGTCATCTATTTGGAGATCAGTTTGATTATATTTCAAGTTTTGTTTCTCATTAAAGAAATGGTTAGATTTATTAAATGAGAACAGGACAGACTTTACTAGTTTTTAACTATAGTCTTTTCTAATCTTGGCTGTAGCCATAACTCTGGATTGACAGGAGAAAGAAAATTTTCAACTTGTAAAATAATGTTGTTAATCATCAGGACAGAATACTGAGAAATGGAAGTATTCCTTTTATTAGCTTGTAGGCATGAATCCAGTCAAACAAATTATTCTTAGCTACCTCAGATGACATTAAAGTGAATGGACTTATATAGGGGATGAAATTGTCTACCACTTCTGCTATTTACAAGCTAACTTTAAAAAGGGTATGTATTAACTAGCACCAGGTATACAGAGTGCCTGAGGCAGTATAGGAGGCTGTGCTGGTATAAATTTTTCCTGGTGCTTGCACATACTCGTTGGAACACAGCACCTCATGGAAAAACGTACCAGAAGAAAAGGAAGAATACTGGCAGATGGAGGTGAACAGATTGTTATTTCATCCAAAGAACAGGAATAGTGTATGAAGTAATATGGCTGTAGAAAAATGCAGCAGTTAAGATGAACAAACGTACCTAGTAGACTCCTGTCATCAGCCACATCATTAACTTTATAAAAAGACATTTCTTCCAGCAGTGGTCCTGTACCGATACACTTTTACTAAGTATCTGTGAGACAGCAGTCTCGCAGTCTCTTCTGTTTGAAAGCTGATCATCTTGTTAGGAAGAAGTTCTAAGACAGTGATGATTTAATAATGCTGTCAACCTACTCACAGGTTTACACATGCTTAAAATTAAACAGTAGCAAAATAAAAAAGGGTTGGATATCTTATCCTGTACTAAGTTCAGGGTTAGGAGGACAAGCTTTCTCCTGGCTCTCAACATATTGCTGGATGGAGGTGGTGTGTGCTAGAGCCGGTAGCGCAGCAGCACTGCCCTGTTGCCAGGAGCAGGACGATGGTTACCAGCCTACTAAGAGGACATTTTGAAAACAGTAAGAGGATGGCCCATTAGAGCAAAAGTAATTCCAAGTTAATAGCCTGGTATTCTGTTCTCCCAGGTTGTTTTAAAACCAATATTGAGAAAATCATCTACTGAGTTTGGGAGTCTTGTGGATGATTGTAAGAGAAAATGGGGACGGGGGGGAGGGCAAACAATTGTAGCTTTATGTGATGATCAGTAATCTGTTTCTTCTCATTTGTACATCTAAACAAGGCTCTAGTACTGCAAGAATAAAAAGAATGGTCACTTCTGTTGGCTGATAGATATGAAAATGTTGTTAAAATGAGTGGTTTCTAATGGCAAGCATAATGGAATTTATACAGAAGTGAGAGGAACAGTTAAAGCTACTTTGGGTCTGTATACTTACTTGTAGCTGGATTTTTCTCATTATATTGGTATCCTGAGGGACATGTGATCTCAAGGTTTTGTTTTAGATTTGGTTGTTTTTACTGTTTGACTAGTCTGTTCTCAAAAGAACTTTCTTTAAAAATTGAGAAGTGGTTACCTGTCTGTCAGTACTTGGGGAGAGCTGGAAGAAACTTGACCCAGCAGTGGGAAATTGCAAAGCTTCCACGTCCACTGGTATGTTGCAGTAATGCTTCAGAAACTGAAATTACCAGAAGAGGCTAAATTCATCAATTTAGTCATTTGTCTTGTGTTGGTGCTGAAATAGCTGTGCTCTATTTATAATCTTAAATCATCTGTTGAAGACCATAGATCAGAGATGTAGAAACTAAGGGCCAAGTATCTATGATACTGTGAACAGGGGAAGTGATTACTTCTCCTCTGAATTATTTAAATACATTTCTTCTGATGTCTTTAGGTGTTACAACTTAGAAAATAAATTCTATTTTGAATGCAAACTTGTGTTGAAGGCTGATCGAAAAATCTAGCTATATAGTTTAAAAAAAAAGGGGGGGGGATATGTGAATCTTGAACTTTTCCTGATATATTTCAGAGGAGTAAATGAATGGAAGTACTGTTTTAGCAGGTGATTGAAGGCACAAAATGCCACATATGGATCTTAGACTCCACCAGCAGAAGGTGGATTTGCTTTGGGTAAAATTAGTATGCTGTGACAGAGGCTGTAAAGCCTGGGCCTCATCATTTGGCAGGCTGATTGAGCATCAGTCAGTGGGATCTAGAGGGACCAAAACACTGAGTCAAGATATCCCTGAATTTTAAAATTTGGAGTCCAAACCTCATGTTGGCTTCTCTAACTAGTTGGACAAAAAGTCTATGTTTGAACATGCTAAGAAATGGCTGAAGCCTAATCTTATGTTTTGAACACACATCTTTGACATCTGAGATTTTCTTGTTGCAACACAGCAATGATGTGTGGTAACTTAATTACAAGCCTGCAGTTATATGCTGTCATCTGTTTTGTCTACTCCATTCCTGCACCTATGACACACAGAGTGCCAGTGTACTTACTACTTGACAAACCTTTGGCACTTCTTATTTGCTATCAAGGTGACTGGACTTTTGCATTTCTACTGCACCTTCGAAAAGAAACTCAAAGCAGTTGAGCTCCTAACCAGTCTTGTGCGATAGGTGAGTATTAACCTTAACTGCAGATGAGCAAACTGAGATTATAGGGAGAACTTTTTTCTTTATTGTTTAGATTTTTTTTGGAACCTAGGAAAGTTGGAGTAGGACAGATTTATGGAGCCTTGTGGGCAGATTCTGTTTGGAATAGCCAGGAGCAAGCTCCGTTCAAAATGCTTTGTTGAGCAGAACTGAATCCAGACAGATTTTTTCATATATTTACTGGTTTATTCTCTGAAGAAGGAGGTACTATTGATAAGAACAGATAGATTTGTATGGAAAAAGAGAGTGGTGGGAAGGGAATCTGGGACACTTTCATACTAATTTCCTCCTTTTGCTTCTACTGAAAAAAATAAGGTTTTCACAAAGCAGGAAGCAGCGATTTTGTCAGTGTGATCAGTTTCCCTACCCAATGTGAGACTAACGTGCAGAGCACGCTTACAGCATACTACCCTGGTTCTGTGAATTGTGTGGAGCAACTTGTGTGAATATCTTATGTTTTTCTTGTCAGAAAATACAGCTTTTGCGTGTTCTAACTGCTTTTATTATGGTCCATCGGTGTTTTCAGTAACATTGTCCGTCTGTCTTTAGAATTGTTCTGGTCGTTTTTCCAAGTGGTTTGAAGGTGCCACCAAGTAGTAATTGTGCACTGCGAGGTGTTAGCAGGGTATGTCCCATGATGGCAATCTGCCTCATGACTGAATTGTGTTGCACTTGTGTTTCCAAAAGCTCAAGTACTTCATAGGAGTTACCATCAGTTGCTCTCTTTAAACAGAAAACCTAACTCGGCCATGCAGTTGCTGACACACTGTTGGCAACAGAAATCAGAACAGGCTGACCTTGGTTTTTTTTAAAAAAGGATTAGTAACTGACTCCTTTCTGAACAAAGCATGACTTTTTTTGCTTAACCACGCTGTTTGATCTTATGAGAGAGTGACCTCACAGGATTCACTTTAAGCCTCAGGGATGCAGAAGAATCAAAATCAATCTTCTGAAACATTTGTCAAGATGCCAAGCAAAAGATGGGGGGGAAGGTGCGTGTGTGTACACATACACACGTTCTCTATTAATAGTCAGTTTGGATGCTTACAAGTTAAATGAGTATTTTCAATTTAATGGCTACTTCTTCCATGTGTGCCTGCTATAAGAGCTAGGAAATATTGATTAATTTTTTTTATGATTTCCTAGAAGAATGCTGTGTCTAAAGAAATTTGATTAAGTGGTTTTATCATGGAGGACTTACTGTGCTAAACCTTGTTTAATGTTTCCTGGCACAAACATCAAAAATACTGAGAAGTGTACTGTGTGTTGCTTAAAGATTTTCTAAGCTTTACTTCAGATGCAATACCTTGTCTTGTTTTGCAACTCGTCTTTGTTTTTAATGAAACAATACAATCATAATGATCTGGGGTGCGGAATATCTTTTTGTGTTGTAAAACTTTTTTATTTTTTCATGCTTTGAACAAATGACAGCAATTAAATTAGTATTGCACGTTTCAGAATATTGTTTAAAACTTGGGTGAAACTTGGATTCTTTCAAATTTGTAAGTGGCATATTGCAATACGTATAATTACCGGGCTTGAAGAAAGCTTATGTCCATATTCATCACATGATTCCTCCTCATGTTTAAGCACTGTGTTTGTAATTCCATTAACAAAGAAACAGCTTGACTGGTGCAGAGTAACGTGCAAGTCTGAAGCTTCATTTCCATAGGAATTTTAACCCTCAATGTTTAGCTTTTGCCTCTGTTCCACATGGCAAGGCAAAACCAAAGTCTTAAATTGGCATTTTATCTTAATCTTGCAAGAAAACTTTGATTCTTCATTGCAACAGTTCATCACTGTCATTCTTGATGTGTATATTTAAACTATGGGACTATTTCCCTCTTTATTTCCTGGGATTCAGAATTGACAGCTGTACATCAAATTTCATTCAAAGTTATCATGAGTTTCAAATATACCTATTAGCACATGCTTTTCCCTAAAAAGCCCCTTTCTAAACACTTGGTGTTTTGACTTTGTGTTTTTCCTTGTGTCGTAGGTCTTTAAATACTCTGCACCAGTTTTGCTGTCCAGCTCCATTGTACCATACCCAGCTAGCTGTCCCTGCCACACACTCAGAGTACAGGTAAGAGTAGATACGGTCCACCCACTTCTTATTTTTGAAGAGAGATCTAATGTTAACATTTGACATAAGAAAAGGAATAGTAGTTTAAGTTTTAAAAGAAAAAAAAAAGAAAATGATTATTAGAAAAACATATCAAACATTCTTAACATCTCATAGGATAGTTCTATTCACTTCTCTCAGGCACTCTTGAATTATACAGTAAAATGAGTTTCATATGCTTTAAGAGTCACATCCCCCTAGACTCTTTGAAAGGTAGGAAGAAGCTAGTAGTAGGTTTAGTTCTCACATAACAAACATACTGAAATGTTTATATAGTTTATGCAGGATATTGATGTTGTTCTGAGCATCACTTTTTTTAACCTCTGAATATTTCATGACAGTATGTGAGGTAAGCCATGTATTGTGGCACTCTCAAGGTTAAAGGCATGGACCTGCAAAAGGCTCAGCACTGCCTTTTGATTTGAATGGAAGTAAGGGGGGTTTAAACAGATGCAGGCCCTTGATGCTAAGCAGAGTCTGCCCTGAATATATGAAAAATATATGTTTTCCAGCTAATAATGCTTCATTTAACATAGATGTCTTTACTGTGTGTTTTCCAAGCTCTCTTTGATCAAATGTGGAGAGCAGGAATTATACGTCTTAATACAATTAATTGTTAGTGCCAGTGTTTATTTTAAATAATCTTATAGAAGCATCAAAGGACAGCTAATCTAAGTAATTAGAAATGTGAAAACTGTTAAGAAATTGTGCATGTCATGAAAAAATAGTCATTAATTTTTTTACTATTAGTGATTAACTTAGTGATAATTGCCAGCTCATGAATAATATTAATATCAAAATATTGGAAGTCTGGTGCTGAAAAATCAAATCACTTTGTACTGGTAATAAGGAAAGACAAAAACAAACAATGAATCCTAAATCTGTAAATGCATAAACATATTTCTGATTTGAATCTGTCATCTCTTAGTTATCTCTAACCATGCATGTTTGGATTCATCCTGTTGTTTTACACTGCAGCATCTGTTTGTATGTTTGGTTTTTTCTCCCATCAGAGCTCTTAGTTTTATTTGGTGGTAGA
Source organism: Aquila spilogaster (assembly GCA_024606505.1). Lineage (NCBI taxonomy): Eukaryota > Metazoa > Chordata > Aves > Accipitriformes > Accipitridae > Aquila > Aquila spilogaster. The sequence continues at coordinate 2,441,075 of JANHGO010000043.1, forward strand.
GAATGCATAGTTGAGTTGTCTTTCAACTTAGTATTCCGTCAGTGAGAAGCAGGGCCTGAACACTATTAGATTCCCCACTTGCTTTTTAATGAGGCTTTTGGTTTTCCTTTGCCCTTAGTTTATAATGCTTTAATTTTAAGGACTTGTTAGAGATCTTCCTATAGGGATGTTGATTGGAAAACCAGTTGTTTCTTGAATGTTTCGGTATCTTTCTCCATGTAGGTTATTATTTTTATCAGTAGCATTTCTTCTGGAATTAAAACTTACAACAGCATAACTTTGTGCTTAAAAAATCCTGAACTTCTCTAGCTTTTTTGTCTTTCTGTCTTTGTGCAGTAAAAAAAAAAAAAAAAATAAGCCCTAAGTGTGGCTGGATCTGTAAAGCATGTACAATTTTTAGAGTGCTAACGCGTAAAACAAGATATAGATTTGGATAATGCCCAAACATATGCCCTAAGACCTTCAGCTTTTCTGTAAGGATTGGGGTGTATGAAGGAACTCATCATTGACCTTGTTTGCTCTCAAGGAAGTTTAGGTCTCAAACTCTCCAACCGTGTGTACATACATAGCCGTAACTTCATTAGAATGGGTGGAGATACGGGAACTTCCAACAATTCATAATATAGTATTGTTGCCCATATTCACCTAACAGTAATGGAGCAAGCAACGGGTCGGTCACTGGCTGCCAGGAAACTTAATGTGCTGTACACATCGCTCACCCCTTTTCCTGGCTAAACAGTGTAGGTCTACCAGCAGAACGTGATTTGTGCTAACCTCCTTTTTTATTATGTGTGATTAGATAAAGGAGTTCAGGGACTAGATATGGCCTTGTTCTCTCTTTCCCCCAGCCCAACACACAAGTTACCTAGGTGCAAGATGAGCTTTTGCGAAAGATGTTAATAAGCCAGCAGAGCGTGCTTGTGGCAAAGATGGCCAGCTGTGTGCAGGGCTGTATGAGCACGAGTGGGCAGCAGGCTGAAGGAGGCACTTCCTCCCTTCTGTCACCACTTGTGAAACCTCCTCTGGAGCATCTGGCTTTTTGAAAGGCATCAGGATACTGGAGCAGGTCCAGCAAAGGGCCACCAAGGTGTCTGGGAGCCAGAGCACATGAAAAGTGAGGAGAGGCTGCGAGAACGGGGGCTGTTCAGCCTGGAGAAGAGAAGTCTCAGGGCTGGTGCTGTCTTCAACTCCCTAGTAGGAGAGTATGGAAAAGGTGCAGCTAGCCTCTTCTAGGAGAGGATAGCACAAGAGGCAACAAAACCAGATTGCAGTAAGGCAAATTCCTATTAGATAGGTACGGGGTGGGAGAGAGAGCGGAATTTCACCCTGAGTGTGGTTAAACACTGGAACAGAGGCCAGGAGAGGAGGTGGTATCTCTGTCTTCAGTAGTACTCAGTTCGACTGGGCACAGCCCTGAGCAGCTTGATGTAGTTAGGCCTGCTTTGAGCAGGGGGCTGGACTGCACAAACCTCCAGAAGTCCCTTCTAACAAATTATCCTGTGATCCTGAAGGACTCTGTTCTCGGGAAGGAAAAAAGAGCTGCAAGTCTGTAGAATTTAGTTTCAAATTATACAGTGATGCTAATGCTGTCCCAGGTAGTATCCTACACACAAATGTGATGGTGTGTTAGACCCAGACTGTTATAGTCTTCCTCATGTCGGGAATTTGTTTGGTTTACCCATGAGTTAAATTTCACTACATCTGTAATCTTAGTCAAGTACAAATTATGCATCTGTTTTTGTAAACAACCCGTATATGGGAATCCTACTGCTGTGAATGAAAATCAGCTACTAGAACACTAACAAGATTGGGCTTTAAATTTTCACATATATTTAATAGTATTAAATTTAGCTTTTAGTCTTCCCATTTATCAATTTATATATAGAAATCATTAGAAACAAAACTAACAGAAATGGATGCTTCAGTCTGACTTCCGATTTGAGGCTTTATTTAGAAAATACGCAGAGGGATTAATTTTGTAGCCCAGAATTAAAAATTAAATTTGTTCTGAAAGAAGCAATTAATGAATGCACTACAGTGAAATCTGGAGCATCTCTGATTTGCTGTTAGCTAATTGCTGGATATTTTATTCACTCCAGCAGTTTTATTTCTAGTCAAGATGATCTTTGGCATCTGTTTTGAATTGTTAATAGGGAAATAATGCATTTTTAATAACTGCAGCTATTGCAGTAATCCCTTGCTTGCTCATTTTACAATGTTCAAAATAGACAGAAATAATACAAGTTATCTTGCATTCTCCTATTGTAAGAAAAGTCTTAGGAAGCCTAAGCATATAATGTACTTCCAGCTAGTTGTTTGTCTGTTTGTCTTCCAGTTAGGCCACATGCCTCCTGTGTTTGCTCTTTTTTATTTATTTTTGTTTGGAAATGAAAAAGAAAAAAAAAAGCAAAAACAAAAACAAAAAAAACCCCAACCCAAACAGTAATGTCTGTAGCTTGGGCACTTTGACTCCCTCTCCCTTTCTGCCTCCCAAAGTGGAGCTGTAAAACCAGCATACGCTAGTTGAAAGCTGCAAATTCCATGAGGTGTTCTGTATCCGTTAGTGATCATTTGAATAGAGGTTTTATTTTTGGTGTGAAGGGCAAAGTAAAGGAGACAGTGGTACTCCCTGGAGAGCCTTCCAAAAGGGCCTGGATCCATGTAGTCTTGTACTTCAGTTGCTGAGCCTCTTGCTTGATACGGCTTGCGTTATCTCAGTGGCCTTGCAGCTAGAATATGTGCAAAGCAAAGCCCAGAGATACAATGGCATTCAGAGAAAGTAAATTTAATCATCTCTGCTTCTTGTTTGAAGAACAGTCTGTTCCCAGCATTTTCTAAACACATCTTCTAAACATATCTTTCTAAACAACCTTCAGTTAGTACTTCAGCCTATCTGTATAGGTGCTAGATACCTTATACTAATAACATACACATACTTTCGTGCACCTGATAGTTGTTGACTTGGAGTGTATCACTTGAACCTTCAAGTTACTCAGCTGTTTACACCACTCCTGAACACTCAGGGTTCATTTACAGTCTGAGGATAGTTCATCTGCCCTCTAGCCCTAGTGCTGCTGTAGCCGTTAGCTATTCAGGCTTTTGTGCGATGAGTGTTACAGCAGAAATGGCTGTAGGAATGGCTCCACACAGGAAGATATAATGTAGAAGAGTGCCCATGCTTGGGAATATAAAGTCTTATTCATATCTGTATTCTTTGTATGGATATTTAATAGGCTGACATATGCACCTACAACTGTGGACAGATTTGCTTACCGCTAATATCTAAGCGTCTTTTCAACTGATGTGTTTATTCATAACTATGATTTGCTTGTTCTGATTTGCATGAAATGTTGGCTGTCACTCATTCCTTTCTCCATCCACTTTACCTTCCATCCTTCTAATATTAAATTAGATGCCCTTATCATGTCCAAAGACCATTTTCAAAATCGTGAAGCTAGAGATTTTTCTTTTCTTTTTTTTTTTCCCCAGTGATACCTGTGAAAACAAAAAGATAATGCAAAGGATGTTATAGTACCAAAGAAATCCCATCATTTTCTTGCAGTCTCTACCTGCTTAATGTTTAATCAGCACCTCTGGGAGGTAAAAACATTATTCTGAAAATACTGTACTTATGTGAAATTTTAATGTGGAATCTTTGTTTCACCAGGTAATGTTGGCTTACATGCAACAAACCACAGTATGGAAGACGATAGAAGGATTGATTGTGCTATTTCTTTTTGTCTGAGCCACTGGTAGGCATTGTAGCTATTTTGTTACCATAACTGGTTAACACAGAAGCTTAACTTACAATGATGTGTAGCTGACAGATGCTTCTATATTGTGTTAGAGTGGTTTGGTTTTTTGTAAGCTTTTTCAAGAGCATGGTGAGAATTCTTGCACACTAGGCACACTAAGGGAAGATCGGGAACTTTTTGCTTAGATTCCTGAAAGTGAAGAATACCTGTTTACAGATAAGTTTGGTTCTTTGCAACTCTGTTTATTTTTTCAACTGATGAGCACTATACTGTTTCCCAGGCTTAGACACATAGCAAATACTTCACATGTCCTTCATACAAGCATCTATAAAGACATTCCACTCTACACAGCAGACTCCTCAGCCCTGTGGTAGTTCCCCAGTCAATGATGAGTCACAGGTGAAGCTGTAGTTGCAGGAGCCGTACTTCAGAATCCTTTGTACTATTGATACAACTATTTATTGAAGTTTTCTACCAAAAAAAAAATGTTAAATAGGAATCCTATTTCTAACTGAATAGCGATTGCCTAGCTATACAATTTAGCACATTTAAGCACTGTAGCCTCTCTTTATAATACGCGTAGATTTAAAAGCTTGACAATATTTTTTCAAATTGAGCAAAGGAGTGAAAGCAACAACGTAGCTCAGACCAGCCAGCATACTGCAACAAAGATGGAATGTGCAGATGAAGAAAGCAAAACAGATCCAAACTCTGACCAAATCATATACTCTGTACTAAGTCAGTATGAGGTTCAGATGATTATATAAGGCATCTGTGTTCAAACCCTATGGCAAGGGAAAGCTGGCATTAATTATAGTAATACTTGTAATTTTCCACTTGATGCGTACGTGATCTCGCAATGCAAAAGTGGTGAATTGTCTTCATACACAGCAAACTCTTTGAAAACAATCAGGAGTTGGCAGAATATCATGAAATTTACTATTTGGTTTTGGATTTTCTTGTTTATTCTTCCTTCATTGTGTTCCTTTCCATCCTCCTCCTTTAGCGTGTTGTTTAGTTTAAAGGAAGTGACCACTCGTGGTTGTGTTACTGGTAAAGAAGTGACCTCGTACAAGCTTCCTGCTAGGCCGGCATCCCTTCCTCCACCCGCCATAAAGCACATTATAGCATTACAGATGTAGGTATTCCAAACTGCTTCTTTAATAGCCTTTGTGCCTTCTGGTTTGTAGCACCATTCATGATGCTGGCAACTCTGCATGGAAACAGAGTTGTTCCTCCTACTTTAAAAAACGGTGGGGGGAGTAGTAAAGTACAGATCTGTTACTCATCAATATTTCTGTATGTAAATCACCAGCAGAAGGGGAATGCATCTGTTCTGCATTTTCAGTGGTATGTGGGTAGTGACAATACCTGTGGAAAGTTTCTTTTAAACATGTTAAAAATAAAGGAACCATGGCCATAGTAGGCTGTGTATGTGTATGACTACTTAATGTAGTATTTCCTTTGGGAAAAACAGAAATTGCCCTTTCAAAACAGCTTTTGCCTCCGAGTTTAACTCTAAGTGTTGGCCTAGGCTCATTTGGTGGTTCTTCATTGTGTTGAAAGTCCTGTATCTGAGATTGAAATGGATTAATCGGATCATACTTACAAACAAGTTACACAATTTTGTGGATTTAAAAACAAAACAAAACAAATCTCAAGCTTAATTTTCCTAATGCTGTTCCCTGTGATTCTGTTCCTCTGTCTTTTTTCTTTCTCGCCCCCCTCTTCCTTGGCAGGGAAGATAATGTTCTGCACCAGTTCTGCTGTCCACCTTCGGGGTCTAGTAGTCCATCTTCAAGATAACAGAGAAGCTCGGGGTCGCTAAGTATGCAGTCAGTGCTACACCTGTATAGTCCATCTCTCCTCTCTTACTGGTGTGTATGGGACTGACACTTGCATGGATGCCATAGGATTCTGATTCATGTCAAGTTTGAGTTATTCAGAATGGCACAGCCGTAAATTTTGGCCATTGATGGTTGGTAATCTCCTCTCCATGCTTTTCTACAGCTCTCTTCCTTGTGTCTAGTATTTAAAACACACGCAAACTGTAAACAAATATATAAAATGCACAGTTTATTTTGAACTAAAATAAACGGTACCATAAGTCTTTAAGTGTACTGTGAGTTTTGTTACTGTATGTACGTGGTCATGTGGTATGAAGGGTGCAAACTAATGTGATTTCTTCTCCCCCAAATGTTGAGGCTATCAGGCAGGAGGGGAAGCTATTTTTTAGAATCTGTATTAGGCTGGTTTTACTGCTAACAGTCCTAGAAGTTAGTTTCAAGGTTAGGCAAACATCAACGTGACTTTTTATGAACGTTACTATATAGAGATTAACCGTTCTCTCTTTGCTTTTTGATTGTTCTGAGGACCCAGCACATTTATGTTGTTACAGCAGATACTCTAACTATGAGTGATTACATTTCTAAGCTTCTTTGAGGTCTGTCTGCTAATTTTGCTTGCCTGTGTTTGTGAAAGTCTTGTATTAAGCATTAGCAAAAGTACAAGATCATTACTCATGTATTTCTTTTACCTAACTGGTGACAATATTTTTCTCTAAGCTGTGCACAAGACTGTCGTCAAAGGAATGAACTTGTAATTGAATGGCCCTGTAGCTGCAACCAGATAAATGTGAACGTGTCCATGGGTGTCTAAGAATAGGGTCAAGTTACCATTGCCCAAAAGGCGCTTTGTTGATTACATCTTTCCAGACACGTCTTGTGGCTCTAAAATAACTGGAGGATTTCTACTGGTTGGATCTTCCAAACTTAAACAGCCCAGGCAGATGTACCAAGAAAGAGAATTTCTATGAAGTGGCATTTACTAGCCCAAAGCTAGCAAGAAGGAAAAAACTGATGGGGCGGTGGGGAGAAAAGGCTCTTAAGTCTGTTGTTGCTGTAATGGGTTAAAATGTTACTCCAAACTGTCTGGAGCTCACGTGAAGGCAGAGGTGGTTGGGTGTAGGGTGAAAAGCTGATATTTATTTTTAGTTATCTGTGGCTTTGAGGATGGGATAAAAGCAGAATCATCAGGATCAAGAAGGGAAGAACTGTGAAGGTAGCATGAGGCTCATTCTCATCCTGTATAATGTGCTTTTTTATGATCCTGAAGGAATTAATATAAAAAAACAGAATACAGGTTATTTGCTTTTCAGTTAAACTTGATCAACTGTTTCTATCCTTCCTGTTAAAAGTTATCTTGTGCTTGCCTTAGGTATGATTGTGAAGTGTCCAAGGCCTAAGGAAGAATTTGCTTGTAGAAGGCTAATCTGCCTTCGTGATCTTGCAAGTTTGTCTATGTCCTTTGTTCTGACTGCAGACTGTAAACAATATATGGCTTCTTCTATTATTTGGTTTTGAATGTTCCTTAGTTTCATGTGTTGGTCAGTCATTTGGCATTACAATATATATGAAGTACTTTCATTCCCACTGTAAAATTTGAAAATTACGTATGCAAAAATTGTGTAGTAGATTACTGCAGTTTTTTATATCCCTGGAAGTGCTCTGATGTTTACTGGGTAGGATAAAACATTGAACCGTTTGAATGTTGCTCCCAATTTTGGTCTTTTACTGCTATAATTAAGAGTTTCTCAAGAGTTGCTTCCCAAAGATAGAAACAGTAGGAATTTCTGATATTTTGACTTGCTTATCTCCCTCCCAAATGTAAACAGTAATTAACTGTCTCAGTGTACTGAACTGAAGCACTGTAATTATTCTCTTCCATAGGGTAGGATTTGTCCAATCTTTTCAATAAGTATCTTTTGTATATTTGTGTAAAGGAAAACAAAGAAGAAAGACTACTACTTAAACATGAAAATTAAAACCACCAACTCTAGGTGCCAGCCCTTTTGCCTTGAAGAGACAGCAGTTGATTACCCTGAATGTGGTTGCAGTTAATGATGTGTCTCGGGAGAAAATGAAGTCAAAGACTGATCAGTGTTATTAGCTGTAACCAGACGCTATCATTGGTTGTTTTCTATCTGGTAGTTTTCCAATTATGGGAAAATAGCATCATTATAAGTTGCTGGCATTTGAAACAATTTGAGTTGGTATCAGTAGTATCATCAAATCATGGCATTTACTCTTTGTGGAGCAAATAGAGAAGCTGACCTTCTCTGATGCAGTGAAAGTCAGAAATGCAGAAGTAAACATTTTCCTATTTAAATAAATCATGGCTGGCTAAATAAAACATGCTATGAATCTCAGGATTTTGCACTAGAGCCTAGTAGGGGTTCTCTTTTAGTTAACCAGAGTTTAGAAGTAGATGACCTAAATGCTGCGCATTATTATAAAACAGAGAAAGGTACCAGTGGAAAAATTTGCTTTTTCGCCTGATCCTTAGATGCATTTGGACTGTTTCTGTGAAGAGTGAAGACTGTCTTATTGTGCATTCTGGTATGGAAGGTGGAGTAGAAATGGCATTTTTCATAGACCAAATTTCTTCATTCAGGAGCTGTTTTGGGAGAATTCAGTTAGAGAATTTCTTCTTTGGCACCTGTAGGCACTTGTACCTAGTAGGATCAGGCTATTTTGTTTTTCTTCTGCAATGTGGAGTTCTCCTTTGCAAACATATTCAGCTCTTACATTCTTTTGGGTGGTTTTGCCTAAAATAAGTGGGTGAGACCAGTTTTGCAGAGCAACTACTGACTTGCTGTTATTTGCTGTACTTGTGTTACTTTCTCTCTGTAATGGATGGTGGGAAGTCATTAAAACAGCTGAGAGCAGTGTGTGCGGACCCTTTGTGCTTGAATGGTATGGATTTTTATGCACCACTAGATGGAGCAAAAAAACCAGTTCAACTGTGATAAATTAGAGACTTATCTCCCAAAGTAGACTTTAAAATAACTCTAGCTGAAGCAAAATATTGTGTAACATAAAGAGAAGAAATAATTCCCTGAAAAATGTAGTAGGGTGCAGATCTTAAGCATGACTGAAATCAAGCTTTTAAAATTCTCCCTTAGCCATTCTACCAGCTATGTAATTGAATGTGGATTGCCACAATTTCAAGCAACTCAAGATTCCTAATGAATGTGAATTATGTATATAGTTTATGGCCAAGGAAGCTCCTTACTTGAGCAGGTGCCTGGGGATGGCAGAATGTAACCTGCTGATCAGAATGGAGCAGCATTGAAGCAGCATTTAAGGTGAGTCGTAGAGGTCGTTGTCAAGAGGTAGGGACTTGGCTGCTGTCCCCTCTGAAACCACCTGACTTCCAGTTTTGAAAGAGGGACATTCATGTTATGCAATACTGATTTGCCAAACTGACCATTTTGAAGTGCAGCACTAAGTCCTTTTTCACCTCAAATACTGAAACGGAGCACGAAGTTCTCAGAAAATGTAAACCCCAAAATGTCTACACAAGCATCTGTGAAAGTACTTTACTATCTTTACGTCGTTGCCAGGATTGTGAGTGGTGGTAGCATTTTTCGAGTTTTTTACAGCAATTGAATAGTTCCTGAAGTGGTGGCTAGAGGGAGCTCCAATGCAGTCTGTTTCAAAGCTTTCTCAGTAAGTGAATCATTACACATACAGCCTATTTTATTACCTGAAGCTGTAGATGAAAACAAAGGAGGAAGCCATCTATATTTACTTTTGCATGCTATTAACACTGGCGATTGATAAGTATTTGATCATGGGGAATGACAAAATGGATATATATGCCAGCATGCTCTACAGTCAATGTTGTTTATTTTATAATTATTATCATAAATATATTGTTTGTTTGTGTAGTTTGGTCTGCCTCTACCTTCCTCAAGTTGTAATACAGAATATATTCCAGGGAAGGTGGGTGCATGTGTTTAGCAATATATGAATAGTCATATGGGGTATTTAGACATCCTACTGTCAGATGTCTGATGGTTATGTAGAAAGGAGTATAAGAACAAGACAAACATACAGTGATACGTCTCCTAGGCTCCTGTAGACTTTGGCAAGAAACTAATCCATAGGTGATGTCTAGTAGATTTTCAAATAAATTGATAATTACTATTTAAAAAAAAAAAGCATGAAACAATTTCAAAACTGCTAGATAGATGTTTCTGCTATCAAAGCAGCAGAAATTCTCATGTTACTGTTCTACCTCTACTACATTAATTATAATAATTCAGTTAAGGGTATCACACCTGTATTTACAGGGCATTTGGTGTTATGAACTTTTTCTCTCATGTGCAGGTATGTTTCACAATTTCTTTTAACTTCACAAAATGTGCACAGCAGTTGCTCAGACTGGGTGGGGAATCTGTAAGCAAGCACAGCTGTGCAGAAAGTTTGAATCATCTGCAGCAGTAATAGCTTAATGTGACTCAGCTGAACAGAAGCTTGATTTTTATTCCCTCCTTCCCCTCCTCTACTGCCTGGTGAAGGACACTGCCTTCCTTTCTGAAGGGAGGCCCTGGTACCCGACAGGATTACCTGAATGTGCCAGGTAGTGAACTCAGTGCTTGTTGGGGCCGGTTCCTAGCTGTGATCAGGGGATCACTTGTTCTGATGAGCTGACAAAAATGGATAGATAAAGAGGAGACAGAACTTAATTGAGTCAGTCCACAAGGAGAAGCAACATCTAATGAGTTTGGTGAGAGTTTTTCCTGGCTATCTCTGGATCAAATTCAGCCTCCTTCTCTCAGCTACTGGTTGGCTTTTATGACTCAGTCCTGCTGCCATTCAGTTCCCACCCTGTGACACAGAGATGTTCGTTTACTGACCCTTAAAATAGACTTTGGAGACCTTCTTGGGGATGGGAGGGACTCGCTCAGAGTGCGTTATTTTTGTTTTTCACAACAGCATGCTACAGGGTCAGAAGGAAAGAGTAGCTATACAGCTAACGTGTTTGGGTTTGCATAGTAAGGGTATAGTAAACATTTGGGTACTCATTAAAGACAACTTCTATTAAATAAAGATGCTAATAAGATCCTGATTAGTATGGCTTCCTTTGTGCTCAGTTAACATCTTTATCTGCAATTAATGTTTTACCTTGGTCGTTTCTGTAAAATATGGGTGTTGCTGTTTTCCCTTTAGAGTTGGGGATGAGATTTTAGAACATTTGAAAATAATTATCTGTATTTACTAAACAAGCTGGGAAGCTGAAATTTCAAATAACCAAAACCCATTTCTTCCTACAGTTATGTTTACTTTCCATATTCAAGTGAAAATTTTTACACGGTATTTTTCATGAAAAATACATCCCTTTCTATTTTCTAGTGTTTCAAGCAAGTGCTTTTGGTTTTATACCCATTAGAGTTATTTGGGTTTCTTTTTTTTGATGTTATTTGTATGCTCTTTGGCCTTTAGTGATTTTTGGCTGATGCATTCATAGAACAAATGGATAAAATCAACCCAGTTTATGATCCATTAATGTAAGCATTTTTTCCTAAAGAAATTATGTCACTTCTCATTCACCTCTGAATTTTTTTTCTAGCCAATCACTGGAGCATTGCACACCTGAAAATGAGATAGTATTGAAATCTGTCTTGCTCTCTTCCTCAATTAAATTCATCTTTATGGAGAATTCAATTAGTTGTAATTGATATTTTATGACAAGATTTTGCCAGAGGCTGGTGTAGTGCAGATAATTAATCTTGATCAGGAAATGTTACTTAAATAATTTTATTTTGTAATCCTACAAGCAGTATTATTAATAAGGTGACACGTATTCTGACACTGGAAAGAATGGGCAGCTAGCCCGTTGTTCAGTCTCTTAGATGTAGCAGATGTTTCTGACAAACAAGTTTGTTTGCTTGTTGGTCACGAGGTGTCTGATTAAAGCAATTTCACTCAGCTTTGTTCTTTGTTAGTGGGTGAGCTCTCAGCTGTGCCCGCTGCTGTCAGCTGGCTGTGGAAGCCACGAGATTGCTGTTGGTGCCTCTAGGATTCAGCATGAAATTGAGGTGCTCTCCACATGTGTTTAGCTCTTCAGAAGCCCACAAAGACATATCTTCTGCTTTATAATGAGACTTTACTATTGAAGGCTCCTTTTCTTTTTTTTTTTTTCTTTTTTATTTTGGGGAGCTCAATGAAAATATATTTAATTCAGTGCTGCCAATACATACTGGATTCCAAGTAAGACATGAACAGTAGTAGTTCTTCCCACAAACTGCTTGGTTAGATTACTTCAAGGCAAGAAAATAGCTAGTGCTTTTTAAAAAAAAAAAAAAAAAACTGAAAACAACTGAGTAATAGGCATTATCAATTCATTTAACATTTTTCATTAAAGACTTAAGGATGATCAAAGAGCCAACAAGGGAGGCAAAGGTTTAGGTGTGTAAGTGGAGCAGCAGGAAGCCTGTCATTTTATTACAGATGAGGCTAAATGAATCCTGAGCTTTGCTTTCATGTTTCATTAGGCATTTGTCTCAGCCACAAAACTTAGTCCAGCTTGAGAAAGTCTGCAGTTAGCTTAGCCATGAATAGGAAAATTTGGGAGGCAATTTTTATTAGCCTCCATGTAAGATGCTTTATCTGTCAAAACTTGGAGTGGTAAAATATGTAGCTGTGGAGGCTAGAACTGAAGATGAGGTGGTGCCTCCTCTAGCCAGATGTGCAAGTTTCTGCCAGTTGTTTGTTTTATCTAATTCTCTGGTACTGAAAAGTTAAATGGTAGAATAGTCTTTGGGTAATATGTATGAAATTGAAGGATGGGGAAGATTCATTTGAAGCTTATTCTCTTTAGGTATTTTGACGTTTTCCTTCCTTGTTCGTTGTGTTTTGAGGGCTTTTCGAAAACAATTTCACAGTAGTGTGTGTGTGTATATACATATATATGCACACATATATAGCAGTTTCCCAAGTATGATTGTTCTCCAAATATGTACAGCTGCATCCAGATGGCAGTCAGAACCTTTGGCCTTCTCAGATGCATCTGGGACTGCATAGTCCGATTTCTTGGTTTCCATTGAAGTTATACTGGTTCCCATGGGTACAAAGGCACCCTGCACTGTTCTACTGTAAATACTGTTTGGAACATAGAATGAATATGGCAATCGCTTGTGAACTCTGAAGTTATGTAAAGCATGTAGTCACCTTATTGTGGTTTCAACTGGCTCCTTTTATTATGAAAAGTTGTGAAAATTATTATTATGGTAAATTTTTATATCTACTATATAAATGTATACGTACATATATATATGCACACAAATATATAAATTTTTTAGATCTGCTACTTATACACTCTGATATTTGTGTAACTTCTAAGTGTTGGACAAGAGCCACTGCAAACTGGGCCTGTGCGGAACCCCTGACTTGTCCTGCAGCTGCCCTTGGTGAAACCCAGCACCGGTGCAGAAGAGTCTGTAGCCTACGGGATCCATTTGGTACTGTCAGGAAGGTGCCTGTCTCAACTTCTCAGACGTGTTTGAAAGTCAATGTGCCTCTGTAAATTCACTCAGCACGCTTGATAAATGTAAACTGCCAGTTGGCTGAAAAATCATGTTTCCTTTCTATTGACTAGGTTGCTCTGTAGCTTCCCCATCCTGCTTCCAGCATGCACACTTACTAACCCCACTTTTTGTTGTTTTGCCACAGACATGCTGACGTAGCTCCAGTTGTGCTTGTTTTCAGATTCTGTGGTAGTTCGCTAGTTGCATGGTATTTAACTTAGATTTGTAAGCCTTTTCTTCCAGAAAACAATGATGCTTTTAACAAAATCTAACCCCATTTTCAATTCAGTAGGTCTGTAGCCTACAGGAGGAGTAGAATTACTAAAACATTTACTGTGCATATGTAGTGACAAAAAGGTTATTTTCTCTATTTAAAAGAAGCATCATAACCTCTGACAGACTGATACAGTGCACTACAATGTAAATCATTGAATTTGCTTATGTAAATATCTCTGTCAATTTTCTTTTTCAGAAATGATGAAATTAATATAATTGATGCAGCTTTACCAAGTAGTAGGGAAACAGCACATTGATCGTAGGTCTTTGAATCCTCTTAACAGCTTGTGTAATTCTGTTACATTTCCCGGGAAACAAAAGGGTCACGTACACTGATCTATAGCATCTTGTAATCTGCTGCTCCTTCTTAAATGCTAGGTAATCAAAGACAAATGTCACTGACATGCAGAGAAATAATCATTGATTGCAAGTGAACGTATTGAAGTAGGTTGAAAGTCATATGAATTCTTAAACTGTAATACTGATGTTTCTGGGCAGCTACAGGAACGAATAGCTTTGTCATGGTACGTGATAGATTAGCTTCTGGCAGCATAGACTGTGGCTCACACTGTCTACAGATCTGTGCAAGGGAATAAGGCTCCTCTTTAAGCCTTTTGTTTTTCTGTATGTATGTAAGCATTTGCAGTATGCAAACTACAGGGAGGTGCCTGCAGTATATGGTAATATGTGGGAAATACTTAAGCTGCAAACTTCTCTCAGAGCACTCATTCTGAACTGGGGATTTAAAATCTGCTGGCTTGAAGATGAGAAAAAAACCGTTAGTCTATAAACCAATATGAAAAGTGGAATAAAGTCTGTCACTGAACCACTCCTGTGGTGCAGCCATGTACTGTTCCATACCAACAGATCTTTTAGGCTTTGAACTGTCTGCAGTCATAATGTTCTTAAGTATACATGAAGGAGATCTACCCAACAGAAATAGTTGCCATTTTAAAGGATGAAGTCATAAGTCTCTGCTCTTAGGATATAATGTAATGGAGCCAATTTGGTGTGTTCATTTTCATATTCAACTTGATGGTTTTTTTACTTTGCTTCATCACTCTTGCACTTCAGGCTGCTGCTAGCTGTTTTAGGAGGACAGTAGTAACACTATAGCTTGCAAAAGGACACATGATATTCAAACACATGTTTTAAATTACCCATCCTTTTTAGGTTTACTCAACAGCCTTTGTTTTCTGTTATTTTTCAGTCAAGTGATCTCAAATGCCATGAAAGGATACTTGCAGAATTTAGATCTTTGTGGTACCTGGGTGCACACTGGTATGGGGACTTGTGCAGAGAGTACCCTTCTGTCTATACCGAAGCTTCTGTGCTTTGTCCTTGCAAGTGGTATAATTTTGCTTACACTGGGGGTAAGCAGTCACACAAAAGAGCAGTTAGCCTGACTAGGTTACTCTAAGTGCTTAATTCACAGTAATTGACAAACCTTACACATAATGTTAAAGTGTTTTCAGATTTATGACTCTCATAAGCATCACTTTCTTTGCAGATGATATGCAAACAAAGGGAAAGGTAGCTGATTCTGGCCAGTAGACACAAATGAGAACTTTTAATGGAGAGTAAGTTTGTCCAGCCATATTGTTGAACAAGACATTTTCAAACACTTCAGGTCTCAGATTACATTAGCATGCTGGCCCTTTGCCTCACAGAGGATTAAACATAGATCTGGAAACTTTAATGTCTTCAAATCAAATTATATACAATTGGCTGCTGCTATCAGCAAAGCACTTTCTCTTCCTTCTTTGGAAAACCTCAGTTCCCATGTTGCATGTATGAGTTGGTTTTGTTTTCATGGTTCTAAATTTGAGCTGCAAATAGTAGTGAAGTTTGTTAATAAACATTTGATCTTCATGTAACTCTGGGAATAAGTGTAATTTAAATGATGGGCTTTACTTCTAACAAACCCAAAACCACATCACTGCAATATTTTAATACGAAATCAGTTCCTCTGGCAAGATATCACCTTGAAAACCAAAGCTGATTAGATGTTCAGCAGATAATAAATTCTAAACTGTTTGCTGTCATGAGGGTGGTTCCTTGATAAAGATATTTCCCCCCAACCCCCCCGCCTCTGCCAAAGTTCAGGGCTGGGGGACTTGCAGCTCCTTTGGAAAACCCGGTAGAAAGCTGGGATGCCTAAATACAAGGCGTACATGATTGGCGTGAACTCTGAAACTGCATCATAAGACATAGCGGTGAACAGTCTTAAACAGCAGGGCCATTAACCTTTAGATGTTATTGCTGGAGTTAATCTAGCTGGTGGGAGTTTTTTAAAATTAATTTTTCAAATAACATCTTTCACTGTACAATGTATTACTATGAAACTGAAATTAGAGCATTTCTTGAAAAGGAAGCTTCTCCAAGTCCCCCCATTGTTATTTTTGCAGATTGCTCTAGCAATGCAGGCCCCAACTTTGTAAGCACAAACTGAGTTTTGTTTAGTATAATTCTGTTGTCTCTGTACAGAAATTAAGTTTTACTTCTGCACAGTCTTCTCAAATTAATGAAGCCAACTGAGCTTCTAGTCTGGCTATTTCCTCATGGCTTTAGCTTCTTGTTGGAATGGCTTTGTTTCCTAGATATTACTTTTCTTATAGATTTAAAATCTCTTTGAGATACTATGATTATATTCTGATTTGGAAAGCATGTCATAAAAATGAGTGTTTGGGCATGCTTCTGTGCTGAACACTCCTAAAATTATGACAGAACCCTGTGATGCAGAGGGAAGCCTCCTGAAGGAGGAAAAATGAAAGAAAGCTTGTGTGTATAGCTTGCACGCAGCGCAAAACAAATTCAGTTACTTTTCTAAGTATGCCAAGTAGAAAAGTGTGTTCAGTTTTCTGAAAGCTCTTGTTTTTCTGTCTTTGAAGTAAACCTTTTCGTCACTTAGCCATGTGGTATCTGGAAGAGATCCAACAAAAAACTCTTATTAATCAGTTGGTTTTCTGAACAACCAGTTGCCTGCTTAGATTTATAATCCAGCTTTAACTGTTAGCGACCTGGGAAAATGAGCTGCACTCTGAGGACAGGCAATACGGGCTTTCCAGCTCGGAGCAGCGCAAAACCTCTAGACCCAGCAGAACTCTGCTTGGGAATCTAAGTCATTCAACCCCAAAGTGAGGAAAGCTTTTTATTTCTAAGAGCAGCATTAAACATGTATTTAAGCACTTTCTTGTCCAAATGGTTCATTAAAATATTTGAAGAGAAGAAAAAATGAGAAGCAATAATATCAGTGGTATTCTTTAAAGTTCCTAGTCCTTCCTTCTGAATGCTGCCTTTCCATAGGTGAATGGTGCCAGTTATGTCAGTAAAGCTATTAAATTGTATATTGAAAAGAAAGGCTTAATTTGAACTATATTCTGGGGGTTTGTTCCAATGACTAATATCAATTGAGTGATGTTTAGGTCTGGCCTACTTACCCACGCAATTCTGCGGAAACCTCTGGAATTGGGCTGTTCTACTTTTAGCTGTATGGTTCAGACAGGCTACTGTGAGACAGGTTCTCTGAATTGAATCCACATGTGAATGTAGCTGCCAGAAGCATTACAGGTTTCCTGAGAGCTTCTGCCTTTGCAACTTACCTGTTTTAAGAGTGCAATATGTCCCCCAGAGAACTGAAGGACAACACGGTAACGAGTTGGTGGAAACAGTAGGTCAGAATAGCCATGACACATCAGAGCGAACGTCTGTCCAGGCCAGTGCCTTATCTCTGACAGTGGTCCATAGCAGTGCCAAGGCAGACGTATACGAGTAAGACAAGCGTGCCATTATACTAGTCTGCCTTCAGTTCTTGAATATGTCTTGATTCACTTGTATTGCACTAATTATTACAGGACACAGCTGTATGTCTGATAAACGATGCTCCAGCCAGAGAAGACATTACAGCAGAGCTTCTAGCCATATATCCATCTGATTCCTCCTAATTTCTGGCAGGAGCCCAATCTCTTCATTAGTTTCTGGTCTGTGATATTCAAATTAGAATTTCCCACAGCTTGTTTCTTCAGGGCCATTTGTCTGGGACCTCAGGTAAAGGGCTGTCTAACAAAAGTGAACACTGAACTGCTAGCCACTGCGTCCCTTTAGCTCAGAGCACTTATGGGGGTTTTTTGGGGGAATGTGTCCTCCCTGACGGCTTGGCAGATCTCTGGGCAAAGCCAGGAGCTGAGACATTGCTGAGCAGAATTTAGAGGTGGGAGGCTAAAATTAACACGAATGATCCCTTGTTACTGTTTTCTGTTAGTTCTCTGTTAAGTCACTTCACCATATTGTGGGTGCTTTGGAAACTTGACCACTAAGCAACTAATTAAAGCGGAGCAGATTGAAGATGATGCAGCTTTCTGTATGTTGTTGAAATGCAGCATTATGAAGAAGACATGATACTGTGCAGTGGTGATTATGGCTTTCACTTGGAGTTAAAGCAAGTTGGGAGTCAAGCTAGACATTCTGGAATCCTATCAGAACTCACAGAAGTGACTTATACTAAGTTCACACAGCATATGAAGGGATGATTTTGTTTGATGACCAATGTAATGGCTGGAATATAATTTCCAGTTTTGTTTCTGTGGGAGGGGGTTGTCCTTCTGTTACTTTCTTTTTGCCTGTTATGATTAGATGCTGTGGGCTTACCTACCAAATGGAGTACTAAGACTGGCATCTAAAGCATTCATCAGTGCTAGTTTCAGACCATCCTCAAGCAAGCGTAAATATTTCCATTTAATGAAGCTGCACTTTGGAATATAAATAAATAATTTGGTCCTCTTTTGTAACTGAACGTGTGGAGTGTCACAGCATCAGCCTGCAGTGAACAGGATTCCCTTTCTTCTGTGTACTGCCAGTTCATACGAAGAAACTGTGACAAGCAGCAATTATTCACTGAGCAATATCTAGCACAGTGTCTTAAATATTTAATATATTATTCTCTATTCCTTTCCTCAGCACTAAAAATATGCAATACCATGCTGCTTTTAGCACCAAAGGTTTGATACAGCTCAGAATTGTCTTTCCCCCTCACACACATGCACTCCGAGTCGTCATTTGCAGATGGCATATCTTAGTACTGTGATGCTCCAAGTGAATTTCACTTCTTAGCCAAAAGATGATATATTTAAGCAGTCTTTATTTGGGATCAAGCTGTGGGTTTGCTTCAGCTACAATTATTTTATCTGCCACCATTGTGTATTTTCATGCCAGAAGAATATCTTGGCTTTTCTCAAATTGGAAGTTTTTCTTGCTGCTTGCACAATGTCTGCTTATGTTATGTAGTTATTTGTAGCCTCTGTCAGCAATAAGGTAGGTAGTACTTGTGGTCTCATTTATCCTCTGGTTAACAGATAATGAAGCAGTTGCAGCCATCTGCACTGATGGAAATGGACTGCTTCTATCCCAGCTTAGCATTATTCAGTAGAATTGAGCCTCTAGGGCTGGTAGTGGCCCATGGGACCCTGAGAAGGGGAGGCAACCGTGCTGAGCTATCACAGTGTGGGGACTCTCACAAGATCATCTGCTCAGTGTAGTAAGAACCTCCATATAACTTTGCGCTCTCTCAAGAAAGTTAACAAATGCTCTTAAAAGGCTTATAGCACAGATAGTGCTGGACTACTAGAATTACTATATTCTGTTTATCCAGTCTCAGCAAGAGCATAGTTCCTATGTGGTTCTCCTACACTGGTGCTTACTGCAATCACATTGAAATCTTTCTTAGAAAAGCGTTAATGATTTACATTGTCACCGTTCCATACTGAGAGACAGAATAGTTTAAGGTCTCTGTTTGTAATGCTGTCTCCCAGATCAAAAACACTCCATGTCTATTATCACAGCTGAGTAAAGCAAGATTTAAGATTGTCAATTCTTCGAAGTATTCATTCTCTACCTTCTCTGTGTCCATATGGTAGAAGGAAATCTGTCTTACACAGTTTCAGAAGTAATCTTCAATAAGACTGATTTTTGTATTTAGGAAAAACAGGTTTTTTCATAACAAAAAAGCAAAATAAAACAGAACTTGTATAATTGTTCAAGGTACCAAGAAGCTAATTGTGTGTCTCACTTAAATCTGCTAAAACATTGTGGAATATGATCTTTTAAATACCCAATTGCTAGGAATCCTGTACCCCCAGGTTTGCTCACTAGACAGTGTGAGTAACAGGTGTTACAGCCTGTGGTCTTGTTTTTTACTTCAGGACAGAATGCTCAACTAGAATTGTATTTACTCTTTTTGTCTATGGATACCTAAAGCCCACTGAATAAGACAGTGTCTGAATTTTAGACCAATGATTTCTTGGTAATATTTTTATTTTCTCCTGCGTAATACACTGCAGAAGTGGGCTATTTATGATTTCTGTGCTAGCTGATGGAAATAGATGTAAGCTCTAAGCAAGTTCATAATTCAGGAGTTGTGTGTATCCATATTTTGTATAATTGTTTTAGCCTTGAAAGAGGTTGTTATTACCAACAATTACACACATTCTTCAAGTTTCATGCTGACCATGTTAGTGCCAAATAATCCAACTGGGTATAGCCCTGTGTGCCAAGTTTAGTTACAGTTCATGCGGCGATTTCTCTGCCTTTTCTCTAAAATGTCAAGAATTTGCATGACGAAGAGATGTCAGTCAACTGACTCATCAGTGAAATTGGTGCAGATTACCTCAACTGCCTACCTAGAAGGACCTTGCAAACTCCATGGAAACAAACTTGAGATACAAAACAGCCTGCAGGGTTGTTTAGAGCATTTCCCTGGTAATGCAGGATACTTCTGCAGTTTGTTTTCTTCTCTTTAGTGGTGGTATAAGTCTTAGCTCAATTTTCAGCCAATTCCTTGGGCATAGATCTACAGTTAATAGTAGTTTGTTTGGGTTTTTTTAATTTCTTGTGCATGTACAAAGTGGAAATTGTACATATATAGACAAGTCCATTATATTTTTAATAGTATATTTTTAATAGCTCTATCATTAGATAGTGTATGGATTTCTTTCTGGACTACAAATGTACTGAGTCAGTGCCCGTTAGGAATAAACAAATAGGATTGTTAGGCCTTCCTGCTTGCTTTCTTTAGAGCAATGCAATATTTTTTTCCTGTCCAGTTAATTTGTTTTTAAAAACAAAAACAAAAACCAAAAAACAAACAAACATTGTTTTGAAGTAACCTAAAATAGATATGTTTTTATTTTTCCTGAAAGAGACATTCCTGAAATTACTTTGTGTAGAATGAGATATTTTGTTTGCTGTAGCTTAATGGTACTGTGTTCAGGATTTGGGTTATTTTTATGTTTTAAATTAACTTTCCATCTTTGAGCAGTGTTTGGAAAGAAACCAAAAGATTTAAATGAGATTTTAGATGTCAAGAAAGAAGGGGAGTGATTATGTGATATACTAAAATTATTCTGTAAATTCAGTAAGAATTAACGAACTTTCTGTACCCCAAATCCAGATCTTTCAATAGATTTTAAACTTGATTTCTCCTGTTTCTACTGGCTTTTTTTTCTTGGCCACTAAACTTTGTTTTTCATGTTGTCAGCCTACTCCTGAGGCTTTCCACAACGGCAAGTTGAATCGGTGGATGGGTGACCAGCTTAAAAGGCTAGGTCATAGCTTTTTCTGGGCACGTAACCCTCCTTAGTGTATGTCTTGGTTTCCATCTTGCTCCCCAGTAGCGATCTGTTTGTGGCTCTCATCCAAGGAGATTTCTTCAGTTCAGCTCATGTAGCTTCTCCTGAGTGTGACACTGTTTTCATATCCAATCTTCACATAAGAAAACCAGTAATAAGCCATTCATCACAGGGCTGCTTTCATTCTGTGTTTGATTGAAGAAATTAATTGTGCAGGATGGGGAGTTTCTACCATAAAGACTTCACTGTAAGAGACTCGGTCGTCTGCCTCTGAGCCCCTGGCAGAAGGGCTCCCCGGTGACACACTGCAGGGGCCCAAAGCTACAGCGGGCTCTCGCCGTGACGTAGGCTGCCCACCACGTAGGCAGCACTTCTTTAAAGCAGATAGACTTTTGAAGCCCTTCCGCCACCCCGGTGCCCGCGGGACTTGCTGAGCACATCGGCAGCTACTGCGGCTCTGTGTTGCCAGCTACCAAGTTGATTAGATCTGTGGCTTTTCGCGTTTGGGGCTTTTTAACTGCAGTTACTAAGTGCCTAAACAGTTACTAATAGCATGCTGAACTGCTATTAGCAGCAGCAGGGAAATTTCTGGAAAGCTATCTCAGTAAAAATGGAACCTTTCAGCCATGTTCCAGGACAGCACCAAGATGGGTATTTGTGCTGTGGGAACTGTGCTTTTTCCTATGTATTTAAAAATATATGCACCTCCTGACTGAAGCTTTTGGTCGTTGGGGAGCCTACCTTAGGTGTCTGTCTTCAGAAAGAAAAATGAGGTATTTTTAATGAAGCTGTAATCCTGCTACTTGTGATTGTATAAGGAGTCCCTGAGGTCACAACGTGCTCAATGTCATTCGGCACCACAATCAAGGCTGCGCCGGGGTAGAGGCTAATCAGCGCTGCCTTGTGTCTCATTACCATCTCTTCTTTATGCACAACATATTGTCACTGCACAAAGACGGAGTCTGTTAAATATTTATTTATAGTAAGAAAGGCCAAAACTGTTCAGAGAAGATTTTTTTAAATCTCTGTAAAAGCAAGGCAAAAAGTCACGCTCAGTGAGCAGGTTGGCACTTCCGTAGCATGCTGTTAAGCAGTGAACTTAATTATAAGTAAATTAAGTTCACCCTTTTCAATTGTTAAACTAACAATGAGCCACAAAGCCAACATATGTAAGCCACCCCCTCAAAATTCATCACAATTCACTAATCTTGAACTCTGGAAGCAAACAAATTACAGGGTGGAATAAGCTACTAAAAGCTATTTTAAAGCTTTAGTTAAAAGCTATTTGGACAATATGGTTTGTTTCTGTTCCTGTACAGCTAGTTCTTGCATATGCTGTGTTTATGGCCTCCTTCCTTCACAGAACCCCATTTATTTTTGTAAACATACCAGTAATCTTGGGATTAAAAGTAAAGATTTGCCATTGATTTACAAATACCCACTGTAAATATAATTAATACAATTCTAATGCTAATTTTATGAACTTCCTTAGACCATGCACATTTATGACTATATGAGCAAAGATTGATCTATGGCAGTTTGTATAAGGGATATAAATGGATAACTGTGAATAACCATTTAAAAATCACTTCTAACATGATGTTGGAGTGTTCATTATGAGGCTTTGGCTAGTGTTTTATTACAGCCTGTAGCAAAACTGTTTTCACCCTAAAAATTTAAGTCTATATCATACATCTGTTTATTATAAACCTGAAGTCGTGCTCAATGAGAGCAAGTCTAATTAGTAATACCATACTACATGTTAAAATATTGCTGCTTAAACATAAACATAGTCATAATCACCTTGGTACTTACAGTGTCTTAACTAAACTTTCTGCTGCAGCAATTCTTCAGGACAACCGTATAGTTGCCCTTTTGGGTAGAGAACACAAAGCCACAGAATGTAAGGATGACTGTTCTGTTAATGAATAAATTAAGTAACCTGATGCCCAGTGTGAGAAAAGTCAGCAAGAGGGTAGAATGGAACTTCACAAGGCTCTCACAGAAGAATTTTGCCCAGTTCCCTGTTCCATGCAGCTATGCTATTTTTGCTTAGTGGAGATACTAAGGATGAAAGCAATGTGGCCAGGAATATGTACTTGTAAGCTGCACAGTGCTATTCTGTGATCATGATTTGGTTTACATACACTGCCCTATTCTGCTGCTATTCTTTGCCAGTAAGCCTTGTGGTGAGGACCCTTCTTGCATCTTGAAATTACATACACGCCTAAACTAAGCATCAACCTCACAGTTTGTTGAAAGGCGATTTGTGCTCAGGAACAAATTCCAGCAAATGTGATCAGAGAGTAACGCAGATGTGTCTGCTGTAGAGAAAGCTAGCACCTCCAGGAAGGACGTTTGCAGTGCCTGAAGTTTTCAAGCATTTACGGTGTAAAGGTTTCTGATGCTTCCTAAGGCAGGCTGTAATACTCATATATGCTGGTATATTCTGAGGTTCTGCACTGATGCAAGTGCATTGAGCTGAGATTTTACTGCTAAGTGTACACAGTGCAAGACTGAAAGTAGAAGACAGGTTCTGGAAATGCTTAATATAGTCGTGCATACGGTAGAACTTGTGTCATTCATAGAACAAAGACGGTAGAACTTGTGTCAGTCATTCATAGAACAAAGTATTGTCATTCGTGTATAACAAATACAGAAGGGTAGAGTGCTTTTAAAATATTGAAAATTGATCATGTTTTGACTAGTTCAAAAAAATGTTTCTGTAATTCCCCTTCCTCTAGTGTATAGGAAATAGCTGTTGGGTTTTTTGTTTGGGTTTTATGGTTTTTTGTTGGTTTTTTTTTTTTTTCCAACCATGTTTAATGGCATGCTAACTATTATGAAATGTCAATAAAAAGGAAGAAAATGTAAAGTCATTAAGCATTTGACATTTAAGGACATAGTATTTTTTAATAGTTTTAATACTTCATAATTTTATTCTTCTGCTATCATCTCAGGACTTCACTGGAAACACGAAGCAGCATCTCAAGTGATCCACTCAGGTACTGTACTAATACAGATGTTAATTTTAGGTTTGAAATAATAGAAATTACGTCTATTCTGTATCAGCTGTACATCACATAACTTTACCTTACAATGCAAAGCCAGTAAAGGCATTGACCAAATAGCTGGATTTTTCTGTTTTAGAGGGGATAGTGTGCTGTCTTCCAGGATTTCCAACTTGAAATTCAGTTCTAGCTTCAAACACTGTATTTGTTGTCAGAGGAGCATGAAGGGAAGGGAGGAAGGGTGTGTTTGTGCAGGCACATGGGCAAAACATCTCTCTCTCTCAGATTTTTATAACCTTAGATTGTGCTGAAAACATTTGACCTTCCCTGGCAGTTTTATACTGCTTTGAGTGAACAATACTGATTGTGTCGAACTGTCATTCATGTTTTCCACTGCTCAGCGTTTTGATAAAAGCACATGTATAAACTTCAGAGAGTACTGTCATATGAGTCATTGCAGTAACTAAGATTTTACTTTGATCACTCAATTTAGAAAAAAATGCTTAGCACTGTTAACAGTGCATATCAAATGGGCACCTTGCATCTTTTATTCTCATAGTTGCACATTAAAGAGTGCATCAAAGTCGCAGACTTCCTTTGATTAAGTTGGGGCAGAGTCCCTTCCTCTCAAATTGACAGTTGTTTTGGTAAAAGTCTTCCTTTGGAGACATTACGGATTGAGGATGTGACTTTTCCCCACATTGTGTAGTTTTAATCTTGCTTGAACAAAACATTAGTGGGAACTGTTCTGTTTAACCTTAATTCAAATTAAAGGCCCTCTCTAATCTTCCGTTATTTTCCAGTGTATGGTCCTCTAAAAGTAAAGAGTATGCCTTATTATCATTTCCTAAAAACACACACATGCACACAGCCTATGTTTTAATATTATCTTTGTCTTCAGCTCAGCATAGCAACACTGGACAATGTTTAGTCATGACTGTAGTTTTGTTCCCATCTCCCTGGTTGACTGGAACACTGTTTCTTTGTGTGGTAGGACAATGCAGGAGGCAATGTCAACTTCCCCCCGCCCAGATTTTCTGCAAACTTATTTTAGCAAGAACATCGTGTAGCTGGTTTGTGATTTACCATTCACTAGGATAAGGTTCCCAGAACCAGGTATTGCTGCCATCTTTATTCCAGGCTAGATAAATCTTTGTGAAAATAGCAGATTTTGTTACAATGTTTTTCTTTCTGGTGGAATTTTTTCTACGGGACGATATCAGAAAAATGGGGAAGAATTAAACAGATGTAAGAAGTGGCTGAATTTTAACATTCGGTGGGAAAAGGAATATTTTTTGAATAGATTTAGTTGCACTGAATAGACATGTTTTCTAGAAACTGCAGTGGTTGAATCATGTTCAGTTGCTACAGGATCATAAAAACATGTGAATATTTCCTTGTTTTAAACTATTTTCAATAAAATTGAGACCATTTGATTTAATATCCACCAATATGGCCATTGCTGCATGGCCTCATGAACCATAAAGTTTAATACACACAGTATATGTGTAAAGTTCAATGGCATTGGCTCTCATTAGTATGCGTTCAGTGGGTAACACTTTCTTAAGCCTGCAACAGAGAGATGCAGGCTGGTATGGAATCCGTGATTGAGCTTCTTTATATTTCAAACAGTAGTTTTATAATAGCTTATATTCTACCTTCTTTTACAAAAAAATTTTTAAGCTTTAAGTTATCAGAGATGTTGAGATTTTTCTTTTTATCCCCTTTACTTTTATAAAACCTCTGTCATCAGACATTTCCTAAACTAATTCAAACAACAACAAAAAGTCTTGAGAATACCTGTAAATGTTTTTACGAAACTGTCTTTATAAAAAGTTATTTGGAAATAAATGCATTTGCAATCATTAAGTCCTTTTGAATTTTGATTATTGGGGTGAAATAATATCGGAGTTACCAGATGAGGATGTAAAAATGCTACTCTTTGACTACAAATGAAATAATTTTATGATGTTTAAAAACTTTAGAGTAAAACAATCATAGAGGAGACATTAAAGAAATTTCCAGATTATATCAGCTAAACCAGTGAATTTTCCCACAGGTTAAATAATTATTGAAGAAACAGCATGTAAAATCTAGTCAACTTCAGTAGGTCAAATAAGCCTGTTCTGGAGCTGTAATTAAACAGAATTGAGGCTATTATTTTTAAGTAAAATGAAAGATAGTAGAAGACTTCTCGTTACTGAATGTGTTCTCATGAACCTGTTGAGCAAATTTGCCTTTGAATGACCCATAAAATGGAATGTACCAATTCATATGAACCCATCCAGTGTCCTGTCAAACAATTAGTATTTTCTAGTCAGGCTACTTTCCTTGCATTTTGCTGACTAAATTCCTGTCCCCATCAACAAAGTAAGTTTGCCCTCGAAGAACCACTCTTCTAGTTCTCGCCTGCTCTGGAACATTGTAATCCAGACTTCTGGTTCTGTTAAATGTCAGTTGTATGTAGATCCCCACCAGACAGATCCATTTGTTTCCCCTGGATTTATTTAGACTGCACTTGGATTTTGTAGGTTCAATTTGAAAGTTACACAGTTGTGAGATCAGAGAAAAGCCTAGTGCTGTAAAGAGTAAGGGCTAAGGTGAAAAATTTGCTTATGTCCATTATAAAGAGAAAAATCTGCACAAATTAGCATGCTATATATATGTATGTATATTTTGTTTTGCAGAATTTCTTTCACAGTCTGCCCAGTATTTGTTCTGGATATTTTGAGTTGGACTCTGTCAGCTTTCAGCTGGTTTCTGAAAATACTTTGTTTCCTAATATCTAAATCTTAACGTGAGTCTTTTGGAATGTTGTATTACCAGACCTGTTTCAAATGATCCGGAAATTTTAATATTTAAGCTTTGCAGATATTTGTGGTGTATTTGTCATATTCTGTAACAAATTGATCAGCTAGTGTTTGAATTTAGAGAACAGACATGCAGAAAAGACATTCAGCATTAAGAGAACAGCAAATTTCTGATTATTCTACTTCATGAAATTTTGGCAGCTTAGAGGCTTAATAACCAAAAGTGAAGGGTAGTATCAAATGACGATTAATATTTGTCTGTGGGGGAGTGCATAAATCTGAGAGCTGTTTGAAGCAAAATAACTTTGTTTTGAGCAACTGGAGCATTCCTAGGCAGCAGAGCTTCCCTTTGAGTAAAGGGGGGTGGGGGAGGAGAGCTTGATTTTTATGTCCTTGATTCTCTGGGCATCTCCGCAGAGCGTGTCACCAACATGTGTGAGTGTCACAACAGTGTAGCAGAGCCTGAGAGCTCTGTATAATCACAGGTCTTCCATTTTCCCCTCATTGGGACGGAATATTTGCTGAAGTGGTACCCAGAAATGCGTAAGAGGGCTGGGAAGAGAGATCTGGTTTGGCAGAGCCTTTAACATGGAAGTCTTCCTTATTCTTTGTATAAGCAACCCAGGAAATTTTCCCACCAACTTGCACGTGGAGACTATATGATTTCCAGTATCAAGAAAGGGACTCAACGTGCAGGAGCTCTGTGTGCTGTTGTATTCTGTGAGCAATGAGGCCTTTAAGCCTCCCAGGAACTAGTTCAGCATCTATCCAGTTGCACAAAATCATGTTTTGTACACCTCGTATGTATTCCTTGTATGATCCCCACTTTTTAGTGTGGTGTGCAGAGGGTATCGTGGAATTAGTATATGAACCACACTGTCTTAGTCTCATGATATTCTTGAGCTCCAACAATGTACAAATCGCTAGCGTGAAGTTTTTGTGTATGGCTATTGAAGTATTTCACCCTGGAGTCATGAAAGACTCGTGGCAAACAGTTTTCTTACTGCAGGCTTCCAATTTCTGTACTCCAGGTAAGTAGGCGGCTACCCTGTTTTCCTGGGCAAGTGAAATATTTTTCAGGAATGTTCCTGGCATATCAGTATAAGGGTGTAAGTAAGTAAATAACAGTAGTTCAGTTTCTGTATTTTATGAAGTGTTAAAGATTATGTATCTAGACAAGTCAATTTGCCTGATTTCCCCAATGCCAACACTTGAACTCAGTATACTAGTAAGTCTAGCAGGCGCTGACTTCATGCTGGGGTTATTTTATACAACACTCTCTGCCATCAGTGCATTGTTTTACTTCAGCCTCAGAGCTTCATGGATTGACAAGACAGCCATCCCTAAAAAAGGAGGTGGTGTACTATATGATTTTCACTTTGCCCCTTTTTTTAGCAGCTGTTTTTGAAAGACTTGTAAGAGGCTTGAGTACACTACTGTGCCAGAGCTGCCTCTGCATAGAAAAACTCTAAATGACTATCAAAATCTTCAGCAAACTGCTCACAGTGCCAGTGCTGAAGCTGCAGCACATCCAAAAATTCCTACTCTTATTAGGCCTGGGAATTCTAAGTCAAAGGTTTCGGTAAATGCCTTTCTGAAAGAACTGGTTTTATATCCAGGGTGAGCGTGAGATGAAGCTTAATTTTCTTTGTTGTTTTCCTCTGGAAGACAAGTAAAAATGAAGAACATGTTGAGAGCATGGTGCTTTTCATTTGCAAAGTCCTAATTAGCATTTTCCCTGCATGCAGTGCAGTATAATCAGTGTTGGTTGCTGTCAGAAAATTCATGGGTACATAGCTGCTACTCACTGAAAGCCCAGTATTTAGAAGTAAGTAATTAAGGTGACAAATAGCTCCCCACACCCCCCGGAAAGGGTATGATGGAGAGAAAGAAATTGCTTTGCAATGTGAATGGTCAAAGGATAAGTTTTCAGAAAAGTCTCATTTGGGGATCAAGTCATTGGACGGTGTCTCTT
>JANHGO010000043.1:2475760-2498855 GCA_024606505.1 Aquila spilogaster
GGGGAGGGTCTGCGCTTCGGGTGTGGGGGCTGGTTTTGGTCTCTTTTTCCCCGTCATAAGGAGCCCACAGTTCTCATAGGTGCTGGCAGACAATGGGGCTGGTGTGATTTACACGGGAGGAGCTGATGAGCGGAGTTGTGTGCTGCTTTATTTGACCAACAAAAAAAAGGTGCGGGGGGACTGCCGTTCCCATGTGATGGGATCATAGTTCTGCTGTGATTACAGGCAGTTGTGAGGTTGATTGAGATAATTGCTTGTCTTCTCCTAAGTTCTGCAAGCTCTCAGGATGCTTTGCAAAGCTCTTTCCGCAGCCTTAGCTGGAACGCAGACGCGTTATTTGTCCGGAGGGCCATCCAAGTGGCCTAAAATAGCCAAAAGGAGAAGCGGGATTTCTGTGTAATAACAGCTAGCCGGTGGCATCGGAGACTTTGGGGAAGATAAACTACAGTGAGGATCAAAGAGCGTCTGTGAGCGTGTAGCCTTTGTGCGCTGCCCCTTTGTATGGAAGTGGGTGCCGCGCTGTGCAGGTGCTGTGCCATGTGCGCGGGCTGCCGCACCGCCAGCTGTTAGGAACACTCGTGTGCGGCAGTAAGGGGAGCAGTGCACTGCGTTGGGTTGAAGTCA
Source organism: Aquila spilogaster (assembly GCA_024606505.1). Classification (NCBI taxonomy): domain Eukaryota; kingdom Metazoa; phylum Chordata; class Aves; order Accipitriformes; family Accipitridae; genus Aquila; species Aquila spilogaster. The sequence continues at coordinate 2,476,385 of JANHGO010000043.1, forward strand.
TTCACATCAAAACAAAAAGAAGTCTTGTGTTAAAATCGAGCTGCAGAATTTGTTTGCTGCAGTACAGTTCTTTGAAAATGCTGAAGTTAAAGGCCTTCTGCTTGGATTACTGGCAGTTCCTGTGTCTCCAGCCTCTCCACGGCTTCTATAAAAGGTAAGAAAACGTTAACTCAGACATTCTTTTCAGGACTGGGTTGCTGCACTTGATGCCCTCGGTTCTTTTATTCACTGTGCTGCTCTGTTGCTGAAAGGCAGATATGCATGGGAAAAGGGAGTGGTAGGGAATTAATCAGAACTTGTGACAAAGATTGTAAATCTGCTTTCTTATTGCTTTTATTATCAGCCACTTTTGTCTCTGTGCATGCAGATGTGAAAAGGTGAGGATGCTTTTTGGTTTTACCGTTTACTTTGAGTCAAATCATCCCAATTAAGACTCACTTGGTACTTAACTCTCTGATACTTTATCCTTAGGCACAGTAGCTTGTGTTGTGTAGTTTACAGACTGTAAATAGCACCGAGATTCCTTCTTTTCTTTCAGAGATATTTAGTAATATTAATAGTTCATCTTTCATTTTCCTCTTGGTGTAAAGTGCTCATCACAGTCATTCAGAGGAATGGGTGCTTCACTGAGGCGGGCCTGACATACAGCTTAAATGATTGATGGTGAATAGGGATCGTAAAGAATAGCACTGGGTGTCAGATGCATTGAGCTTGCCTATTTAATGGAACAGCAAAATAAGCAATTCTGTTTAACATGTCCCTGAACTTAGCCCAATGTTTTTTAATCTAAACTTCTGTTTTCTTACTCTTGATCTACACTACTAATGGCAATTGTATGTATCTGAATTTTCTGGGGAAAAAGTGGAAGACAGTTTCATTGCTAAAAAAAAAACCATGCAATTTAAAATAGGATTCTGTTCTTATTATGTACACTTTGTGGTCTGACTACCTATTGTCAGCCTACAGAAAGTGCTTTGTACTAAATGCTAATTGCAGTTGAATTTTTCATGCAGTGGCTGGAGGCTGGAAAAGGGAACTGTTCCAATCTTTTTCAAGGTTTAAGGGGTGCCCCCACTTTCTGGCATTGAGTAATATAGGACCCTCATCTGTGACCATTGGCTAGTGAAGTTTCAAAAGGTAGCCTTATTCTATTACAGCTTTTCACAAGTTTTGTTTTTAGGCCAAAAAAAGTTCCAACCTATTTCCAGCCCATTGTAGTACTTTCCTTACTGAGAATCCATGTAAAATAAGAAACATAGCCAGACTGTTTTGGTGTGAGCAATACAACTAAACTTAATCTTTATGTCTTGGATTCCTGGCGACCTCCCAGCTTTGTTGCAAATGAATTACCCTAGGGTTATTCTGCATCTCCTAATGGAAACCTCTGCAGTACCTAAGGACTTTCCATTTACATCCTTCCAGACAGTTATTTTGTCATCAAACCTTGCATGTATTTGAACTCTCCTCCTGGAATGCATTTGTGTGAACAGAAGTAAGAAGAGTCTAAGCACTTAAATATCAGATAGAAGTACTTTATTCTCATCATTCTGAGAAGAACTGAAATTTCAACTTTCTCACATTTTAAACAAAATAACTTCTTCAATAAGGCAGAGTGACAAGAGCGTGAAAAGCAAATGGTACAGAATGAATAAAGAAACAACATGCAAGACCACTTATAAAAAAAAAGAAGAAAAGCGCTTTCTTTAGACTTACTTTGAATTAGTTTCTGTCAGTAGTTGTAAGCTGTCTAAAACACTCTTGGACAAGAGCCGAAAGGGTTTTGTATGTGCATGTACATATATTTTCCTTTTTTATATATGAAATAAGATAACCAAAATAGGACTCGATGAACGCTTCCTTCACGTGAGGCTTACTTGATGAATTTTTAGATTTCTTTAGGGTTCTTGCTTGCCCTCTGTTACACATGGATGAGGGGCAAAGCAAGTGCCAGAGAGTGGAGATGGGAGCAGTGTTCAGGCATCTCTGCATGACATTCCTTCTGCCACCTGTGTCACCTGGAAGCGGCCACAGCTTCGTGTGCAGAGGTGCAGTGGCAGGTCTTAGGAAGCTGTACTGAGCCTTCCCCATGTGCAAGTGGTGGTACGACAGCAGGTGACTTCAGGGCAGACGTGAGGAGGCGATGCAAGAGCGCACTCAAGGTGCATTGCTGCTGCTGCTGTGGCCCTGTGAGCTCTGCCTGGCCCTCCTCATGCACTCACCGAGCCCAGTGGGGCACAGACAGCCAACATGGCAAGCAATGGGACTGCTCTTCTGTTCCCTTTTGTGGGCTGAGCCGAGCATGACTTCTATTTTCAGTTGTACTCAATGGTGAGAACTACAGTAAATGCTTCTTGTCAGTTCAGAAGCTCTGTGGCATGCTGCTGTATTTCAGAAGTCAAGCTGTGGTTTTGGATTCTGTTACTCAGGGATGTCTTATGGGATCATGCCTGTTGCCTGACCCAGACAACTGAGTGGATGCCAGTACAGGCTCTGCTCCCTGTGCTGTTGGCTGGGATGGGGTTCTTCCTCAGAGCCCTGAGCACAAGGCAGTGGAGGCGGGGGCTGTCCCTGCCGCTCAGGGCTGGGCGCACAAAAAGGGGACAGGGCAAGTGTGACTTTACCTGTGCTTGCAGTGCTGCTGGGACATGGCAAGAAAACAGCAATTGTGGGTGATGGGACAGGGTAAAAACAGAACAATTTTTTTCCTTCTGAGGTGGCAGTTTCTTAATGTAGCCAGGTATTCAAAGCAGAAATGCAGTTCCAGAACTCTGTACCAAGCTGTGCATGTGACATTCCTGACAAGAAACCCTCCTGAGAGCAGACACCCAGCTCAGGCCTTCTGTGCAGTTTTCAGTCCCTTGTGAGAACAAATTCGGTCAGGTGTATTTTCTCAGCATGGGGAAAGTGAGAAATAGGACAAAACAAACTGTGCTTTTAGCTTACTTCTTTACTTTGGCTGCGGCTTCCCTAGCCATGACCTGGCATATTCACAACCAGAATTCCTCCCAGGTAACTGTGCCAGTGCCTCCAACCTCATGTACCTGAACAAACAGTCTGCTTTTATCCAAGGGACAGTAGATTGCATAAAGCAAGCTGGGAGCATTGAGGTAGAACCAGTACAGAAATGTTTGATAATTCATTAATTTATGGAAATCAAATTTCAGCTCTTTGCCTTTAGCAGTGGCTGCGTGTTGGTCAGTGCTATAGCCCCTCATGTACATGCTGGGCTTTGGTATCCTCTGAATACAAATACTAGAAGTGTGGAGATGAATTTCTATAGTAGATTAAATGTAAGATGAGTAAATCACTGTAGGGTTTCTGTGTGATTTTGAGGATGAATGTCTCATGCTTACTTGGTGAATTATTATAAAATCATGTGACTTCAGGTTTAACGTGTGGAAGTGAAGATTTCTTTAGCTGGTAGATGCATCGTGCTGTGCTTCTGCCAGCTGGTGTGTAATGGGCCGTGTGGGAAATTGTTACTGCTAGCACTGCATTAAAGAGAAAGCATGAGGTGAGAAGAATTGTTACTACCAGTGAGGAAGATTGTAACCTGTACTTTGGGAGGGGGACTTTTTTCTCCCAGGATTTTCCTCTCGCTTCTTGCAATACTCTTTAAAGATGAGGATACATTAAAAAAAAAAAAAAAAAAAGCATTTTTTTTTAAATGACCTCTCTATTTCCATTTTTCTTTTTTACTGTTTGCTCACTCCAAGGGAGGCAGGAGGCCCTTATAGAACAGTCGGGTGTTTCCAGCAAGCCTCTGATTCCAGCCACCCCCATGGACTCAGATCAGGAGGGGTGGCAGGTTGTTTGAAGCAGGGATTAGCTGGAATTATTTCTGCTGGTCTCCAGTTGGGACTGGCAATTCCAGCATTGTTATTCAGGATAGACTGAATCATGTGCTTGAGCCCATCTCCAGGCAAGAGCAGGTCTATATTTTGGTGTATGATTCAGTCCCACTAGGATGTTTCAGTGATGATTGTAAGTGAAAACACTTTCATAAATTTCTGTGGCAGGAGCAGCTTATTGCTGCTATACCAGAGTGTCACAGAGTAACTGAGCCTGGGAAGCTGCTTAAGCCCTTCTAGTATCAAGCTCTGCGGGGCACCTGCAGCTCCCAGCTCATCCTCTTTCCTACTCTTATCCAAGACAAATTTGTAGTGTTTGAAGCCATTAAATGAATTGCCAGCTCTAATTCAGATGCAGTTTCAACGATGGTATACGTCCTTTAAGTGATCTATGTCAGGATTGTCTTCTAAGCTCTTTGTCAAAAAGAATTCTTAAAAAAAAAAAAAGAAAAAAAAGTTCTTTGTTAGTCTTTGTTCCTCGCCTCCGGTGTTGACAGCACGGACTCTGCCTGTAGATGAGGTGGGATGGCTTCAGATGTGTCAGACTACGCGGCTGTAGGCAGGCAAGGAGCAGTGCTGCTTCCTTTAAGTAAATCACAGCGTAAACGACAGACACAGATCTCAGCTGTCATGTGCTACTACTTAGGTAAAGGGAACACTATTTTTAAGTTCATTATTTGAAATAAGATTTGATAAAGGCTGACGATACGTTATTTACCTATTGTAACCTTACATCCCTGGAAATAATAGCTGTACATTAGTGACAAATCTCACCAGCAGTAAGCAAGGAAAAGAAATCTTTGGGTTCGTGTTCATGAGAGCAAGGATTTCTTTTGCTCACATTGACAGTGACGTAAGCTGGTTTGCTTTACATCTGGCTCTCATTTGAATTATGAGCTCCTTTGGAATCTGTCTTGAATGAAATAATAGCAAAGTGTGTGGGATAAGTAACTGAAGTTGTCTTGAACTTGCATTTGGAGTTCACCATATATGTTGTTAGAAACAAATAGTTCGCTACCACTTGACAGTGACTTCATCCAGAGCAGGGCTGAGTCATAGAGCCTGTAGCACAGCTCTCCCAGGAGGCTGATGCTGGCAGTGTTTATGCAATTGCAGTGCAGCTGAGAGCACACAATTCCCTCCTCCTCCTTATCCCCCAAATCCAACATCCTCCTGAAGCACAGCCAGCAAAAAGTGCAGATTGCAGCATTCCCATATTCAGCATAAAAATGATGAAAAGGAAGCTATTGAATAAATGAATAAAATATGAAGATGCCTTGTCTACACTCAGGGAAGTGGTGATTTTGAGCTGATAAACTAAAATACCCCAAATACTTTTTAGTCTGGTCATAGCCCTCATTTTAATGTAATTAATGCTACTATGCATCTGAGAGTGTTCGTAAACGTGTTCCAAATGCTTTGTCCATATGCCTTCAATTCACATTCGTAGTTTTTCTTAGCTTTCTGGGATGCTCTTCTTTCCTATGCAGTTGGCAGCCATCTTTCAGGATCTCTAAATTTTCTGTGCCCTGACTTCAGTGAAGTCTGCTGTGGGACTTCGGCACTGCTGACTGCTGAAAATCCTGTGCAAATACAAAGGGCCGTGTGGTGTCTCCTGTCCCCACTGCTGTAACTGATAATCTGCATTTCAGAGTGAAGGTGGTTCCTTGCGTATGTTCCTTTTCTCTGCCTCCTCAGTAAGGTTAGTGTCAGTCCTTTCTGAAATGTTCTCACGCAGGAACCAACTCGGAGTGATCACGTTCTGCATTCTGCACATTTGTACAGATTTCAACCTTCCACAATCTGAGATTTGTGTTAGGATTTTTGAAGAACCTTGATGTATGTGCTGGGACTCCCACAGATGTGTAGTTGGCAATGCCTGCCATTTAGCTGTGCCCCTCGAGAGCCTGCTGTATGCCGGGCTTTTCTCTTTCAGTGTCTGGCCTCTACCATGTTTAGATACATCTGATGGATTGGCAGACCCTGGGGCTGTCACATTTTAATTGTGCGTTTGGCTATGAGCCTACATGAGTTGGAAGCTTTCTGAACTTTCTTTGATAGTTTTCCAAGATGAAGTCACAGAGAAGGGCGCTGGGAGTGCGGTGGAGGCCTATGCGCACGAGGAATCTGTCCGTAGCTGCTGCTGGAAGGGTGCTGGAGGGCCTCTTGAGCAGCACAGGCCTGCCAGCTTGTTGGGCCGATAGGAGATGCCCTTCAGCAAAATGCCAAAACCGCGCTGACTTGCTTCCACAGAAGGACTGGTACGTGGCTGTCACTGCTGTGAACTCCCAGAAGACATGGTGTTTTATATGCTCTTAGCAATGTCTGAAAAATCAGAAAAGGAGGTTTAAAATGCAAGGAAAGAAAATCCAGTGGAGGCAAAGGAAGAAATGTAGTCCATGTATTATATCTAAATCTCTTCCCCTATTTAAGGAAAACATTACCTTGTTACAAATTAAGGGTTTAAAGATATCCAGAATTGCCCAAAAACTCAGACTGCTTTTTATTATAGAAAAAATGAAATGGATGTTCCTTTAAATCCTTAATTGGTAATAACTGTTGTATAAAGGCAGCACTACGTAAGTTAAAAATAAATCTGGAACTCTCCTGACAACCAGAAACATGTGTGATGGTTGCTAACTTCAGCACTCATGATTTCCTCTTGTTAACTGCCCTGCAAATATAATCTACTTAATAACAGAAATGCTGTTAAATGCTGTTTCCTGATCATTTTGTCTTGGTGGAAACTTCAGGAAAATGAGCAAATTGCCTTCTTTGCTCATGAAGACTGCAGTATGCTTTTTACCGTCTTCTTTGGAGTGTTATTCACCTCATTTAGAATGAGCCCACGTACAGTTAAAGCAGTAAGATTACCTTAGCAGCAGACATGTCATGTGTAAAGTGGTGCATGCATCTGGAACACAGGACTTTATCCGGAAGCAGATTGCCCAGGACACGTTATCTGCTCAGTTTCTCTGAGCCCTTCCCAGCAACTTATGTGACTTCTGTGCAAAACATGAATGAATCTCAGGAGATGGGGTGAATAATAGAATGTGAGCCTCCAAATTAAGCATCACCTTTCTGTTAATATCACTCTAATGCACCACATACAACTTCTAAAGGAACCTTAGCTCTAGCATTTTTAAATAGCATTTCATGTACCTTGTAATATCTTTGCTTGGAGCAGCTTTTCTTCAAGTGTAAAAGTGTATATTTATATATAAGAATCTTCCAGTTCTCCTTCATTTCTGTCCATTCCCTCCCTACCCTTCTCCAATAACATTTTTCCTTAAGTACTGTGCTTCATCCTGTTGTGGGCTAATAGTGACTCTGGGTTCTTAGCAATAAAAAACATTGGAAGTATGATAGTATTGTTACTAGAACATTTGGTAGGTGTTTGAAAGTGCCAAGCTGTGAGAACTTCTGGTGAGCTTATTTCCAGTAGTTTTGGGATAGTGGTCCTTCCGCTGTTTTGATTCCCCTGCTCCAGCTGTGGGCACTCAGCATAAAGCCGGTGTGTCTGTCTCAGCTCCTTCAGGTGGACTTGCAAGCTCACCTGCATCAGCAGTTTCAGCTCCTGCTCAGACAGCAGCTGGGGGCAGTGGAGAAGCAGGTGGCCCTTCATGCTGGCTTTGCAAGAGGCATCACTGCCTGTGTGGGAAGGGCAGGGATAGCCTACTGCAGATGCATCTTGGCTACCTCAGCTGTTGGATGAGCTCTTGTGAGCTGCCTGAGAAAGCTGGTGTCATAGCACTGTCTTTGTCTGAATTACCAGTTGTCAGAATTACAGGTTTCTTCTTTAAAAGATGCATATATTTTATACAGTTTGGAATTATTTTACCTGTTACAAAAACAGTGAAATTCATTTCCAAGAGGGTTGGTATGCCCACTCAGTGCAGAAATTTGGAAGTAAACTTGTGGGAAAACCTAGACACAACATGACCATCTGGTGCAGGGGATGGCACTTCATTAATCCACTGAAAATAATGCACTTAAAGTGATGAGTGGCCTTGGAAAGGCCAAGGTACTAAAGTGGGAAGGTGGCAGAGCCTCTTGTTACAGCTTCCTGCTGCAATTTGGCAGTATGGAGACAGCTGAGAGAACACACACTGCTGTGGGTGAGGGTTGTGCTGTAGATGACTTGCAGGCAAGACTAATTGAGTAAAGATTTCCAGGGAGTATCATGGGAAGGAAAAAAAAAAAAAAAAAGAAACTAAGAATATCTGTTTGGGGAGCTCTGCTTCATACAGAGCATGGTTCCATGCACAGTGCAACTGGGTGGATGCAGTGATGTCCTATGAATGGAATCTGTTGTTTCATTTCAAGGGGAAGAGATAACTGAAGTTTTTATTGCCGCACCCAAAGTGGAATAATAAACCAGCCAGGCAGCATCTGTCTCCAAATAGCCCTTTTACCAGCCCACGGTCTGCACTGGCTGCAATTGCTTGGCCAAATGTGTGAGTATGGGAGAAAAACTGTCGCTGGAATCATTACAATAGATTATGATTGTTGTACAAAATGGAAAATCTGTGTCAAAAGCAGACATGATGCCAAAACGCCCCTGTGGTGCTGGGGCTCATCTTGACTTGTCCTACAGTGAAAGCAAACAAGGCTTCAAAAAAGTGAAATTGTTTGATATGCTAATCTGCGTCTTGTTTCAGGCATAGTAATGTCACTGCGAACAAAGGAAAAGAACGTAAACAGCTCAGACAAAAGGGATGTACTGTCTTACTGCTGCTGGAAAAGTTCTTCCATTCCCAAATAAGACTTTCCTTAATAGTAAGAAATAGTTTTTAGTTAATTTCCTCTTTAATATCTGTTCTGTTACCTCCTTAGTAATCGTACTATGAAGGTGATGTTTTCTGAAAAGGCAGCCCATCAGAGAGACAGAATGAGCCATTTAGTTTATCACCCATCCTCCATATGTACGTACGTACAGAAATCATCTGCTGTGGCTGATAACATTAGCACCTGCAGTTGGTCAAATCTAGCACTGCTCTCCTTGTTCTCATGAAGCCTTTCAGCATGCCTCTCAAATACCATTTCCAGCAGCATTTCACAGCAATCTTTTCCTCATGTTTACACCAGGATAAATAGCATTTATCTGCATCCGAGAACTAATTGTAGAACCAAAACACTAGATTTGTCAGCCCATTACGTGGTTTGCACGGCGTTCAGCATTTTCTGGATGTATGTTATTTTGTCTTTGCAGGTTGCCTGTCAGTTCTAAATTACTCCAAATTTGAGCTTCCTATTCCCTGCAGAGTAAATGCTTGCTTGGAGGAAGACTAGCTTGATTTGCCTAGGTCGAGTTGGGAATTAGTTAACAAACTCATCTGAAACACTGTTTGCTGTTCCATAGAGCTATCTGTGCTGTCAAGCTGCATCTCAGCTTTGTCTGATGATGCTATCACATCACTTTAATTCATTTGGTCACCAGATGTGCATAGACTTGAATGAAGCAGGTAATTAATACTCTTGTATTTGAAAAGCTCTTGTAGATCTCATTGTGACGTTTGCCTTTATTTATTTCTTAGAGACAGATAAAATCATATTTCTGTGGATGCTGGTAACGTCTAAATATTACAATTGAATATGAATCAAGGAATACATAGTACAAGTACATCAATTACTCTGATGTCTCAAATAAATGCTTAAGCAGATATAGTTGACACAACTGGCATGTGTGATACTTTCATGCTACCCTGAAAAACTACTGTTAGTTTAATACTTCAGATATAATGGGCTTGTTTATACTAAACCAAGTGCTCTAAGAGTGCATCATACAAAAGTAAGAAATACTTTACCTTTTCTTGCACTTTTTCTCTCTCTCATATTTGCAAGTTAAAGTGATTGGGTTCAGCTGGTCTGCCAGAACTTGCATAGCTTTTTTCCATCATTTAAGTGTATCTCACTGATACTCATGTTAAGATCAGATCTGTAAGTTTTCTTATGTAATTTTTTTCTCTATTTAGTCTACTGATGTAAAATGTGCAACATGCTGTGCAAATTTTTCTAACTTTTTTATGAGCTGTCAGTAACTTATTCCTGGAATTGTTGTCAGAAAATCACTGAAACAGAGCCTATTTCAGCCTGGTGGTACTCGCCATGAGATCCTAGATAAAATGGTCTTGTACAGAATGGAGTTATGCAACAGAAAACAGGCATTTAATTATAAAAGTGTCCAGTTCTATCAAGAAGTAGCATGAATTTAGTTTCTTGCCTAATTAAGTTTTATAATATAAACATGCATTTAATGTCTTTGATCCAGAAGAGCCCCTGATAACTGTGCTATTGACCTCTGAGAAAAATGCAGTCTGGTGGGCTGAGCTAAGGCTCAGGAAGTTTTAATGCCATGGCAACAGTGCTGACTGTCTGGGTGGTCTTGAAGAAACCAGGGCAGAATTTCAAGGACTCATCCTTCAGTGAATAAATGATAGCAATGATAATAACAAAAATAATGAGTATTGTATAAGGGTGATTCCATATGTGTTTGCTGAGGCTTAAATTCTGTTTAAAGTGTTGGTGATAAACAAAGTGCACTTGAACTGAATCCCCCAAAAACCAAAGGCAAAATTATTTGCACTGGTACATCCCTGGTAATTTACACATCCCTGGTAATTTACACTGGTACATCCCTGGTGATTTACACTGGTAAATCCCTGTCATCACTGAGAGATGGTGTACTGTGTCAAGTAGGGGATTTGGGATCATTTTGGAGGCTATATACTGTCACAAACAAAAAATGTAATTACCATGTACCTGTCTGTGAGACTTCTGTGCAGTAAGACAATGCTATGTACATGGTGAATAAGTTTGGGCTTGTTTTTTTTTATCAGATTTTATCATTTTATTTTCAGTGTAATTTGTAGGCAAGGTCATGAGTGTCAGAGCTGACATTCACCACTGAAAATCAGAACTGTTCAAACAGAGCTTTGGAAAATGACTCATTACTTCTTTTGGCACTCTGAAGTTTATTACAGTACACAAGAAATTTTGCAAACAGTTGGGAATTTATTCAGCCTCAGCCATATGATGTAGCGTGTGTTTGGTGTGCCTTTACAGCTCCAGTAAGTGACTTGCTAAGGCCCTGGTACCGGACTGGCTTTGTTTTTGTTTTTTTCTTTTTTTAAGTGCAATAATTTAAAGTAACTTTGTGTAGGTGCTTCATAGGTAGATTTTGCTTTCTTGACAGCTTGGAAGAGTATTATCTGTAGCTTTCTGAACAGCCTCTAATAATCGTCTCTGGCTTTCGAATAATGTAAACAACAAGTCTTGTAAATTGTGAAGAAAGGAGTAACTCGAGACTTCAGATGAGGAAAGCTGGCTTCTCTCTGAGTTCATCTGAGTGGAAGTCAGAGGAATCACTTGGAAATCGTGAATCAGAGCTTGGCTGCTGCATGAACTTTGGACTAACTTTGTCGCATGCTGCTAAACTTCTTTCTTATGTTACTTGGAATCCTTTTAACTTTGCAAACACTTCAGAGAAGGTCATGAAGGGAGATGGCAGCGCAATGTGGAATCTGATGTGGAAATACTGCATTTCTGTCAGGACAATCAGGTACAGTAGGAATATTTAAAACTTCACTTTGTGGTAAGTTTCTGAGAGCTGCATGCGTTAAAGATGGTCTCTCTCCGGCTTGTATTATTTGTCCTGTGCAGTTAACTCTGCATAGTCTGAGATGATCGTTAGGGTGGCTTTTGTTTGTCCTTAAAGTAAAGTTCTGAAAGGAAAAAAGCAGGGTTATTGCAAGTAATCTTCAAGGAAAGTGGAGTTCTCATGGTTTCAGTTTCGGAAATACTTCTGTCTCATTTGCAAGCAGACAGAAGCTGGATATAGAAAAAGAAAAGCACCAGCACCTTACTTTCATGAATATTAGTCTATCATTATCTTTAATTCGTTATATCTCCCAAATCTGGAGGTGCAGGCTGTGTGTTTAGCACACCGCGAGCATCATTTGCTTCAGACAGACGAGAAGTGGGGAGAAAAGATGGAGGCTTTTATGGCAGTGAGGTCTCTCAAGTTTCAAATGTCTCTCAGCTAGTGTAGTGCTAGAATCCTGCCTGCGTGCCTCGTGTGACACGGACGAGATGACAGGCTGGGGCTGCCGTGCATCGCCGGGCACATTCCTGGAGCGTTTGCGTTTGACAAGCTGCGTGCTCCCTGCCAAGCGCAGTTGCTGGAGATTCCAGTAGTGTTTATTCCAGGAATGGAGCTATTAAGCGAGACGTTTGGTGATCGTGCGTTCTCACAGCAATTTGATATATTTAAAAAGAGTGTGCTACAGTTTTGTACCATTCAAACCATATAACCCCATAATATGAGTTTGTCACGCGAGCTTCTCTTGAGAAATTATGTAATCTGAATAATTACTGCTTTTCACACCGTGTAATTATTTTGTGCCAAGGAAAGAGTGTAGTGAGCCTGAATTCCTGCATGGATGTTCATGACAACCAGAACGAGACTGTGGAGAGCTTTTATCATCGGATGCTGAAATAACACTAAAGTGTCTTCTCATTCTCAGCAGAGTGAATCAATACAACAGAAACAGAAAATAATCCCTGAGAGAGGATTCAGTTAACATAAAAGTCATTTATGATCTGGTTTTAGAACCAGAAACAGAGGAAAAGGCTGAAGCAAACAGAACTGGTGCTTAAATACAGTGAAACAGTCTTTACAGCACAGGTATCATCCTGACTTCAGTACTGCTGGAGACCTCAGAGAGAAGTCCAGTGCAAAATCAAGTGATCAAAGTGCATGTTCCTAGTAAGAGTGAGCTTTAAAGGTTCCATTTGGGTGTGGCTATTTTTCTAATGTTTAACATGCAAGTTGTGCGCACCTGTAAAGAGCCACATCTTTCTTTTATCAGTGAACTTACCACCGTTCAGAGCACGTAGGTTCAGCATTAGCTTAATTGCTCACAGCAGTTGCTTATTTCTAGAGCAGCTCGCTGGCTCCCACAGCTAGCATAATGCAAAATGAAGTTCCTCTTTGTTGTAGCGCAATGAGTATTTTCAATTAGTTTTTGGCTGTTCTAATACATGATAATTTCATTGTAAGCGAAATCAATGAGCTTGAGAGCATAAAGAAGACATTTCCTTTGTGGAAAAAGATCTCTACTGCCTTAATTTGCTTTCCTGTTGTCCTTCAGGAATTCTGAACCTCTCCCTACATTCTAGGAGTTGTCACCAACCATTCTGGCTCATGTCTCTATCCACCAAGTATGAGGCTATACCAGTCTTTCTCCTGCCTCCTCCCATTTCTGGAAAACTGTGCAGCCCACGCAGCCCCTGCTGGAGATTTCAGTCGATTTAAATGTGTCTTATGCAGTCAGTGAGCTTGTTTGTTTCCTCAGTGCGAGCCGCCCTGCTGAAGGCATTCCTGTATGCCCGCCATGCAACCGCAGCACACAGCCCCGCGTGGCCCAGACTACACTGGGCCGGTTGTGCTGCAGCTCCTAACGATTGCGCAGAGCCTGAATGAGGGGTTTGTGCCTCAGAGAACAGTCCCACTCCAAAAAGAAAATTGTTATTGCTGGGTTTCAGGGTTGGTCTTGTTTTCATTGGAATCCAACTGCTTACAAAATTGACTGAGTCTTTGTTGTCTGTCCTAATTAGACTGTGTGCCTCGGGGAGAGAGATCATCCATGTCTGTGTACGCGTGCTTAAGTTTACCATGACTTTTATTTGTCTGTTTGCATGAAGTGTTTGCCTGCTCCTACAGCAAAACTAGGGAAATAGTGAAGATGAAGGGATTTCTTCATCAGCATAACAGAGCTGAGCTTGTGCCGCGTAACAGGAAACTTCTGTCCTGTTACAGTGCTTGGTCTCTGGTTTTGTTGGGCTGTGTCCCACTGTGTGGTCAGGGAGGCACGTCTGGTACGCCAGCACTGGAGCAGACCCTGAGCCACAGGACAGGGCTGGGCTGCCTGCCACCGGTGTCCCCAGGAGTTGGGTGGGAGAACTCCTGTTCCTGCCTAATCTGCCCTGTGTTGCCACCTCATGGGATGTGGGCTCGCAGTCCTCTTCCATCAGCCAGGCCCAGCCTCCCTGCGGGTCACACTATGGTGTTTGTGACTCTCCTTGGCTGCAGCATTCACTGCCAGGTGTTAAGTTCTCCTGCCCAGGAATGCTATAAGTTGTCACTGATATCTCTGATGAAGGGAGCGGTGGTGTTTGTCACAGACACTTTGCCGAGTGAGGCCCAAGCAGTATTGCTGGCTGTGCTGTCACTGTAGCCTCTGCCCGGTTACTTTCTTTTCTTACTGAACCCTTTCCTGCCTCAGTGCACAGAGGGCAAACAGTGCCCTTTCCGCTGCTGAATGTCGTTTTGAGGCTGAATTGCTCAAAAAAAACAGCATTCTTCTGGTGAATGTCTGCTTGTTAGGATATTTGCTGGTGGAAATCTCTCCCAAAGTCAGAGTTAGCAAAGTATGAAAGCAACACTGGGGTGAAAGAATCGGTAGGCAGTTAGTTTTTGTAACATTGCATTTTAGTAATGCATCATAGATGGGGATATGCAAATATTTAGGTGTAAAATTGTTTGTCAACGTATTGAGATTAGCTCTTATAGGGTCACGTCAGTTTCAAAGCAGAGGAACATGTTATACAAAGCCTGGGAGCAGATCAGCTGCACGGGGATTACTTGTGCTCTCAGTACTGTGCCACATGCCAGTCAGCCCTCGGGATGGGTTAGTGGTTAGCGGAGCAGACTGGAGCCATCTGAATCAGCAGATCCACAGCCCGCAGAGAATAAATTAAAGGGTTTCTAATAATGTAATGCATAGTTTTCAGCTTGCATCTTAAAGTTCCATTTGCAAGTAATGGAGGAAAATAGTCAATAGTTACTTCTTAGTGCTCTACACATCTGGAAAAAAGCAAGAATTAGTCTTCAGTATGAGTTGTCATGGAGTTTCTTCACTTATTTTCCTTCTGCTACAAACATTTTCCATCTTGGTTCAGTCACACTTTATTTTTAGTCATCTGCTTTGTTTTTTTCTGAAGACTGACAGAACAGTGCTGCTTTTTCAACAAGAAAAAACAGCACCGTGACAAGTGAAAGGGTCTCACTTGAGTTTTAATTGTATTTTGGGCCTCATGAGCAACTGTGACTGTGTAGGGGAGAGGCTGCTGGGAAGTGTGGGTGCATAAAGGCAGTTTGGTGCATCTCATAGCGAGGGTTTATTCATAACATTTCTGAGTATCTACATTATGAGAGCTTAAGCTGCTCTAAACAATAATGCGTTAAATGGAGTTCAATGTAAAGGAATAATATAAGGAATATTATTGCACAGCTCAGGTTCAGTGGTGGTATTGCCCCTGCATCACAGCTCCCTGCTCCTGCCTCCACGATGTCCTCACATGGTGCTGGCACCAGCATTATACAGCTGTGCAGGAAAGTCAGCTGGCAAGAAAGGTCATGTTTCTACCCAGGCAGTGGCCAGGTCTAGCACCAGGGCACACAACAGCTTGTGCCAGCATTGAGCAAGAACTGTGATGGGAGAGCCAGGGGACACGGTGCTCACACAGCCTCAGCACAACCACCCCCACCACGGGAGATAGGACTGGCAAAAGGGCAGAGTTAAGAGACCAGACTGGGGATGGTTCATTCTGAAGTTTGTTGGCAAATATCAGCAAAGGCACCTTGCTCTTGTTGTGGTCCTGTGTAACCAACGGTAACAGAGTATATAACCAGATCTTTCATTTATGCATTTTGTTTTCCTTCTGAAATGGAAATGGGAGTACCCACCTCAGATGTTCCTCCTGGCAGCTACAGGGATAATATCTGTAAAACTCCTCAGAGAAGGAGGATGTGTTGTTTTATTATAGTAGTAAGCAATAGTGTTGGCACCTTTTGCAAAGGTTAGACATTAACAAAGTGATTTTCTTCTAGCTATATGGCTTAAGCACTGACAAGAATTACTAATTCATAGATTTGTTTGTAAGGCTAAAAAAGGATAGAACAAACTCTGAAGCCTTCCATGTTGACTCCTGTATCTTCAGGATGTATTGATTTTTATATGTAGTGCTGCGTGGTTTTTGTTTGTCGTCTTGAAATCTGCAAAATACTGCATTTGAGAAACTATGAGACAAAACTGAATGCTTATCATCATTAGCAGTCTGGATGCTTTAATCTTCACATAGTGCATGTCTCTCATAGCCGTTAGTCTTCTTTTTTAATACACTACAACTGTAATTATCCAAGTGCAAACCTTCCTTTGGGTTAAAAGATCTCTTCAGAATGACAGTGCCAACAGCTCTGCTGCACTTAATGAATTTGTAATAAGCGCTTGATGCCAGTATAACAAATCATTGTGAAGTTGGGATGAAGTTCGTATCTTTAGAATCCAGTGTTAGAAGTGTGTCAATGTGTCCTTGTGCATTTGGCATAATAAAATATATTATTTGGTTAAGTATACCATGCATCTCCTATTGGCTCTGGTCTGCGTGTAGTAATCTGGAGAGGAAATGATTACAGTGTTAGTTTGCCTGAGTCCAGTTGCTCTGGGGCTGAACTACATGTAGCTTTGGTTTTGTTTGGGATTGAAAATTTTTATTTAAATGTTGCTTCTTTTCAACCAGGATGTGTCTGTTTACACAGCTAAATTATTTCAACCTGAGTGTTAGTTCACATTAGTGGCTGTGATAAGTTCAGGAAAGGCACTGTGAGCTTTAACAGGTCACTGATCTGTTGATGCAAGCCCTCATCGGTTCCGTTTGCTTTTTTTTTTTTTGCTGTGAGCTCTTATTAAAATGCTGCTATTTAATGTTTCCACATGCTCTCTGTGCACCATCTGCAGTGCTGTGGCTAAAAGCTGAAAACATACAAGCAGGGGCTGTTAGTGGATGATTTCCAGGTAATCCCTGGTGGACTTACAGAGTTACAGAACTACCACAGAAGTTGCAATATTTGTACATAATTAAGCCCACTTTCACATAAAAGAAAGTTACAGATTAGGATATATAAGTATATGGAAGCATTTAAAATCTGTCAGTCTTGCACTAGTGCTGCTTGTATGCTTTCTTGTACAAAGAGTTAGGGTTCTTAACAACTTGGAAACTGTGTTTTGGTTTTAGAAAAAGGGTTGAGTAATTGCCAGAAGTGGGTGATGGAGCAGTGTGAGATGTGAAGGTTGAAACTCTGCTGAAGCTCTGTCTGTTTGTGACACAGAATAATGATAAGCACTGAAACCCCAGAAGTCAGAAACCTAATCCAAGGCGGTCTACAGAGAACTTAACAGCCTGTTTTATTATTTATTTACATGGAGCTCTGAGAGGAGCTTGTTGATGCAGAACCATGGGTTACTGAACTGGTATCATCACTCCTCTAGACATGAGGGGTTCAGTGATACTTAAGGTAATTTTTTGCATTGTAATGCTTGCAGTAGATGATGCACGTGGTAAAAATGTATATGGAAACTTTTAGAGCAGAATTTCTGCTTGGTGCTGATAAGGCTTCCACTGCTAGTGGGAAGATGTCTTCTCGGACCCACCTAGAAATTGTCGTTTAGGATTTGTTTTGAAAGAATACTGCTTTTGGTTCTGGTTACAGATTACCCAATTGTTTGATTTGTGGGTTGTCTGTTTTTTTTTTTATCATAATTTAAGAACTTCTGGAGCAGCCTTTCATCTTGTGTCTTTTGCCCTGATCATGGGAAGAGGAAAACAAACTGTATGGAAGCTTATACACTCTTACTTTTGAAGAGGATCATTTTCTGCTGAATTGTAAAGCAAATTAGAGAGAAAAGAGAGCTCTAAGCTAATCTGGTGTTAACGAGATTTTGTGTTTTCCAGAAGGAGTCAGATGACTTGTTAGTAATTGGTGAGTACAGCTCAATCTGATGCTTATGAATCATGCGAGTAACTTCTGTGGGGACTATAAATTAATTGTGAATTTATAGTGAATTTAATGAAAAAAAAAAGTGATTTTAATGGAAAAAAGTTCTGCTTAAAAGAAGTTTTTATTCCTTTTCTAATAGAAATTTATTTTAATATACACATGTAATTTCTCATTCTTGATAGGTGTTTTCAACATCTCTTTTCTGTTTCCATACAGTATCTGCTTATTAATCATTTTCTTTGACAATAATTATAAAAACAGCATGAATTTATGCAGTGAGCAGTGTCCCACATTCAGTCATCTTTTAGCAGGAGACAGTTCATTCGTATAATTAGCTGCCTGACGTTAGTGAGTGACTGAAGTATTTGAAGTGTTAACAGATTGGTTTTTGGTTTATCCCTGCATCCACGGCTGATGGGGGTAGGGCAGCACTGTTTCCTTAGGAAAGGAGAGTCTCTTGTCAGCTGCAGTTGCTGACAAATACAAAAAAATCAAAGCTGATTGCCTCCCTACTTACTTCAGAAGATCAGATCTGAGTAGCTAATGAAACTTAAGCAAAACTTGGGGTAGGCAAGGCACGGCTGCCTGAGCCTGCTTCACTCACAGAGCATTTCCATGATGAGAGTGTCCTGGGGTTTAAACCTGCATGCTGCAAGCTGATGGATTAAAAATTATGTTCTTAAGTTGGTCACACCTGTGCTGATTCTGAAAAACTGTCAGCAACATTCAAGGCATTTTGTGTTTAATGAATTCTTATTTGCTTGTGGCAGCAGAGCAATGAAGAGTATTCTCTTGTGCCATCAGGGGGCCACTTTCAAGGTCTAGCGGGGCCTGATTTGTGCAGGGCCCAACACCATGACTGTAAATTACACAAGTTGCCACCCTGATGGGAAGCATTCTGCTTCAGCAGTTCCAAAAGTTACCTATTTTCACATAAATTGTTTTTCTAATATTAATGTCTTCTTGGACGCTATCTTTTTACCATATAATCTAATGGAGTAGGCTGTGTTCACAGCTGTGGTTTGGACACCGTTTGCTTTCCTGAAAATAACTTTGCATTATTCAGGTATCAAGAAATGAGATTTTTCAGAGGAGATGCTTGATCAGAGCATTTGAATGCTTCATGCTGCTGAATTACTGTGGAAAGAGCTTCTGTGGACATGAATAGCTATGAGAGCTGCTCTGTGTCATCTGTCAGTTGGTGGAGTATTGTACTTAAAGCAAAGGTAGTATGGCAGCTAACCTAGTTGAGACGCTGCACCTCTGTCTGGGCTCCGCTACGCAGTTAGCATTAGCTGTATACACTGTCACTTCCTGGCTAAGTGTTTCACTGTGACCTTTAACAGGAGTCTGATGGTACAATTTCACCTGCAGCCTGAATGTTTTTTGTATTAGAATAGATATTTCCAAAAATCTGAGCATGTTATAAATAGCTCTGTCAAAAAGGCAGATGGCAAAGCCCAGAGCAGACTGATGCAAAGGGAAGTATGACCTTTTTGATGCTTAGGAGCCTTCAGAATATATAGACTTATGGACAACACATTTTTCTATTAAAACGACAGTAGGGTTGCAATCTCAGCCATGGATCTCAGCCCTTTGGCACACTGTAACCCACAGACTTTGGAGGATCATGTCTTTGGCTCATGTTTTCCAATAGTTTTTTCCACCTCTTGACTTTTAAATGATCCTTTGGCTACTTCTCCTCTCTTATTAGCTGGCAGGGAAAATACGTGACTGTGGTCAATCCTCCCACAGCAAAAAGGTGTTTATTGACCACTCCTTGGTAGCCCAGTTGGGAAGTGCACCCAGTCCTCAGCTGCTGCAGTCCTGAAGCTATGGCTCCTGAAGGAGAGCAGCTGGGCAGCTTCAGAGAAAGCTGGGGAAGGAGATGCTGAGCTTCTGATGCCTCCTGGAAGATAAAAGGCGAGTTTCTACTTTTGCCTTTGACTCTCTCATTCAGAAATGAATCTTGTTGTTTTTATTGTTTTTTTTTTTTTTTGAAACAGCTAAATAGAAATAATAGCTATTATAGACAGATACAGTTATAAAAAGCTGTAACAGTCAGAAAAGCATCTTCAGTGCTGTTATTCCTTTTTTTTAAATGTCCTAAGGAAATTGATATAATGAAAGTTTGAGAACCAAATTAGTAATAACTTTGAGTTAAAATGCATATTTTTATTTGTAGGCATTCAGCTTAAATTCAAAGCCCACTTGCAGTTTACTTAGAGTTGCTGGATGTCCACAAAATGCCTGCAGATATGTATACTGCTAGCTTTAAATACTGCATAGGTAGATGTTTTTGTATTAGCAGGTGTTTGTGTGGTCTAATTACCTTTCCATGCTAAAATCATGATGAATTAACTATAATACTACATCAGTGAAATAGGGACAGATTGGTCTTTTGAATAGCTTATTACCCATCTGAAATTATCTTCTGATACTTTAAAGTGAGTGTGAACTAGGCACTAGCAGTATTCTCAAGGGGTTGGTACTGGATCCAGTCTTGTTCAGTGTCTTTATCAATGACCTGGATGAAGGGATAGAATGCACCCTAAGCAAGTTTGCTGATGATACAAAGCTGGGAGGAGTTGCTGACACACCAGAAAGCTGTGCTGCTGTTCAGTGAGACCTGGAGAGCTGGGTAGGATGGAACCTAATGAGGTTCAACGGGAGCAAGCACAGAGTCCTGCACCTGGGGTGGAATAACCGCATGCATCAGTACAGACTAGGAGCTGATCTGCTGGAGAGGAGCTCTTCAGAGAAGGAACTGGGTGTCCTGGTGGACAACAGATTCGCTGTGAGCCAGCGGTGTGGCCAAGAAGGCCAATGGCATCCTGGGATGCATTAAAAAGATCTTGGCCGGCAGATTGAGGGAGGTGATCTTGCCTCTCTACTCTGCCCTGGTGAGGCCACATCCAAAGTACTGTGTCCAGTTCTGGGCTCCTCGGTTCAAGAAAGACAGGGAACTTCTTGAGAGACTCCAGTGGAGGGCAACAAAGATGATGAGGGGCCTAGAGCATCTCCCTTAGGAAAGACTGAGAGACCTGGGGCTTTTCAGCCTGGAGAAGAGAAGGCTGAGGGGGGATCTTATCAATGCTTATAAATATTTAATGGATGGTGGTCAGTGGCCAGGCTCTTTTCAGTGGTGCCCTGTGACAGAACAAGGGGCAACGGGCACAAGCTGGAACATGGGAAATTCCACGCAGACACGAGGAAAAACTTCTTTAGTTTAGTTTGAGGGTTACAGAGCCGTGGAACAAGCTGCTCAGAGACGTTGTGAAGTTTCCTCTAGAGATATCCAAAATCTACCTGAGCACTTTCCTGTGTAACCTATTTCAGGGAACCTGCTTTAGTAGAAAGGTTGGACTGGGGGATCTGCAGAGGTTCATCCAACCCCTATGATTCTGTGATTGTGAAAACCATACTTTTAGCCTGTTTGGGAGAGCTTAATTTGAATTTTATAGATAGGCACATAGCTCTGAATATATGCACTTTAACACAGATAGGAATACTTGAGATTTCTACCCTGCAGTGTACCTACTCTACTGTGATTTTTCTGGACATGCATTCAAAGACCTGATGATAGAATTTCACTTGAGCTGTATATTTTCAAGTTAATTTAACAAACACTTGTGCAGAAATAGGGCCTCAGTTTCACTAAATTGAGAGAAATACCTGAACTCTTTCCAAGTGACCAGTATTAATTCTTTAAAAATAAACACATGGAAAAGAACCTATACTTTAAAGTCAGCCTCTTGAAAACCTTGTCCCAAGTCATTTATCCTCTTTCAGGTTCTGAGCCCATTGCGTTTTACTGGTTATTCCACCTGCTTATTCTAAGTACTTGAGCAGATTTGTTACTTGGGTTATAGAGGCTTGTACAACTGCTTATATTTGCATCTTGTGTGACTATTCTGCTTAATGTTGGTGTTGCAAGGGCAGGCATAGCCTTGGAGTTTCTTAGATGGGAATGAATTGTGAGAAATTATGCTGGAAGGGGTATAAATGATAGTTTGTATGTACTTCTTGTGCTGATACCGTTCTTGTCTGCTTCATCTCATCTGATTGTTCTGACACTTTGGGTTTGGGGGTACAGCAATTTGTTATGCTGTGTGGTGATGTATAAGGAAAAGAGTCTCTGACAAAAATAGGCAACAAAAAACAGGTCAGGGCTAATGGGTTAGCGTGATCAGTGCTTCTTATGCCATTGTTGCTTCTGGAGGAAACATTCTGCAAATAAAAGCATAACCGCACTGGCAGGGCCATTTCCTCCAATATAGTGAAACAATGACATTTTTAAAGAAATTGGGAGTTGGCTGCCTTGAAGCGTATATGTCATAGGTATCATTTCAAAGCAAAGATGGAAAGAGCTGTTTGTATAAAGATATCCAAAAAGAAGTTCATACATTTGTTGAAAGGTGCAAGCTCAGGAGTGGAGAAGAAATCCTGGCATGGCTTTCTTACACTTTTGAAAATTAAAAAAGGACCATTAACACTCCCCACCTCACACACACACGTCCAGCCTTCCATAAGACACTTAGCTGTGAGGTGATGACCTGCTATCTATCAGTGCCTGCTCAGGACCATTAAGCTCACTGGGGCTATTCTGTCTTTCATTTTCTAAGTGGTGAGGTCAGATATGTGGTCCTTGTCTCCTCCATCCCACTAGCTAGTGATGCCGTTAATAAGAAAAGCTATTTACCTAACTCTTCATCAAAAAAAAAAAAAAAAAAAAAAAAAAAAAAAAAAAAAAAAAAAAAAAAAAAAAAAAAAAAAAAAA
>JANHGO010000043.1:2498955-2551331 GCA_024606505.1 Aquila spilogaster
GGTCTGACTACCTATTGTCAGCCTACAGAAAGTGCTTTGTACTAAATGCTAATTGCAGTTGAATTTTTCATGCAGTGACTGAAGGCTGGAAAAGGGAACTGTTCCAATCTTTTTCAAGGTTTAAGGGGTGCCCCGCACTTTCTGGCATTGAGTAATATAGGACCCTCATCTGTGACCACTAGCTTGTGAAGTTTCAAAAGATAGCTTTATTCTCCTCTTCTTGCAGCTTTTCACAGATTTCATTTCTAAGCCAAAAAATTTCCAACTTATTCCCAGACCATTGTAATGTCTTCCTTGCTGAGAAACCATATAAAATAATAGAAATGTAGCCAGGCTGTTTTGACACAAATAAATGCAGCTAAACTAAAGCTTTATGTCTTGGATTCCTGGCAAAATCCCAGCTTTGTTGTAAATGAATTACTGTAGAGTTATTCTACATCTCCTAACCTCTGTAATAGCTAAGGACTGTCCATTTATTTCCTTCCAGATAGTTAATTTATTTGTCATCAAAACCTAGATGTACTTGAGTCCTCCTCCTGGAGCGTGTTTGTATGAACAGAAGTAAAAAGAGGACTTAAGCACTTAGAAGCGCTTTGCTCTCATCATTTTGAGAAAAGGAAAATTGAAGGAAAGTTGCAACTTTCTCACATTTTAAACAAAATAATTTCTTGATTAAAGCACAGTGATAAACAAGCATGAAAAGCAAATGGTCCAGAATAACAAACCTAAATGCAAGGAAGTTCATATTAAAAAGGAAAAAAAAAACCCAACCAAAACCCAAACAAACTTCCTTGAGACTTACTTTCAATTACTTTTTATTTGTAATTGTAGATTGTTTAAAATGCTTTTGGAAAAGAGCCAAAGGGGTGTGGGGAAGAGTTTTGTGTGTGCCTGGGTATATGTATTTCTTACTTTTATGTATAAAATGAGATAACCAAAACAGGACTTGAGTAGCATTTCTATTACATGGGTCTTACTGCATGGATTTTTTAGTATTAGCACTAGGGTTATTGCCTGCCCTCTGTTACACCTTGATGGTGCGGGGAAAGATGTGTCAGTGAATGTAGGCAGGAGCAAACTTCAGACATCCCTGTATGATATTCTCTCGTGCCACCGCTATTACCTGGTGACCAGCCATGGCTTCAGGTGAAGAGGTGCAGTAACAAGTCGTGCGGAAGCAGTACCAAACCCCTAAGCCTTCCCCCTGCACAGGTAGTGCTATGACAGCAGATGACTTCTCAGAGCAGACATAGGGATGCTGTGGAATAGCTGCCCACCTCCCACTTAAGCCGTGTGTTCCTGATCCTGTGGGGTGACTCAGAGACTCGTTGCTTGGCCATGAGAGCTGTGCTCATCACTTCTCGTGCACTCACCCTCCCCAGCAGTGCTTAGCAAGCCGTACATGACAAGAAATGTGACTGTTCTCTTTCCTTTTGTGGAGTGTCAGAGCAGAGCATGACTTTTATTTTCAGTTGCAGTCAGTGCTCAAAACTGTGGTAAACGTTTCTTGTTGCTTCAGAAGCTCTGTGGCTAGCTGCTCTACATTCATAAATCAAGCTGGTTTGTTTAGCTTTTGTTACTCAGGGAAGTCTTGTGGGATCATGTCTGTTGCCTGACATGGACAAGTCCGATTTATGGTATAATTCTGTCTTCCACTAGGAGCCGCTTGCACGGAACTGTTCATCTATATTGAAATCCACGGACTTCAAGAGAAGTCCGTGCGGGGTGTGTTAGGTCTTGCAACTTTCTTGCATAGCAGTGTTCACTGCTTGGGCTGGTTGTGTGCACTCACAACATGTACACCCTGAACGTATGGAGCTGCGTGGCAGGATAGGCATGGCACACTATGTTGCTGTTTGGGAAGTGTGCTTCTTCCTCAAACTCTTGAGAACAAGATTACACCCAGAGGCTCAGGCAGACTGTGGTGGTGGCCTGTCCCTGCTGCCTGAGCTGTGGGGCTGGGAGCAGGACTGGAGGACAGGGCAAATGAGCCAGTCCCTCTCGCTGCCTGTAGCTGTAGTGCCAGTTGGGGCACTGCAAGAAACTAGTGTTTCTGGATAATGGGACAGAGTAAAATTAGGACAATTTTTGTCTTCTAAGGTGCTGGTTTTCAAATATATTCAGGTATACAAGGTAAAAATCCAGGTCCAAAACTCTTTATAGCAAGCTGTGCATGTGACATTCCTGAAGAGAAGCCCAGCTAAGGGCAGACACCCAACCTAGAGTAGAGGGCTTCTGTAGAGTTTGCAGTCCTTTGTGAAAATTGATTTAGTGAGGTATGTTTCCTCAACACAGCAAGGCCAAGGGGGAAATAGGACAAAATAAACCAACTGCGCTTTTAGTCTGTTTCTTAAATTTGGCAGTGGTTTCAGTAGCCAGGACTTTGCCCATCACATGTATATTCACAAAACAACGTTACTGCAAGGTAATGATGCTGATGCCTCCAATAGTGTGTATGTAAACTAACAGCCTGCTTTTATCCAAGCTGTAGCAGATTGTATACAGCAAATGGGGGGATTGGGGTAGAAACCTGGTCCAAAAAATGTTTGGTAATTCAATAATTTACAAAAGTCAAATTTCAACTCTCTGTTGCCATTAACACGGAGTACATCTTGGTCAGTGCTAGATAACCCCTCACTTTAGTGCTGGTTTTTGGTATCCTTTGAATACAAATACTAGAAGTGTAGAGATGTATTTCTGTAACAGATTAAAGTGTAAGATGAGCAGATCACTGTAGGGTTTCTGTGGGATTTTGAGGATGAACGTGTCATGCTTTACTCAATGGATTATTATAAAATCATGTGACTTCAGGTTTAGCATGTGAAAGTGAAGATTTTCTTTAGCCAGTGGGTGCATCGTGCTGTGCTTCTGCCAGCTGGTGTGTAATAGCCCAAGCGAGAAATTGTTACCATTAACATTGCATTAAAGATAAAGCATAAGGTGAGAAAATTTGTGACTGGCAGTGAAGGCAACTATAATCTGTAGTTTGGGGGGGATTTTTTCTCCCAGAATGTCTTCTCTCTTCTTGCCAAGATAAGAGCATTTTAGAAAACATAAAGTGCCGAGTTTGTAAAGGCTACTTTAATGGAATCCAGTTGCCTGAAGAACAAAATTATTTTAAAATTATTTCTTCTCATTTTTTATTTTTCTTTTGTCAGTTTCATCTCTCTAAAGGAGGCATGAGTCTGTTACAGAGCAATTAGGGCCATTTCTAACAAGCATCTGATTCTAGCCACCCCAATGGAATAAGATAAGTGAGAGATGACGGGTTTTTTGAAGCAGGGATTAGTTGAAGTTGTTTCAGCTAGTCTTCAGTTGGGACTAGCAGTTCCAACATTGTGATTCAGGATAGATTGAATCATGTGCTTAAGCCCATCTTGGGGCAAGAATAGGTCTGTATTTTGGTATATGATTCAGTCCCATTAGGATGTTTCAGTGATGATTATAAATGAAAATGCTTTCATGAATTTTCTTGGTAGAAGCAGCTTATTGCTGCCATACTAGAATATCACAAAGTAACTGAGTGTCAGAAGCTACTTAAAGCCACTCTAATATTGCATGCTGCAGGGCACCTGCAGCTCTGTGCTCATCCTCTTTCCCACTCTGTTATCCACGACAAATTCGTAGCATTTGAAGCCATTAAAGGAATTGCCAGTCTTAATGTAGATGCAATTTCAAAGACAGCACATGTTCTTTAAATTATCTATGTCAGGTTTGTCCTCTAGGTTAACTCTTTGTTAAAAAGAACGTGCTTTGGTAGTCTTTGTTCCTCATTTCTGGTGTTAAGAGTGTGGACTCTGCTTCTAGGATTACGTGAGGTGGGTTCAGATGTGCCAGGTAATGTGCTTGCTAATAGTCACAGAGCAGTACTGCTGTTTCCTTTAAGTAAAATGCAGCATAAAAAAAGATGCGAAGAACTCAATGGTCATGTGTTACTACATAGTTAAAGGGAAGGCTATTGTTACACTCATTATTTAAAAACAGATTTAACAAAGGAAAAAAAGTGGTTTATATATGATACTGTAATCCTGTATTCCTGGAAACAGTAGCTGTAGACTAGTTACAAATCTCAGTTAGGGTGAGCAGGGAGAAAAAAATCCTTAGGTTCTAGTTCATGAGAGCAGGGAACTTCTTTTGCGCACTTAGAGACAGTGATGTCAGTTGGTTTGCTTTTCTTCTTGCTGTCATTTAAATTATGAGCTCCTTTGCAATATCTTGAAAAAAAAACAATAGCAAAGTTGGTGGGAAAAATTACTGAAGCTTTGTCTTGAACTTGCATTTAGAGTTCACCATATATGTTGTTAGAAACAAATAGTTTGCTTTCACTTGACAGTGACTTCATCCAGACCAGGGCTGAGTCATATGCCTATAGTACAGCTCTCTCTCTGGAGATTTGTGTTGGCAATGTTTGTGCAATTGCAGAGCAGCTGAGAGCATAAAATTTTCTCCTCCTCCTTATCCCCCCAAATCTACCACCCTCTTGAAGTACAGCCTGCAAACAGTGGAGATTGCAGTATTCCCACACTCAGCATAAAAGTGATTAAGAGAAAACCCTCAAATAAATATACAAAATAGCAAAATGCCTTAAAAACAGAGGACTTGTCTACACGCAGGGAAGTAAAGTGATTTCAAGCTGAGAAATTTAAATTAAAATACCCCAAATACCTGTTAATCTGGTTGAATCCTTCATTGTAATGTGATTAATGCTATTTTGTATCTAAAAGAGAATCTCCATGTGTGTGTTCAAAATGTGTTGTTCATATGCCTTAAATTCATATTTCTGGTTTGTCTTAACTTTCCGGGCTCTCTTTCTTCCTACCTGGTGGACACACATCTTATAGGATCCCTTAACTTTCCATCCCATGATTTTACCAAGGCATGCTGTGGGACTTGGGTATTGCTGAGCAAAAATCCTGCAGGAATATGTAAGGCTGTGTGATTTGTCTCCCCTTACCACTGCTGTAACTGATAAACCGGGTTTCAGACTGGAGACAGTTCTTTGTGTATATGCCTTTCTTTTTTCTGCCTCTCTGCAGTCTTCAGTAAGTCAAGTCTCTAGCCTTTCTGAAACCTTCCTTTTCTTCACCTCCTTCCCTCTCACCCAGGAACCATCGGTGAGTCCTCAGGTTCTCCGTTCTCCACACTTGTACAGATTTTAGCCTTCTACAAACAGAGCTTCAAAGATTCCTGTTAGGGTTTTGAAGAACTGTGGTATCTGTGCTGGGACTCTCACACGCGTAGCTGGTGGTGCTTGCCCTTTCGCTGCGCCCCTGGAGTGCACGTTGTTTGCCAGGCTTTTCTTTCCTTATCTGGTCTCTACTGTACTTAGATGCAGCTGATGGGCAGACCCTAGAGCAGTCGCATTTTAATTGTGCGTTTGGCTACATGCCCTGCAGAGAGGGATTGGAAGCTCTCTGAGTTTCCTTTGATAGTCTTCCAAGATTAAGTCACAGAAAAGGGAGTCTGGGAGCGTGGTGGAGGCCTGGAGACACACGAGGAGTCTGTCAGAAGCTGCAGCTGGAAGGGTGCTGGAGGGGCCTCTTCGAAGTAACACAAACTTGCCAGATTGTTGGGGATGCCCTTTATCAAAATGCCAAAATCATGCTGACCTTCTTCCGCAGAAAGACTCGTACGTGGATGTCACTGCTATAAACTCCCAGGAAAGGTTGCGTTTTGTGTAGTCTTGGGAATGTTTGTGAAAAATCAGAAAAGGAAGTTTAAAAGGGAAGAAAAGAAAATACAGCGAAGGCTAAGGAGAAAGTGTGGTGAAAATATTTAATTTAAACCCCTTTTCCCATCTACTAAAAACGTTGACTTGTTACAAGTTGAAGGTTTAAAGATACCCTAAATTGTCTAAAAAGCCAGAATGCTTTTCAATCTAAAAATTTAAAACTCATCTATTTGTAAGACTCCTTTCAATCCTTAATTGGTAATAGCTGTTGTATAAAAGGAGTGCTACCTAAGTTAAAAATAGGTCTGGAACTGTCCTGACAACCAAAAACATGCTAGCTCTAACACTCACATTTTCCTTTTGTCAAATGACCTATAAATATAATCTACATAATAGTAGAAATGCTGTTAAATTCTGTTTTGTGATCATTTTGTCCTGGGAGAAACTTCAGGAAAATAAGCAAATTGCCTTCTTCAATCTTAAAGGCTGCAGTGTACTCATTTCCCTTTTCATAGGAATGTTATGCTAACCTAATTTAGGATAAGCCTGTGCACAGTTAAGGCACTAAGATTATCTTAGCTGCAAACGTGTCATGTGTCAAGTGATGCATGCATCTGGAGCACATGACTTTATCAAAAGCAAATCAGATAAGGTGTCCTGGGTGCACAGTTTCTCTGAGCCACTTCATAGTAACTTCCGTGACAGGGGCTTGACACTCACCTCCTCTCCCTGGCTGTACCAGCAGAGCACTTTGCTTATCATGCAGGCTTTTATGCCAAATATGAATGAATCTCAGGAGGGGGGAGAGTAATAGAATGTGAGACTCCAAATTAAGCGTTGCCTTTCCATCAATATAATTTAAAAGTCATATACCACCTACAACTTGTAAAGGAATCTTAGCTCTAGCATTTTTAAATACTTAGAATGATTTATGTCCCCTGTAATATCTTCGCCTGCAGCAGCTTTGTTTCCGATGTAAAATATAGAAAATGGATTAAAATCCTCCAGTTCTTTTGTGTCCATTACCTCCCTACCTTCCCCCTGACTTTTTTTTTTCTTTTGGGTTTTTTTTTTAAAGAATCCTTAAGTACTCTCCATCACAGAGAGGGCTAGTAGTTGCTCTGGGTTCTTGTAGCAATCAAAACCGTTGGGAGAATCCTACTATTGTGTGGTATGTGCTTGGTAGTGACCAAGCTGAGGGCTCTGACAAACAACTTCTGGTGAATTTTGTTCCAGCCTTTTTGAGATATTGATTCTTCCAGTTGTTTTTACTCCCCTGCAAGAGCTCACCGCTTCTGTGTACAGCCTGCAAAACAAAAGATGTGTGTGTCTCAGCTGTTTCAGGTCGTCTTGGTGCAAACTCACCTGCATCAGCAGTTTCAGCCAGTGCTCTAGACTGCAGATCCAGAGTAGCTCAGCAGCAGACAGTCTGTTATGCTGACTTTGCAATAAGCAGCAATAACGCCTCAGTGGGGCAGGGATAGTTAAGAATGAACGCACCTTCAGTTGCCTCAACTATTTGCTCAGTTCTCGTAAACCACTTGAGAGTGCCGGTATCAGTATCGTCTTTGAATTAGTGATTGCGGCTGTTTAAACTAAAGATTTCTTCCTAAAAAGGTTGAGGAACGTTTTATAAAGTTGAGAATTGCTTTCCCTGTTTTACGGACAGTGAAAGGCAGCTCCAAGAGACCTGGTCTGTCCACTCAATGTAGAAATGTGTAAATAAACTGGGGGAAAACTGAAGAACAATGTGACCTTCTCATGCAGGGGGCAGCACTTGATAATTGTTCCTATTAATACATAATACGTCCACTGAAAATAAAACAGTCACTCAGTGTCCTAGGGAGACATAATGATGCTGGGTTTGGAAAAGCCAGTGTACTGAAGTGGGAAGAAATTTTGGGAGTAGGCAGAACTTCTTGCACCTTCCTGTTACAAGTTGGCAGGATGAAGGCAGCCTGTAGTATGTGAACCGTTAGCAGGGCACTGCTGTGGGTCCAGACATAGCGGTGCTGACATGGCTACCGAGAATGAGAGCTGTGCTGTAGATGCTTGCAAGCAGGGCATATCTAATAAAGATTCCAGGGAGTATTATGGGAGAAAAAAAGATGAGCAAACTAAGTATATTTGTCTGGGGAGTTCCGCCTCATACAGAGCATGGTCCCATACACGGTGTGACTGGGTGGACGCAGTGATGTCCCATGAATGGAATCTGTTGTTTTATTTCAAGGGGAAGAGATAACTGAAGTTTTCATTGCCACACCCAAAGAGGAATAATAAACCAGCCAGGCAGCAACTGTCTCCAAACAGCCCTTGTTACCAACCCACAGTCTCTGCGTTGGCTAGGATTTCTTGGCCAAACGTGTGAGTGTGGGAGAAGATTGTCACTGGAATCATTACAATAGATTATGATTGATGTACAAAATGGAAAATCCATGTCAAAGACAGACGTGGTGCCAAAAGGCCCCTGCAGTGCTGGGGCTCATCTTGACTTGTCATACAGTGAAAGCAAACAAGCCTTCAAAAAAGTGAAATCATTTGATATGCTAATCTGTGCCTTGTTTCAGGCATAGTAATGTCACTGTGAACAAAGGAGAAAAAAGTAAACAGCTAAGACAAAAGGGACTTACTGTCTTATTGCTGCTGGAAAAGTTCCTCTATTCCTGAATAAGGTTTTTCTTAATGGTAAGAAATAGTTGATCAGTCAGTTTCCTCTTTGATATCCGTTCTGTTACCTCCTTGGTAATCATATTACAAAGGAGCTGTTTTTAGAAAAGGCAGCGCACCATGAGAGACAGAATTAGCCATAGGTTTTGATTCATCACCAGCTCTTCACATCTGTGTAGGTACAGAAATCACCAGCTGTTAGCTGAGGCTATTAGCACCCACACTTGGTCACATCTAGCATTGTTCTCCCTGCCCTCCTGAAGCTTTCCAAGATGCTCTTAGGTTTAAGCATAACTCTCAAATACCATTTCAAGGAGCATTTTACAGCAATCTGTTCTTCGTATTTACACCAGAATAAATAGCATTTATTTACATCTGAGATTTAATCATAGAACTGAAATATTAGAGTCATGTTAACGCATTATTATTATTATTATTATTATTATTATTATTATTATTATTATTATTATTATATAGTATTCAGCATTTTCTGGATGTATATTATTTTGTCTTTACAGGTTGTCTGTCAGTTCTATATTCCAAATTTGGGCCTGCCATTCCCAGCAGAATTAATGCTTTCTTAGTGGGGGGGCTACCTTGATTTGTCCAGGTCTCTCTGGGAATTAGTGGACAAACTCAGCTCATCGGGACAGGAGCTGAGATACTCTCTACACTATTTTATAAATAGTCTCCTTTCCATGGGAAATGCTGCAGCAATGATTTAAAAAACAAAACAAAACAAAAAACAACCCACACACAAACCATCCCACAGCATCTCACTTCTGTCCTATGATGCTGTCACATGTTATTTTAATCCATTTGGCCGCTGGTTGTGCACAAATTTTAGAAACATGGATGAAGAAGGTGATTAAAATACTGTTCTCTTGTAGATCTCATCCATCTTAATCTACCTTTAGAGACAGATAAAAATACTGTTCCTGAAGATGCTGGTAATATCAAAATATTCCAACTGAAGGAGAATCAAGGAATGTATAATCTAAATACGTCAGCTACATTGAAGCCTCCAGTGTAAGCTCAAAGAGATGTAGTTGACACAACTGAGCATGCTGTTTGATACCTTTATACTACACAGAAAATAAACTACTAGTTTTATACTCTGTATATAATGGGCTTATTTATGCTAAATGAAATATTTAAAGTGTATACCATACAAAAAATCAGAAAATCTATCTTGTAGGCACTTCATCTCTCAAATTTGCAAGTTAAGGTGATGGACAGGGTTCAGCTGGTCTGCCTGAACTTACGTAACTTTTTCCACTGTTGAAATGTATTTCAATGATTGTGTTAAGAACAGATGTATGTTTTCTAATGTAATTTTTCTTCATTGAGCCTACCAATTTAAAATGTACAATATGCTGTGGAACTACTTCTGACTTTTTTTATGAGCCATCAATAGCTTGGTCCGGGAACAGTTGTCAGAAAACCCCTGAAACAGAATGTACTTCAGAATAGTAGTAACAGTCACAAGATCCTAGATAAAATGGCCTTACACAAAATGGAGTTGTGCAACAGAAAACAGACATTTAATCATAAAAGCATACTGTTCTATGAAAAAGCAGCATGAACTTAGTTTCTTGCTTAATTAAGTTTTATAATATAAACATGTATCTAATGTCTTTGATCCAGAAGAGCCCCTGATAATCGTGCTGTTGACCTCATTGTAGAGAAGAGAGTGTGGTCTCAGTGGGCTGAGCGAAGGCTTAGGAAGTTTTAATCTGTCATAGCAACAACACTAACTTTCAGGGTGGTCTTGGAGAAACCAGGGCAGAATTTAAAGGGCTTGTCCTTCAGTTAAAAAGATTAACAATAATTGCAACAACAATAATAATACTTTTCTCTAAGGTTGATTCTGTGTGTGTATTGAGGCTTAGGTTCTATTCAAACTTTTGGCGATAAATGCTGTGTGTTTAAACTTGTTCAGCACAGTAAGAGGATTCCATATGCATAATGAAAGTTGGGGTTTGGTTTTGGTTTTTTTGTTTTGAGTTTGTTTTGTTTTATCAGATCTTGCCATTTTTTTGGATGTAATTTATAGGCTAAGTGTCGTAGCTGATATTCAGTATTGAAAGTCATAACTTTGTATGTGTTCAAATACAGCTTTGGAAAATGACTCATTACTTCTTTTGGCACTAAAAAGTTTATTACAGTATGCAAGAAATTTTGCAAACAGTTGAGAGTTTATTCAGCCTAAACCATTTGATTTAGTGTGTATTTGGGAAGCATTTACAGTTCTCGTAAGTGAGGTTACTGGACTGTTTTTTTTTGAACTGAAATGATTTAGAATAACTTTTCGCAGGTGCTGCATAGGTAGGTTTCTCTTATTTGACAACTTGGAGCAATATTACATGTAGCTTTCTGAACAGCCTCTAATAATCTCTTCTGGCTTTCAAATAATGTAAACAACAAGTCTTGTAAATCATGAAGAAAGAAGTAACCCGAGACTTCAGATGAGAAAGCTGGCTTCTCTGAGTTCGTTTGAGTGGAGGTCGGAGGAATCACTTGGAAATCGTGAATCAGTGCTTGGCTGCTGCATGAACCTTGGACTTAGTCGTGTGCTGCTAAACTTACTTGTTCCTTGAGTTACTTGGAATCTTTTTCACTTTGCAAACACTTCAGAGAAGGTCATGAAGGGAGATGGCAGTGCAATGTGGAATCTGATGTGGAAATACTGCATTTCTGTCAGGACAATCAGGTACGGTAAGAATATATAAAACTTTATTTTGTGGTAAGTCTGAAAACTGCCTGTGTTAAAGATCGTCTGCCCTACTGCTTGTATTCTTTCCCCCTGCATGGTTAACTCTAAGTAGTCTGAGATTATTATTAGGCTAGATTCTTACTTGTCCTTATACTAAAGCTGTGGAAAAAAAAAATACAGGATTATTGCAAAAAATCTTCAAGGAAAGTGGAGTTTTCATGATTTCAGAGTCTTGGAAGTACCTCTGTCTTATTTACAAGCAGGCAAAAGTTGGAATATGAAAGAAACCTTATTTTCATGACTACTTGCCTATCATAATTTTCTATTTATTTTATCTTCCAAATCCAGAGATACAGCATGTGTTCTTAGCAGACCACAAGCATCATTTGCTTCAGACAAAGGGGAAGGGGGGCAGAAAAGAAGGTGGCTTTTATGGCAGAATAGAACTCTGAAGTTTCAAATGTCTCTAAGCTAGTGTAGTGCTACAATCTTACCTGTGTGTGTTATGTGAAAATGCAGCCGACTTAAATAAGATGACAGGCTGTGGCTGCTGTGCATCGCTGGGCACATTCTTTGAGTGGTTCGTGTTTGACATGCTGCATGCTCCCTGCCAAGAGCAGTTGCTGTGGATTCCAGCAGAGTTTATTCCAGGAATGGAGCTATTAAGCGAGACGCTTGGTGATTGTGCGTTCTCACAGCAATTTTATATATTTAAAAAAAGCTAGCCATCTTCGTGCTATAGTTTCTTCATGTTACATGGTTATATGATTTGAATGGTACATTTTGTCATACAAGCTTCCCTTGAGAAATCACATAATCTAAATAATTACTGCATTTCACACTGCATAATTATTCTGTGCTGAGGAAATAGTTTAGAGAGCCTGAATTCTTGCGTGAACTTTCATTACAACCAGAATGAGACTGTGGAGAGCTTTTTATCATCGGGGTCCTGAAATAAAGCTAAAAAGTCCCTTAGTTCCCAGCAGACAGTGAGTCAATATAATAGAAACTGAAATAACCCCTGAGAGAGGATTTGATTAAGATGCAAGTCATTTTATTTATGATCTGAGTTTAGAACCAGAAGCAGAGGGAATGCCTGAAACAAACTGGACCAGTGCTTAAATCCAGAGAAAAAGTCTTTACAGCACAGATGTTCATCCCAACCTCCATACTGCTGGAAATGTCCGAGAAAAGTCCTGTGCAAAACTCTGAAGTTATAAAGGTGTATGTTCCTACTCAGACTTAGCTTCAAAGGTTCCTGGAGCGCTTGGGTGTGGCTATTTTTGTGAAGTTTAACATGCAAGTTGTGCTCACATGTAAACATCCACTTCTTTCTTTTATCAGTGACCTTACTACTGTTCAGAATATGTAGGTTGAATGCTAGCGTAATGCAAAGTAATATTCCTCTTTGTTACAGTACTATGAGTATTTTCAATTAATGTGTTCAGTTGTTTTAACAGATCCTATTTTCTTTGGCAGCGACACCAATGAGTTTGAGAGCATAAAAAAAAAAGAATTTTTCCGTTGTGGAAAAAGATCTCTACCACCTTTATTTGCTTTTCTGATATCCTTCAGAAATCCTGAAACTCTCCCTGTGTTTTGGAAGGCTTCAGTAACCATTCTGGCTCATGTTCTTATCCATCAAGTATGAGGCTCTACCAGTCTTTCTTCCTCTCTGCCTCTTTCCCTGTCTAGAAGACTGTGAAGCCCAGGCAGCCCCTGCTGGAGATTTCAGTCAGCCTCAATGTGTTTTTTACCAGTAGAGTGAGTTTGCTTTTTCCCTCTGCATGTAAGCTGCTCTGGTAAAAGCATTTCTACGCGCTCTCAGTGCCGCCGCACTGAACAGCAGTGTATTGCATTGACTACACTGGACCAGTTGTACTACAGCTCCTTACGTATGCGCAAGGCCTGAATGAGGGGTTTTATGCCTCGCTGAGAAAACAGTCCCACTCCAAAAGGAAAATTATTATTAACTGGGTTTTAGGGTTGATCTTGTTTCCATTGGACTCCAGCAGCTTTAAAAGAAATATTTGACTGAGTCTTTGTTGTCTGTTTTAATTAGACTGTGTGGCTTGGGGGCAGAGAGATCGTCTATGTCCATGTATATGTGTTTAAGTTTCTGACTAGACCTTAAAATCATAGGGTCATGCCTGTTAGCAAGGTGAAATACATGTGTAGTACTAGAAGAAAATGCAGTGGTTTGCTTTTTGCATAGGGGAGCTTTAGGTAATGCTGGAATAAGCTTAGGAGAGAGCAGGATGGTGTAATGTGGTGTTGTGGTTTAACCCCAGCCGTCAACTAAGCACCACCCAGCCACTTGCTTGCTCCCCCTACATCAGGATGGGGGAGAGAATCAGAAGAGTTGACAGTGAGAAAACTCGTGGGTTGAGATAAACACAGTTTCATAGGTAAAGCGAAAGCCACGCACACAAGCAAAGCAAAGTAAGGAATTCACTCACCACTTCCCATGGGCAGGCAGGTGTTCAGCCATCTCCAGGAAAGCAGGGCTCCATCACACGTAACGGTGACTTGGGAAGACAAACGCCATCACTCCAAACATCACCCCCTCCCTTCCTTCTTCTTCCCCCAGCTGTATATGCTGAGTATGATGTCATATGGTATGGCTGTGTCCCCTCACAACTTCTTGTGCCCCCCCAGTCTACTTGTTGGTGGGGTGGGGTGAGGAGAAAAGGCTTTGGCTCTGTGTAAGCACTGCTTAGCAATAATGAAAACATCCCTGTATTATCAACATTGTTTTCAGCACAAATCCAAAATACAGCCCCATACCAGCTACTATGAAGAAAATTAACTCTATCCCAGCCAAAACTAGTGCATGTGGAAATATACTGCACTGTCTAAATGATGTCGTCTTTGTCTTCTGTGGGGTGTTGGCCTACTCCTAGAGCAAAATTGCAAAAATTACAAAGATGAAGGGCTTTCTTCACTAATGTACCAAAGCTGAGCCTGTAGCACTTAACATGAAACTTCTGTCCTTTTAAAGAGCTCAGTTCTCTGAGCCCCCATGAAGCCTATGATATTACCAGGTTACCTCCCAAGGCGCAGGAGGGACAGGGTCTGGCTACATCCCTAAACCACAGAACAAGCAGTGGGGTGATCCCTGAGCCCCGGGACAGTGCCCACCTGGAGCTGGTGTTCCCAGGTATCCAGGGGGAGAGTTGTCAGTCCTGTCTGATTTGCACTGCGTTTCCACCTTAAAGGATAGAGGATCATTATCCTCTTCCCTTGGCCAAGCCAATCTCCCCCAAGGCCAGCAGTGACTCATGGCACACGATGGTATTTTTGACTCTCCTTGCCAACAGCAGTCACTACCTGCACAAGAGGTGTTAAGTGTTCCTGCCCTGAGCGCTGCAAGTTGTCTCCAATATTTCTGAAAAGGGGAATAATGGTGTTTGCCACCGGCACTGTTCCTAAGTGAGGGGCAGGGCAGTATCGCTGGCTGTGCTGTCACAGCAACCTCTGCTCAACTCGCCCTTCTCACTGACCGCATTGCTGTCCCAGTATGTGTGCGGAGGGCAAACAGTGCCCTTCCCACTCCTCTGAAGTTCACTGTGAGGGAATGTTGCGCTAAACAGCAGTGCTTTCCTCTGCTGGTGAGTGCCCGCTTGTGATGATATTCGCAGGTGGAAAACTCTCCCAAAATCAGGGAGTTGGCAAAGCATGAAAGTAGAACTGGGGTTAAAGCATTAGTAGTCGTTTACTTCTGTTAAAGTTACATTTTAGTAACCCACCATAGATGGGGGCTAGGCAAATATGATTAGGAAATTGTCGACATACTCAGATTAGCCATTGTATTTATAGGGTCGTGTCAGTATTAAAACAGAGGAACATGTGTTATATAAAGACAGGGAGCAGATCAGCTGCATGCAGAATTACTTGTTCCCTTGGTAATGTCCTACATGCCAGCCAGCCTGTAAGGATGGGGCTAGTGGTTAGAGGAGCAGACTGGAGCCATCTGAATCAGCAGATCCACAGCCCACAGAGAATAAATTAAAGGGTTTATAGTAATGTAATGCATAGTTTTCGGCTTGCATCTTAAAGTTCCATTTGCAAGTAATGGAGGAAAACAGTCAATAGTTAGTTCTTAGTGCTCTGCACATCTGGAAAAAAGTAAGAATTAGTCTTCAGTATGAGTTGTCATGGAGTTTCTTCACTTATTTTCCTTCTGCTACAAACATTTTCCATCTTGGTTCAGTCATACTTTATTTTTAGTTGTCTGCTTTGGTTTTTTTTTTCTGAAGACTGACAGAAGAGTGCTGCATTTTCATCAAGGAAAAATAACACCCTGACAAGTGAAAGGGTCTCAGCTGGGCTTTAATTGCATTTTGGGCAACACGAGCTACTGTAGCTGTGTAGGGGAGCGGCAGCCATCGAAGTTTGGAGCATGTAAAGGCAGTTTGGTGTATCTTGTTTAGGGGCTTATTCATAAATGTTCTGAGCATCCACACTGCATCATGAAAGCTCAAACTTCTCTAAATAATTAAACAGGGGTCAATGTAAAGGAATAATACAATGAATACGTTAGTTCACAGTTCATGTTCAGTGATGGTATTGCCCCATATGTTATTGCAGCTCCTTGCTCCTGCTTCTAGACTGTCCATGCAGGGTGCCAGCACAAGCGTTGTACAGCCATGCAGGAAAGTCAGCAGGAGAAAAAGGGGTGGTTTTCCATCCAGGTGGTTGCAGTGGTGGGGTTCACCCCAAGGCCCCACAAAAGAGCTTGTGTTCCCGTTGGGCAAGGGAGTATAACAAGCGCTGGTGGGAGAGCAGGGGGACACAGTGCTCACACAGCTGAAGTGTGACTTCACCTTACGGGAGATAGTATGGGCTGAAGAGACAGGACTAAGCCAAGGTTAGACAGTCTGCTCTGTAGTTCATTGGCAAATAGCAGCATTCTCTTCTTATGGATGTTTAACTGTCACATGTAACCAACGATAATGGGATATATAATCAGATATTTAATTTAGGCATTTCAGTTGTCATCTGAAATGGAAATGAGAATACCCACCTCAGATATTCCTCCTGACACCTACAGGGTTAACGTTTGTGAAACTTATCTCAGAAAAGGAGAATATGTGTTACATATTGTTACAGTAGTAGGCAATAGAGTTGGCACCTTTTGTTAAGATCAGACACTAACAAAGTGATTTTCCTATATCTATTTTATGGCTTAAAGGTGAACAAGAATTACTAAAAATTCACTTCTAAGACTAAAAAAAAAAAAAAAAAAACCAACAGAAAAACCTTCCATGTTGACTCCCGTATCTCCAGAATGTATTTATTTTTGTATTCAGTTTCTGTGTTGGTTTCTTTGTCATCTGCAAAATGCTGCACTTGAGAAGCTACAAGACAAACCTGAATGCAAGTCGTCATTTAGTCTGGATGCTTTAATCTTCATATAGTCCATGGCTTTCTATAGCCATTAGTCTTGTATTTTAAGATAGTACAACTGTAATTATCCTAGTGCAAACCTTCCTTTGGGTTAAAAGATCTCTTCAGCATGACAGTGCCAATAGCCACGCAGCACTTAATGAATTTTTAATAAGCCTTTGATGCCAGTATAACAAATCATTGTGAGGTTAGGATGAAGTTGGTATCTTTAGAATTCTGTGTTAGGAGTGTATGAATGTGTCCTGTGCATTTTGCATACTTTAATATATTATTTGGGTAAAGTGTACCATGTTTCTCCTGTTGGCTCTGGTCTGTGCATAGGAGTCTGGAGACAAAATCATTATGGCATTAATTCCTCTGAGCTCGGTTGCTCTACCTAAAGGAGACTTGTTCAAGGGGTGAATTCCATGTTGCTTTGGTTTTGTTTTGGGCTGATATTTTTTGAACTCAGTTAACTGTCTTTAAGTGTTGCTTCTGTTCAGCTAGGGCATATCTGTGTTTACACGGCTATATTATTTCAATCTGATTGTTAATGTAAATTAGTGGTTTGTGGTTTAAGTTCAGGAAGGGCACAGTGAGCTTAAACAGGTTACAGGTTACAGATCTGTTAGAGCAGACAACCAGAACCTCATCAGTTCCTTTTGCTTTTTCTTTTTTTTTTTTTTTTTTTTTTTGCTATGAGCAAAAAATGCTCCTACTTAGTATTTTCATGTGCTCTTTTTGTCTTGTGCTATGCTCTCTTTCTCCTTGTGCACCACTTGCTGTATTATTGCTAAAAGCTTAAAATGTATAGGCAGGGGCTGTTAGAGACAGCAGGTGATTTCAGTTTAATCCTTGCTAGAGTTTCAGTGTAAAAAGTACCATAGAATTTGCAATATTTGTACATAATTAAGCCTTTCTTCACATAGAAAACTTGCAGGTGAGGGTCAGCTACCTTGGAAGTATACAGAAATTGTCAGTCCAGCAGCAGGGCTTCTTGTTTGTGTGTTTTCCTGTACAAAAAGTCAAGGTACCTGATGAACTTAAAGACTGTGTGTTTTTTAAGAAGGGTTGAGTAACTGCAAAATATGGAAGTGATGCACCAGTGTGAGATCTGAAGGCTGTATTTAGTCACTGCCCACATCGGTTTCATTCTAGAGGGTTTGTTCCTTTATTTTAAGGCTGAGTCTACTGAGCTGTTCTGGTATAAAAGGACCTGAAGCCAGCTTAGCTAATTAGCTAAAAATGGAATCAACTTCTAGCCCTCTTCTGAGTTGTCATGTCTTTGTATTAAAACAGTTGCAACAGTATTTAGCTCAAACCTTTAGTTTGGGCTAAGAGCAGCCCTGGGTTTAAACTATGCCAAAGCTCTGTCCTTTCACGATGCAGGGTATAATGATATGCATTGAAACCCTAGAAGTCAGAAACCTAATCCAAGGCAGTCTAGAGAAGTTAACAGACTGTTTTATTATTTATTTACACAGACCTTTCAAAAGAGCTTGTTGGTGCAGAACCATAGGTTACTGAACTGGTAAAATTGTTTGTCTAGTGATGGAGGAGTTCAATTATTTTAAGGTAGCTTTTTGTATTTTCATGCTTGCTGTAGGTGATGCATATGGTAAAAATGTATGTGGCAACTTCTAGAACAGAACTACTGTTTGAGGTTTATACTACCTTCCACTGCTAGTCCTATTGCTTGATGTCTTCTCAGACCTACCTAGAAATTGGCATTTAGGATTTGTTTTGAAAGGATACTGCTTCTGTTGTTGCTCTTAGATTACTCAGTTGTTTGGTTTGTATTTTTTATATTTTAAGAACTCCCGAAGCAGCCTTTCAGCTTGTGTCTTTCTGCTGTGAACGTATAGACAAGAAACAAATTATATGGAAGTGTTACTTGCTCTTCAGTTTGAACAGAATTATCTTCTAGTGGACTCTAAAGCAAATTAGGTAGAGAGAAAATAAAGCTCTGAGCTTATCTGGTTTTAATGAGATCATGCATTTTCCAGAAGGAGTCAGATGACATTTTAGTAATTGGTGAGTACTGATCAATTTAATGCTTATGAATCATGTGGTTAACATCAGTGGATACTGTGATTTGATCATAGTATGAAAAGCATGGTATGTGAAATTATTTTAATGAAAAAACTTCTGCTTAAATGCCTGGTAAAGGTTTTATTTCTTTTCTAATAGGAATTCATTTTGCTATACAAGTGTAATTTCTAATTCTGGATATGTTTTTGCTGTTCCCCATGCAATATCTGCCTATTAATCACTTTCTTTGACAATAATCATAAAACCAGCAAGAATTTATGCAGTAAGCAGTGTCCTATGTTCAGTCATCTTTTAGCAGGAGACAATAAATTCATTCATATAATTAACTGCCTGACAGGTATCAAGTGACTGAAGTGTTTGAAGTGTTATTAGATTGTTGGGGTTTTTCCTGTACTTGCCAGTGAGGGGGGCGGGATGGCAGAACTGCTTAATTAGGAGAGTTTAGGGTCTCATGACAACTGCAGTAACAGACAAATATATATAAAAAAAGAAAAAATCAAAGCTCATCACGTATGTATTTACTTCAGACCCTCTGACTGGTTAATGAAACTTAAGCAGAACTTAAGGTAGGCGAGGCACAATTGCCTGACCTGCTGCGCTTGTGGAGCGTTTCTGTGCTGAGTGTACTGAGGTGCAAACCTGCATGCTGCAAACTGATCAATTAAAAATTAAATATGCTCTGAGTTAGTCACATCTGCGTTCATCTTCTGGAAAAGTCTCAGCAACATGCACGACATTTTGCATTTAATGAATTCTCATTGGTTTGTGATATCAGAGTAATGAATAGTATTCTCTAATAACATCAGGGGGCCACTTTCATGGTCTAATGGGGCCTGTTTTGTACCGGGAGCAACACCACGACTGTAAATTACACAGGGGGAATTGCAACCCTGACATGAAACTTTCTGGTTCAGCTCTCCTGAAAGTTACTTATTTTCACATAAATTGTTTTTCTAATATGGATGTTTTCTTGGACATAATTGTTTACCACATCATCTCGAGGACTAGGTTATGTTCACAGCCACAGTTCTGTCACCACTTGCTTTCCTGAGTATAACTTCGCATTATTCAGGTATCAAAACAAGCAATCTTTCAGAGGAGATCCTTGATAAAAGCTTCCCAACACTTATGCTGCTGAATTAAGGTAGCATGAACTGCTGTGCCCATGTAGTACCTGTGATATGATACCTGTTCTGTGTTGTCTGCCAGTTAGCTGAATCTCATACGTAAAGTAAAACTAGTATGACAGCTCAGTTGTTTGAGAAACTGCACCACTGCCTGTGCTCCATTATGCAGTTAGCGTTAGCTGCGTACGCTGCCGCTTCCTTGACAAGAAGAGTTTTGCTATGACCTTTGGCAGAGATCTGATGGTACTATTTCACCTGCAGCCTGTATGCTTTTTCGTGTTAAAGCAAGAGATATTTCAAAAAAATCTGGGTGGGTTGTGATAGCTCTGTCAAAAAGGCAGAATACAAAGCCAGCACAGGCTGGTGCAAAGGGAAATACAACCTTTCTGTTGCTTGGAAGCCTTCAGAATATATTATGAGTCTTATGGTGACACATTTTTCTGTTAAAAGCTCAGTGGGATTGCAATCTTGTCTGTTGCCCACAACCCTTGGAAGAGGATCTCTTTGGCTCAAGTTTTCTGAACGTTTGTTCCACCTTTGACTTTTAAATGACTCTTTGGCTCTTTCTCCTCTCTCCGTTGGTGGCAGAGGGGGAACTGTGTGTCTGTGGTCAGTCCTTCCTCAGCAAGAAGGCATTTATTGACCACCTGGGAAGGGCACCCAGTCCCGTGGCCACTGCAGCTCCGGGTAAAGCATCTGGGCAATTTCAGAGAAAGTTGCGGGAAGGGGATTCTGAGCTTCTGATGCCTCTTGGAAGATAAAAGGCACGTTTGCACTTTTGCCTTGGCTCCTCTTATCTAAGAGCGAGTCTTGCTTGCCTTTGGAAGAAGTGGATAGAAGTAATAGCTATGATTGGCAGATACAGGTATAAAAAAGCTTTATAAAAGCCATAAAAACATCTTCAATGCTGTTATTGTTGGTTTTTACTGTGTTCCTAAGGAAATGGAAGCTGATTTAACAGAAGTTTGAAAACCAAATTAGCAGTTACCATTTGTTAAATAGCATATTTTTAGTCTTAGGCATTCAGCTTAGATTTAAAGCTCAGTTGCAATTTACTTAGAATTGTTGGATATCCATAAAATGCCTGCAGGCCTGTATACTGCTAAATACAAATTCTGCATAGGTAGATGCATTTGTATCAGCAGATTTTTGTATGGCCTAGTTCCCTTTCATGTTTAAATCAGAAGAATGAACTATTCCACCAAATCAATGAAATAGGGGCAGATTGATCTTTTCAATAGCTTATTATCTGTCTGAAATTGTCTTTTGATATTTCAAAATAAGTGAAAACTAGGCATTATGAAAAGCATACTTTTTATCTGACTATTTAGGAGAGCTTAATCTGAACTGCTATAGGTACACAGCTCTGAATTTAAGCACTTTTCCACTAATAGCAATACTCAAGACCTCTGCCTTGCAGTCTGCTCAGCTGTGTGATTTTTCTGGACATGTATACAAAGACTTGATGATAGATTTTCACTGTCTGTATATTTTCAAGTTAATGTAACAAACACTTGTGGTGGAAAGGGGCCCGTGAGATGGAGATAAATACTTGAGTTCTTTCCAAATGGCCAGTGTTAATTCTTTAAAAACAAACACGTGGAAAAGAATGTGAACCTTAAAGGCAACCTCTTCAAAAACTTGTGCCACGTTGTTTATCCTGTTTCAGGCCCTGAAACCACTGTATTTTACTGGCTATTCCACCTCTGTATTCTAAGTACTTGAGCAGATTTGTTAGTCAGATTATTGAGTCTTGCACAGTAGCTCATATCCACACCTTCTGACACTATTCCACTTAATGCCCATCTTGCAGGGACAGGCATAGCTATGGTGTTTCTTGGAATAAGAATGGGGTGGAGAGGGAGAAATTATGCTGAAAAGGGTTTAAATGATACTTCATAAGTACTTTTTGTGCCTATGCTGTGCTAGCCTGCTTCCTGTCATCTGATTGCCCTGACACGTTGGTTTTGTCGGTATAACAAACTGTTAAGCTACATGAGATAGATAAGGAAAAGAACCCACAGTAAAAATAGGCTGCCAAAAAAATGGGTCAGGGCTAATGGGTTAGTATGATCAGGGCTTCTTACACCATTGTCACTTCTGGAGGAAATGTTCAGCAAACAAAAGCATAACCACACTGGCAAGGCCCTTTCCTCCAAAACAGTGAAACAATGAAGCTTTTAAAGAAATTGGGAGTGGACTCCCTTAAAGTGTATGTGCCACATGAGCCATTTCAAAGCAAAGATGGAGATAGGTGTTCATGCAAAGATAGCCAAAATGAAAATCATACGGTCGCTGAAAGACGCACAGATCCCTTCTTAATACAAGTCCCGGTACTGTTAAGAGAGGACTCAAGCATTAAACAGCAGTAGTAGCAGGCATGTGGCTATTCAGCTGCTTCTTTAAACCAAAAAACAAAACCAAGCAAACAAAAACCACCCACACACAAAAACCTTGTGCAAGTTATTTCTCTGTCTGATACTCTATATTTCATAGCATGTATTCAACCATTAAATAAGCTTACTGACTTAGTAGTGTTCTGTATCAATATTTGATCCTTTCCTCAGACTTTAAAGAAAAGATGGTATATTTGAGGCACTTAGGAGCCTTATGGGAAAGTTCCGAGCACACTGGGAAAGCTACATGAGTGGTCAATACTGTAAAGCTGTTTTGAGGAGGGGAAAGTTGCTTGGTCCATATTTGTAAATATACTGAAGGGTTGCCGGTTTGTTGGTGGGTTTTGTTAATTTAGTAGTTTAGGGTTCCTAGCATGACCATTTCGAGATGAGGACTAAGAAAGCTCTCAGAACAG
The DNA here is from genome assembly GCA_024606505.1 of Aquila spilogaster. Lineage (NCBI taxonomy): Eukaryota > Metazoa > Chordata > Aves > Accipitriformes > Accipitridae > Aquila > Aquila spilogaster. Next base: position 2,521,389 of record JANHGO010000043.1, read on the forward strand.
GGAGTCTTGAAGCCTTAACAAAACTCATTATATTTTATAGACATTTTCATCTGATTGTTGGTGACTGTAAATGATCTGAATTCAGGTCTAAAGGTATGTAGTATCCTAGACGATCCAGTTTTCTGAAGTAGAAATTCTGGGGTAGCACAAAGCTGAATTTTTCTAAAATGAAAATAAATAAGTTCAGGAGGGGAGAAGAAAACCTTCCATGACTTTCTTATACTTTTAGGAAATGAAAAAGGACTGCTAACACACTTCCCTCCCTTATGTCTAACCTTTCAAGAGACTTTTTTTGTGAGGTGATGACCCGCTATCTATTGGTGTCCGCTCAGAACCATTAGCTCATTGGGACTATTCTGTCTTTCATTTTCTAAGTGGTGAGGTCAGGTATGTGGTCTTTGCCTTTCTCTACTCTATACTAGTGGCTAATGATGCTATTAATAAGAGGAACTGTGTACCTAATTTTCCATCAAAGAAACAAAAAAAATACATCTATGTCCTTAGGGTACTGATATCCATATGTGTCTAAAACAGATGAGACTGGTAAGAAAACAAGAGACCTGTGATGGAAGTCTCAGCCTTTTCCATACCTGTATCTAATTTTTCATGTCTATCAAAGCACAAAAGATGAATTTCACTATGTCTAAATCTGTTGAGAGAGAAGGGAGGGAAACATTTTGTCCAAGTAGTCGGTGTCCATTAAAAAGGGAGATGAACTTTCCACAGTGCTTTAGAAAATTGCTTTAAAATCTGGCCCCAATGTGTGCTATTCATTCATTCTTCATAGTTTTCCTTTCAAAAAGCTTTTAAAATTTCTAAGCACAGGGCTAGGATGCACTTTGGGTTGTGAAATTATCTTTGCAGACCTTGGAATTTTTTTCCGATGGTAATTTCAGAGCTCATATGTCAACAAATCAGTGTACGGTATTATAATTTCCCTCTGGACTTTTAAAATCTATACCTCCAGGGGAAATCTAGGGACCATATGATGTCAGCTCTGAACACATTAATAAGAATGAAATGTAACATTTGTTAAAGATAAAATCCTTTCATCAGAGAAACGTCCTATTTTTCTGATTAAGTGGTGTGTTAATGTTACATCACATTGACTAGAAGTTTCTGGATATCAGCTAGACTGACAAGCTCTGACCAGCTTTAAAAATACCTGGAATCCTCCTCTTGGCATTGAAATACACAAACATTTGCTAAAGTAATTACTTTTGTTGAATGAATCAGTGGCGTGTCTTGGGAATTTGCTGCTGCTGAAGATTTTTTTTTTCCCCCCTTCAACCTACGTTTCACAAAGGAATTCCTCGCAAAGGCTGCAAAAGGCTTAATATAATCAATCCACATGCAAATAAATATAACTACATTAGTTCTTAAATAGAAGGAAGACACTGGAAAAATCTCAAACTAAGGCATATTGTTCTTTGGCAAATATTTTTCAAGTGTTTCCTCCTCTTCAAGCTGGAGATCCTTCTAATTAAACAGCTATGGCAACAAATGCTGTCCAGCCAAGGGTCAGGTATAAAGTTCAAATCCCAGATGGTTGATATCTGTACGTGACTTATCTACCAGATGGGTTCAAATGTTCCACTGGCTTTTTTTTATTCTTTTCTCTCACCCTTCCAGTATTAAGGCAATTTGTTATATTCCTATCAAATATTTATACTGTTTTTCTATTGACTTTTGCTAAGAATTATTTAGGTAGGAGGAGAAGTTTCCCCAGAGCGTGTTCTACCGCTTGAGAGGTACTTTGTTCAGCATTCCCTTCCTATCAATTTCTACAGTTAGAGTTTCCAAGGGTGCCCTAAAAAAAGGACAGGAATAAAAGGCACGCAATCGTGGGGTTGAGGAGAAAGAGGGGTAACATTGTTAGTATTTACTTTTACTGTTTCTGTGGATAGTTAAAGCCTCTGTGCTTTTATAGGATAATCAATACAAATTTAAAACAATTTTGATGATTATCACTGATGAAGCACAGGCTGACTGTAAAGCTTATCATCACTGGTAGCTATATAAAAATACAGCAATAGACTGTCTGTCTTTGGGTTTATTTTTTATTATATGCTACTATTAAACAGCCTAGGTAATGCAAATGGTATCATGTTGATTTAATTGCATATTTTTTAAATAGATCTTAAATATCGTAAAGCAAGCTTTCTCATGGAGATGAGGACTTAGATTTCTAATTCCTGGTGTTTATAGCCTTTTTGACTTTTGGAAGACTACGTGGTAGGAGGTTACAGTTTCATTTGGTTTAAATTCCAAAACCAGAGTGGTTCAGGAGTTTACATATAAGCAATAAGTAAGACAGAAACAGATTCTGAACTCTAGAAAATATGGCAAGAAGGTCTTAACAGAACAGAAGCTGGGTATTATTGCATTCATTACTTTTCTGTAATCTATTTTACATTGCATTAAGTACAACAGTCAAACTGGTGGTATTTCCTAACTCTGGTTAGTATTCAAAATCCCTTCAAAACTTCAGATTCAAAATCTAAATTAGATTAGAAACTGAATTAAATGTTTCAGAGAAATGCTCGTTTAGATCTTTTGTGGTTTTGTGTTTGAAAGATTCAGTATTCTTGCTTTTGTCACTAGAAAAACTATATCAAATGTGAAAAGAAAAAAACCAACCAATCAACAAACAAAAAACCCTAACCAACCAACCCCCCCCCACTTTTGAAGGTTAAGCTTCCATAAACTGGAAGACAGATTTGCCTGAATTTACTCAGCTTGAATGTTTATCCCAGGGTTGGTGGGTTTTGCCAGTACATTTGCAGGCGCTCTGTGATAGTCTGTCCATGCTATTTCTATGCTGCACTTGGAATTAGGAGTAAGGATGAATTTTCATTCTGACAGGTTCTGTGATTGCTCTTTTGTTGAATCCATCTCTAAATAAATCTGTTGTTTAAATGTGGTTCAAATGAATGATAAATGCAATACATAAGGGACTGTTTTGGTGCCATTGAAATTCAGTGGGGAAACTCCCACTAACTTCAACAAGGATTCCAATTTTGCCCTCAGGAGGGAAGCAACGAACTTGGAAAATGATATGAAGTGTGCCTGATCTTAGTATCCTTAAACTGACGGCTTTTGAAATAATTCTGCAGTCTTACAGTTTTCAGTTTTCTTTATCCTTCCTTTGTTTTTAAAAATAAAGCAAACTCTGAAACTCCTGCTACAATAGCAATAAAATATTTCCTGTATGAACTAGTTTGTGAGCTAGTCTGTTCTGACTGTACAGAACTGGAAAGATACCATTAGAAATAAACTGCTGTCTGAAGTTGGAGGAATTAATTTGTTAACAGGATGTGTAGAGGAGCCTCTTTATTACCTACAGTTAATAATTTCTACTCATTTGGCCAATTTTGTGGTGTCTCTTTTCTGCTAATTTTACCATGTCTTTCTTAGCTTTAAATATTATAGGTGTAGATTAAATTAAATGTGTACAGCAACATGATACTAACGCAGAGAAACATTCCTTTCGGTGATCTTTACAAGGGAAGACCTTTTCATCTTTTCTTCTGTGCCCTCTTATTGTGTCTTTATTGCTCAGGGGTAGAAATACAGTGATTGCAGTAGACATGTTCTCACAGAAAGCTACTTAAGCAATTGGGTTTGGGATGTGCTGAATGCCACAGCAAACCTCAAAGCTAAATGCTTTAACTAAGAGACAAACCTCATTTTGTGCATATTGCTTAGTTTCTTTAAGTAGATTTAGGAACTTGAAGCAGACCGTGTCAGTCAAGGCAGTAAAAATGTCAGTCGCTGAAAACATCCAGCTCTAGAGGTCTCTCAACAAACCGTCATCTGGGCTTATAGTATAAAGATACTTCTTAGTAAACACATTAGCGTGTCATAAAAATAATGTGTTTAAAGAGATAATAAATCCAAAGTCGGGGTAACAAAATACTATATGAGGCAGGCCACAAAAATAGAAGTTTTGTTATATCTTTAAGGAGTTCTTTTTCTATATGTAGGTGTTCAGCAGTAAACCTGAGTTTGATATATCATGTATATGGGTAATGAACACTGCTGCATTCTTTCTTCGGGTATGTACACAATGTATACAATGTCAGTGTACTTGATAGAATCAGCTCCACTGTGCATTTCCGAATGCTGCCAGTCGAGTTTCCTCTCCATCCACAAGCTTTCTGTGGATGTGGGCTAACTCTGATATTTATTCTAATGTAACTAGCCAAGCACCTTGCTAAAGCCATAAGCACAGGTGGCTGATAATCTGTTTTAATTGTAGTTAACATGCTTAATTTCAAAAGTGATGTGTAAAGCTGACAGGCAGTTCCAAAGAGCTTTCCATCCCAGCTTCCGAGCCTTTCTGTAGTCATACAGCCTCCAGCTCACAAGCTTTTAAATTATTTACCCAAAATGGGCTTTGAAGGAAGAATTTTAAAAAAATAAGTAATCCAAGCCTGGGTTTATTAAGACTTGATAGAGGAATGGAACATAAATAAGAGCCCCCGTAGGAGCACTTTGGCTTCTGCTGATCTACAGGGAACTCTTAATGGGTGAGCTTTGGAAGTCTTGTTGGTTTTTGTTTGGCTCCTCCTGCCCCCCATTTCTCCCTGTTCCCCCATCCCTGTTTTCCCTTTTTTAAAACCGAGTAACTCCATTTATTTTACATTTTTAGTTGCTTTTACAGTGATCAACCCTGTTATCAGGTGAACAGATCTATGTGCTTTGTTAATATCCTTTCCAAATGTCCGTCATACCAAATGTGATCAGCTGGCTGTTCTACAGATGATGCCTCCTGGTTTGGGGGGTTTTGTTTGTTGTTGTTTTAACTTGGCTGTAAAAAGAAAAGCCATGCATGTGTTTAACTTACTGATTGCTTGTAGTACCAGAGGGGACTGACAAGCTGCCTGGGCAGCTGGTAGGCTCACTTTGTCATTTTAATATAAGCTAAACCCTGCTCCCACTCAGTGGTCCACATATACCAATCTGTCTTCACGGGCTAAATTAAAAGCAGTTTTAGCATATGATTAGCTGTATAATAAGACAGAGTAAGGGGTGTGGAGAACAAAGAGTATAGGAAGGCAAAAGGACATGCATCCTATCATTTTGTGTTCTGTGATTCAGAAAGGAACAATAATTTTCTAAAAATTCCACCCGTTGAATAGGAAGTGTTCTAAACCAAGGTCATTTTTGAGCAACAAAAGATGCTAAACATTAGCCTTTAAGCTGTAGTGTTGCATAGGATTTAAGCTTATGCTGTGGCTCCTTCATCCAGTGCCTCACGTGGCTACACTGACTGTGTAAAGGACTGTAAATTCAGAGTCCCATGAGATAATGCTACAAGAGAAGTTTCTTTCATGCTTTTGTTTTGATTTTTCTGCTATTTAATAGTGTTACTTTTTAACCTGCACAGTGCCTAACTATGCTTTCACACTGATAAAAGACTTCTGGTACTTTGGAACCGAGACACTGAGGTAATTACTTTTTCCAGCACTTGCCATGAACTTGCATAGCTTTTATATCTGTTTCCCTCTTCAAAGTATCCCTCCTTCCTCCTTCAATATTCCCAAGCATATCTTGAATGTCCAAATAATTGTTTGGAAATTCTATCAAGGCAATATTTAAATATCAGATACTGTAACCATTTGGCACATAAGTTCCTTAGTTCCTACAGCTACAGATGTTATAAGAATATAGTGTGTGTTGAAAACGATCATCTTATTTTACAAACTTCATCTAGAGACTGTAGAATCTATAAATTCATGTTTATAGTTTAACAGTAAAGCAATAATTGTATATCTTATGTGATTTCTATGGTTATTAAATTATTTATATGATGGTGAGCAAGCTTTCAAAATCTTCATGTAATGAAGATGTTGCAGATGTTTTGTCAGTAGCGGACTCCTGGGATTCTGATACTTCCTCATCAACTGCTGGTCTCTGTTGGTTTTCAGGTTTTATGTGGTTTTTAACAGGTTTTGGCTGAAAAAAAAAATTATATTTGATAGAGCAATACGCTAGAGAAGTTGCATGGTGGGGCAGGGAGGGAAAGCTCTGCTGAGCAGGTTGATGGGAGATTTAGACCTTTGGCTTTCTAGAAGCCTTTAAGAACAGCTACAGGTGCTATCAGTCCTCATAGGAATAGGTACAGTAAACTCAGAGTTGCTGTGTCTTGTGCCCAGTTTCATTTGAGAGGTTCGTGGGAGTTTTGTATGATACCAAAGGGCATGAAATACGGCATAATATGGTCTGGCTGGGATTCTGCCAAAACCTTCCCCCATGTCCAGGCGTGTTCCTGAGGGAAACTCAGGACAGGTATGTTAGGTCAATCTTGCGCATGTTGAGGACCACAGAGAAATACGGCCATTTCTTTACTCCACATCTCTCCTTTCTCTCTGAACAAATTATCTAAAAGAATTACAACATTTTCAGGTGAAACTAAACTAAATCAAGGGGCTAACTGTAAATTTAGGTGATCAGATTGTTTTCAGCCATGTGATTCAGGCCATTATGCCTCCACTGTGATTTAATACTGAATGGAAAGGGTGAAAAAGAAAACAAAACCAAGTACTGGCATCTGGGAGAGGTAGTGCAAGCTCAGAACAAGGCTCTGGAAGAAATGGGAAATGGGGAGCTAGAGCTCGAATGACAGTTGTGTTTGGGGAGATCTCAAATCTCTTGAGGAACTGAAGTGAATCATATTAAGTCCTCAGTCTTTGTTACTGAGTCAAAATGCCCTCCCTTGCCGTATACCACTTTGCAAAATGTAATCTTTCTGCTATGCTACCTTGCAGTGAAAGATAATATCGATATTTTGGTGGTTTGAAGTTAAATAGTATGTTTTCAGATGGCAAATAGTTGCACCTGTGCAACAGAAGCCACAACGAATTACACTGCTTTACAGAGGTAAAAATTATTAATTATAGGCATTTAGTCAATTCCATATCTGCCTAGTGGAATTTATTCTGGAAATACAAAAAAATGTATGAAGATCTGAAAGATGTTTGCAGTTTAAATATTGCATACAGCCTGTAGTGTAACAGTTTAACTGCTTCAGATAAGGGAGAACACTTTGTATGTTTATATGCACACGTCTCTGTGTTTATATGTATATATCAATATGTATGTGTGTATTTACATATAAAACAATATATAAAAGACTCCAAAAGAAAGTCTTACTATTTCAAGGTGAGATCAAATTCATTCTGTTCAATACTTTTATTACCTCCACAGCTAATGAAGTACAAAGTCTGTATATCAGCCTGCTCTCAAAGCTGCATAGTTGACATTTACCCACATATATGACTTAGTATGAAATTCTTGAGATAAAGCAGTATCTTTGAAAGCCTTTCTAGATTAGCTCAAGGATCAAAACTGACACCCATACGTGAAGTCTGAAAGGTTTGAGGAGGGCTGAGTTTCGGTTCAGGCCTCTCTCTAGTTAAAAATGTAATGAGTGGGTCAGCTGTAAAATTAAATGAAGATGCTGTAGCATCTAAAGAGGAACTTCTTTCTTTAGCAGGAATATTAAGTGTGAAATGCCACAGCTCAACAGCTAATTTAAAGAGACAGTCAGCACTACTACTGACAGTGCCGTATTCTAAGTGTCTCTGGCTATGGGAATTGCTCATGCTTTTAAACTACCATCTAAGTGCTCTGCTAGCTTGATGTAAAATCCTCCAGTCTGTGCTCGCTCCCACCCAGGAGACCTTGAGCACTTGAAGATTTAGTCCTACAAAATAGTTTTAATTCTTGAAGTAGGTTCTATTTTAATGTGGATATATATGTAAAATTAGAAAAAGTACAATTGTGTTGCTGTATCATGTATTCAAGAGGTCACATACAAGACAAATACACTTTTTTTTAAACATAAATGCAAAAAATTTGAAGAAAAAGATTTTACTGTTCAGTAAAATATCTGTCATTATATGAACAGTGCATATGTTCCTAGTTTGGTTGTGAAAAAGTGAATTTGTAGTCCAGTGGAAATAAATGCAGTAAAATAAATCATGCATACCGAAGGGATGTTTATGGGAACAGAAATTACTTTCAGTCAAAACCCCTCAAACACGTCCCCACGATGTGTCACAGGCAGGACAGGGCCGGCAGTCCAGTGCTCGCAGTGAGACTGAAGGTGGTGCCATTTACCCAGTAAACCCCTCTGAAATGCCCGGGCTAGCAAATGTACCCAGGCATTTCCTAAATTCTTAACAAGTGATGAAGTTTATGATGAATGCATGTAAGCGAACTTAAACAGTAACAGACTTTGCCATTTTTATTTTGTAAATTTGCTTAAAATTTAAAAGTAGACACCTGATCCTGGTTTATTTGATCTAAGCAGGTCTTGATTTGTCAGGGGTAAGGAACATTTTATTTCCTCTGACAAAGATGAGTAAAAGCTGTGCTTGTGTCTAAAAATCAGTCCTATAGTCTTGATTCATCTGAATAGTGATGTGCTGAGATGCTTAAAGTTGTAGTCACATGGTTTATAAACTGTATTACTTTGCTTAGGAATATCAAGTAGGGGTTGTGGATGGTAATTATTAATTTCTGAACAACAGTTGGTATGTTCTGTTTAAGTAAAAGTCTCTGCTGGTCATGGGGCCTTTTTGTTATCAAGAGGAGCTCAGGGTGATGCAAGAACCTATAAAAAAAAAATTTAAGTACATACAAATGGAAAAGTGGAAGGTGACACTGATGAATATATTATACAAGTAAGAACCTGTTCTGAATCATAAGCAAAGCAAAGGAATGCAAATTTATGCCGCCATAGTTAGGGGCAACATTTTAAATATTATGACAAAAAGAATTCTAATGGTATTAAATACAGCTGGTAAATTTGTCAGTAAGGGCAGAAAAAGTGAGTTCACCTTACTGTGGTTTGGAAGCCAAATTAGGAAATGTTTTCATATCTTAAGAAGTTATATTTTCTAGTTTTGTTTCCAGACGATGAAGAGCACCTGTCATAACAGCACATCTGGGTAAATTGTATCCAAATGCTTTTAGAAGAGTTGGCCAATGAATTCTCTCCAACATGTAATATTTAATTATTTTATGGGGATGGGGAAAACAGAAGCCGTAACAGTGCAAGTTAATGTAATATCCATGTTTGAGAAGAAAGGAATGATTTAGACAATTGATAATGTGTGTGAGCCTGCTACTGATTTTTGACAGAATTGTAGAACAGCCAGTACGCACTTAATTATGTTATCCTTTGTCCTTAATTGATATGGCATTTATTGACATAAATTGAAACAGGCTTGACTCCTGTTTCTAATAGCCATTGTTTGTGTATGCAAGGTAGTATTGCTTATTGTGGATTTGTACAGTGTGTGAGTTACCCAAGCCAGTGGTCTCCAAACTTTTTGACTGAGTCCCCTAGCAGTAAAAAATGTTTGAGCACGCACTCACAATGTATGTACATATATTCATAAATTATATACATGTACGACTGAAGTTCTAAGATCATCTTCCCACACCCCAATGGATCATGAAGCAAACCCCCTGGGGGGTGTGCACCCCACTTTGGAGACCACTGGTCTAAGCAACTAGAATCAACAAACCCTCTCGGTAGATGTAATTCTGATAGTTATCAAAACATAGCTGTAAATTAGAATTATTGTAGAGCAGGTGAGTTTAAGTGGAGTCATAAGGATGTCACGCTACATAAAATTTAATATTCTGGTAAGAAAATAATTGTAGTATCTGTAGATGACACAAATACAGGGCCAAAGAGGACAGCTATAGCATAGTTTGGTCAGTAGAGCACAAGCAAACGATATGCATATTTTTTGATACATTCACATGTAAAGCTGAATGTCTGTAAACTAAGGTTGAAGCCCACACTTAGAAGGAAAGGGACTCTGTCCCAAGGAATTGGTTCTGTAAAGGTCCAGGGAGACATGTTGAGTAATTGCAAACTGGTAAGAGGCAAACTAAGCTTTGGTAGAGACAATGTCAACTGATTTGCTCTGAATGTTTTCAGCATTTGGGAAGGCTGAAATAATTTTGGTAGCTTCTAACTTTGGAAACTGCTAGGTCTAGGATATGTTTTCAGATATCAGGACAAATTGCTGACGAGATTCCTATTTTCTGTTCTCTCTAGACAGTTTCATCAATAACTCACTGCACATATGGTGAAATTTTTTAGAGGCAATTACAGATATGACATACTATACACATGGTTTTAGAGCGCCATTTCATCAATTGCTACTTGAAACAAATGACTTCATGGCCTGGTGGTGCACTTAGAACTGAAATCTTAAACTGCAGAATAAGCACTGGCTGAGGGCTTGAGGACATTTTTTTCTTTTTTTTTTCTAATAATTTCCTTTAGTGACAAATCAAAGTAGCCCTTATTACTGCTTAAGACTAGGTTTTACTAGCTGCCAAGGTAAAATAAATCTGTCTAATTAGAATAAATAAAGCATTTTTAGCTGTAATGATGTGCAAATGCCTCAAGAATTCTAACTTAACTCTTAGTGAAGAGCCTTGTAGCGTACCGGGGCCGTGATCCCTCGTGCAATGGAAGTGTTTACATTCAAACAGGACTCTTTTGCTTTAGTCTGTCTGAGCATAGACCTGCACATCATACTCTTGCTTTGGAAGGATGATGTGCTGGACAGTTGCTGCAAGGATTTGACCTCTGTGCATTCTAGATATATATGTAAATTAATGTTATGTTCCATCAAGTACCAGATTTGACTGTTGCCTTATGTATGCACACAGAAAGGACTTGGTGCCAGCAGGCAGCATCTGCAAGTTCCTTATTTCCTCTTTGGTAATTTTTAAAACTTGCTTTTTTTAAACTATGCTCATTGGGCACCCGAGATGCAAACTGCCAGTTGTACTATGGATATCTGTTTCTGACGGCTCCCTGTCTCCACTGTAGTTTTTGTGGTATGTTTATGTATATAGCTGTGATTTGTGCAGAGTTTGCACCTGCTTTGCAGAAATGCAAACTGATCCTATTTTTTGATAAAGTAAGAACAGTCTGTGAGCAGAGTGCCAGTTTAGAGCCTCCTGTTTCATTGCTGTGCTCCACAATGGGCTTTCTCTGTCATTATCTGAGCTTTCAGTGCAATAGGTCTCCATCACTAAAATGGGGGGGTAATATCTTTCTCACACAGTATAATTAATTCTGAATACCCTAACCCAAATTGTTTTACTTTAACACCAAGCTTAAGCATTGCTAACTTTTATTGTTTACATCAGTATGTTCATTATAAAAAGAAAAAAAAAATCCATCTTGGAGGTCCTGAGAAGTTTGATATCTCCATAGAGATGCCAACACTGAAAGTGCTAAGCACTGTTATTGGTGGTCATGGCACCAGATGTTAAAAATACACACCTGTGTGTGATGTGTCCTTTGTTTTAAGTTCAGTTTTCTCCTAACATCACAAAAAAGTTAAAGTTTATTACCTTTCTCAATATATGCAACAGAATAGGTTTCTTATTGTGAAAACATGGGTGAGTTGCTGGTTTTGCCAATTCATACACCAGTGAAAAAGCTTTTTGAAGAGCATGAAGGGAACATTAATGCTATTCATTTGCTAAAGGTAGGGAGAGGCTGCAGATCTTGCAAACTCATCACAGAACCATTTTCAATAATATTTTTTTAGTGTGGCCATTTCACTTTTCTCTATACGTCTTGCAACGATACTCTTAGTCTGTTTTCTACTGACACACTTGATATGTTCTGTAAAAAAATGAAGTTACAGGTCATGTAGAGTTAATTGGGAACTGAGTTATTTCCATAGGTTACATAAAGATCACCATTTAGAAACAAAAATAGAAAAGCTGCCCTAATGTTCACTTCAGTCCTGGACTTTTTGAATAGCTTTGACTTCTGTCCTTTGAAAGCTACATGAGGCTGAAGGATGGCTGTTTGAACTGATTTCTCATGAGATTTTGAAAATATGTCTATGGCAAAGTGTAGTGAGCTGACGTAATGAGATGACACCAGACCAATCTTACCTTTATCTTGTTAACATAAATACCCTTTTTAAAATACGTATATTTTTATGAACTGTGAATTAGTATTATTCTTCCTGTATTCCTACCCTTCAACTGACTGTTTGGCACGTTTGTAGGAGGGGTATTTAAAGGTGGCCTGATTCCAGAACAAATAAATTCCTATTTGCTGTGTATCTCAAGCATTTGTCATGATCCAGCTCTTTTACTTGATTCAGCAAAGCTCTAAGGACATGCATACAACCAAATATACATAAATGAGTAGTACAGACAAAGGAAAGTTAGGTACTTTCTTTAGTAGCTTACTGAATTTATGTATAACACCAAGTTTCTTAAAAGCAAGTTTAGAAAGAATGGACTGGTAAAACAATAAATCATTTTTTCTAACAGATCAATCTGAAGAATTGATATTTTTAATCAGTGTAACGACTGGGAAGAGTTATATATATATATATATGCTGGATTTATGGATTATAAACTGCATTCATCAAGAGGGAAATGGAAAAGATGTTGTTCTTCCTGTCCCATTTGTCATGCTAGTATTTATTTCCAAAGAGCATTTACTCCTTTGGAAAGAGTGCAACAGCTTGAAAGTCATCAATGTCTACGTTTTCTTTTCAAAATACATTGAATATTTTTTAGCAACAGCTCCATCTCTATCCTCTATCAAAGTTCATGCTGGGTCTTTCCTGGTGCACAGATACACCTCATGAAGTTCCTTAACGTAGGCAAAGCATGATGCTATGATATAGCATTTATGGGAAAATGGGTGTATGGGTGGTGCAGGAAAGGGGACCCATATGCATGAACATATGCTAAAACTCATGAAGACCTGGGAGTTTTAATAGACCCCGAGTCTGGTGTCCAGCCCTTCCATCCATTGATAGAAGGAGACTGAAAGAATGATGCTTGCTGAGGCCAAACCTATTCCTGACACTTGTAAGAAGTAAACTATAGCGAAAGATACTGCTGGGTGATGAGTAACCACTGAAAGCAGCAGCAATTGTAGGAAGGTAAGACTGAAATGGGAGTTTCTGGGCTATCAACACTAATCCCTTCTACTTCAGGCAAGCATGTTGTATGTTTTCGTCTCATAATCCAGTCATTTTCCACAGTTTTGCTGCTCACGGAGCTAGAAATCTTTTTCTTTCTATCTTAACTCAGTTCCAACTTGTGCACATTTCTTCTTGTGCCAGTACTAATTTTTCATTTCTAGCCCATATGCTCACCACACCAGTATGCATTGAAAAAGCAATTCTTATCCTTTTTCAGGGCTCTGCCAGACTCAGTGAGCCAATTTTTTGCAGTCCACAGTTGCCAGAGAAGCTTTCCATTTCTTCAGTCATCCAAAGAGGCCTTCTTTGCACCCAGGGCAAACTTTGATTTACTCTTCCTTAAATTTGGAAGACCAGTGCAGTCATTCTAACTGAGGTCTCACCTGTGTTTTAAAAGCATATTGCTGAAGAACAGGCATGGCAATTAATTTTAAATAAGCAGCAAGAGCAGCGAGCGTTCCCAGAGGGAAGCAACTTGGTGCAAGTATCTTGCTGGAGAACTGGGGACAGCTGACAATGAGATGACTGCTTACACTGTTTTCTGAGGCTTCCACTAGAATGGTTTCTTGCCAGCCTGCCTTTTGGCAGTCTGACATGAATATCTTTAGGGTTTTTTTAATGCCTAACTTGCAGGCTTTTCCTTATATTCCTGCATCTTGGATTGACAGTTATACTGAAAAAAGAAACAAACCCTTCCCCACGGCACAAAACTTTTACAACTACTAGTTTGATGCTTCCAGTAAAGGTACCAAGTAATACACCTTAAAATCCCCATAGTAATAGTATCCTGCCTTATCTGTTTTGCTCAGATTTTTAGTGCTGTGGGTATCTGCCAGGGAAGTACCATAAACACATAATAAACTGTAGGAACAGCAGGAACTGTGTATATGTACGTGTACATATGCACTTATTTAGAAATGCAATCTTTTTATTCCTTCATTTTAAATAGATTTTAAGAAATGCTGTCTTGAAGAACTTTGGAAATAAATTTGATCTTTTGCTTCAAAATATCTCCTTTTATCTAAGGAGGTGGTGCATAGAATTAGCACAGAAGATAGACGACAACTGTGTTGCTGCAGTCTGCTTTTGAAAGAGTTTCTGGTGATGTACTCAACATTTGTGAGGTTTTTCTAATGGAGAGAAGTACTTGAAAGAGATGCTGACACTACTGTTAGCAAGCAAGTGAAAGGGAAAACTATGGTCAGAAAATAGAGGCTGCTGCGTAACTTTTATATAACATAGGCAGGTGACAGAGTAATTCTACGAGTGCTTTTGGCAACTTCTAATACCAAAAAGCCAAACGCCAGCGGTGTTTGAATGACAAACCAGTCATACCTGTTAAATTAGCCATACCTCCCAAGTTGGATCAAGTATATAGAAATACGACTGCCTGGACCACAAGGCTGTCTTTCTCTGAGGAAGCTAAAGGAAACAGAAGGCTGGTTCACTAGGTGTGCTGGTAAATAATGTGAATGGCATAAAATGCCATTTTGAGTAGTTGAAAAAGGTGCTTCATGCTCTTATTAAATTTGTAGAGCCCATGTTTAACTTGCACGTATATACAAGTCATTTCACTGTACTTGGAAATGCATTTAGGTACAATTTGTGGCTGCTGTAATTTCTAGAGTTCATAGAACTGCTGTGTATTTGTAGATGTGTAACATGCTATTTTGCTTCCTTACACTTCAGATAGATTAAAACAGAAAGGCTAATGGACAAATGGTCTGTAGTCTAGATGCCAAGTCATTGCTTAATTTGTCTGACAACCCCACCGTATAGTCTGTGGCAAAATACAGTGCTTTTTGAATACTCTCCTCTACAAGGTACAACAGAACTGATTTCAGAAGGAAATGGCTCTTTTTATATGTCATTGTTGTCTCTATTTGTAAACATAGATTCTGTTGCCAGACCCATGTGATTTCATTTGCTATGTGATCTCTGATTTCATAGATCAAGTTCTTTAACATATTATCATATGCTATATGTAACGTAACTATTGAAAAATCAATCAAGTTGTCTTAAGCTTTTGGGAGGGAGGGTGAAGAGGAGGCTACAGTTAAAAGCCCATCAGCCAGAAAACACAAAGGGTTCTGGTGAAGTAAGGAGCACTTTAACTACCTGGTTCATCTGTATTTCAAGCAATTTTGGTATTGGGGGAAGTACTCTTTTTTTTTTTGGCAATTTTTCTAATAGTTTTTAACTATAATGCACTGAAACTCATAGGTTTCTAAAAATAACTTCTACATCATATCTTGTACGTGTTATTAGGCATGTGAAGGTCTGTTCCTGAAAGGAGGGGGAATACAGCTTAGTGAGCAGTCTGTATGCAATTTTGGGAGATAGAAAGTAGAATTCTAAATACTTTTAAAATATTGATACTTTTAATGGATTTCTTTAGCTCTATTTCCCTACCTTTTCCTTTTTGTAAAGATGGAATTTTACTTAATAGGAGGAGGAAAAGGGTTATTCAAAGTGAATAAAAATTAATTATTATACCAAGGATTGAAAGTCAAGAGACATGAGTTCTATTTCTAGCTTTGCGGCTGGCTTGTAATTGCTCTTTGGCAAGCGATGTCATAGTGTGACGCACATTTAAATGGGCTCTGCCTACTAAAACAAGCAGTTCTTGGTCCTGTGCTGTGCTGCACGAGCTGTAGTGCTAGTATGTGAGGCAGGGCCGTGAACCAGATAGGGGAACTGATCCAGCTGGGAACTGCACACTCCCACCCCCAAAAAAACCCCAAACCCCAAAAACCAAAAAGGTGGTGATGGAGAAGGGGGTTATTTCTTCAGCCAGAACAGCTGCCTGATCCATGTTGTTGTGCAACAGCTCAAACATGCCAGCAGAAGGCATGTCAAAATGGTAACCTTACTGCATCTCATATGTCTTATCTGGAAAAAAGGGGAAGAAAATATTTGAAAATATTTTCTTCAAAATATTTATTTTTTGGATAATGTGGCTTCTTAAACTACAGAAGACTCTGGTCAAGTCAAACAATCCAAATAATTGTCCAGCAAAGCAAAAGCTGTCTACAAAGTTTTGAGCGTGAGTAGGCATAAAGACTGCACTTCTCCATCAATCACTTGGTGGGATAAAAATTATGTTACTTTACAACTACCCTGTAATAGACAAAAACATCCTGCTTTTAATATGCACATAATAAAAAAACTCCGAAGAGAAAGGCATTAGCACACAACATTTAATTCATCCTAGGTGGCTAGACTATTGTCTTCCAAATCATAATGAGGTATAACTAATTTTGTTGCAATCTATTGAGCTTTGGCAGTCTTCTGACTGCTGGGCCTTCTGTTGAAATAAGTCGAGCCCAGAACACCTAAGTGCTCCAATTGTTTACAGAGGTAATGCTGTTTGTAAGAAAATACAAGAATTTCTGTTGAACTTTACTTTTTTTTATGGTAGGGCAGTATTTCCCTTGCACGTTTTTTCTTTGGGCTATTCTTCATCTGAGCCTCCTTTGTCTAAATAAATTAGTTTAAAAAAAAAAAAAAAAGACTGAAAATCTCAACAACAAAAAAGCAAATCTGAATGATTTAGATTTAAAAACTTTTTTTCAAGTCAGAGTGATGTTCCCTGTGTGAAAGAGATGAGCTGCTTTTTCAAATTGGACCTTGGATAATGAATTTTATTATGAATCTCATTTTTTTTGTAATATGCTTATCTCATTTAGTCACAGTTGACTGTTAAAATTTGATATCATTCGTGACTGTATATTCATGGGATACAGCTTCTACAGATGATTTTCTGTAACTTGGATTTTGGACTAGTTCTGAGGAGATACAAATTAACAGTCTGTGCTGGGAAACCTTAACAAGCTATGGTTATATATGTAGACATCTTGAAAATTAAATCTAGATTTTGCTCATTTGTTGCCATAGGTGTAGAAGAAAAAAAAAATAGGCAAACTTGGGGAAAAGGATCAAATTCACCTTGTTTTCTTGAGTGAATAGTTGTATTAAAGTGGCATATTTCTGTAAGCAAGACAGAAGGGGGTTAGCCTAACATTATCTTGTATTGGAAGCACCTCATAACACAGCTAAAATAGAGCCCCTCCTTCACTTAGTAAATAAAGCATAACAGTAAATATAGCATAACATAAATAATCAGTCTGTTCCAAACGTAGTTACCAAGATGGTTAGTTCGAGTGAAAGGAAAAATCAAAGGAAATCAGCAGCAGCAGCAACTTTAATTCTTGGGGAGCACTTAAGGTGCGGTACCTGTAAGAAAGGTTGATGAGAGTCTTCCAAAAGCCCTGGGGAGAAGTGAGGAGAAGCCGGGAGCAAATGAAACGTGACAGGGAAGCGCCCTGTGAGAAGACAGAAGTAGCAAGAATGGAAGAGAGACCACTGTGAAGCGACAGTGAAACATCCCCTGGGGTTTTAGTGTAAATGAGCTCTGTAGCACAATAACGTGAAAGATGAGGAGCTAAGATCTGCAAAAGCTGAGCATCAGATCAGGGACTGTAAAACATACAATGCTTCCAGAGGTGGAAAGAGAGAATTCATGGAACTACCCTTCTTCAGGGAGATGCTGGAGTATGGATAAGTGATGAAGGAAGAATGGTTTACTGAGGATGATCAGCCTCAGTAAGAAAGAACTAAGTAGAAATTAACCAAATAACAGAGGTTAAATTCTTGCAAAAGATTTGGGTATTTAGAAACATGGTCTACTTGCATTAAGTCAGATGTAAGTACCTAATTGTTAGATCTCAATTTAAATTACACTGCATTGAAAATGTTATAACTATTTGATGCACTTCTTTAAACATATTTGTGTCTACATCTAAATCAGCTTTGTCTTTCAAATATTTTTTTTTCCTACAGTTATGACAGTTTTTCTATTAATCTCAGGCCGGTTTGTTTTGTTTATGATTACGCTGATCATAGCGTGTACAGACTGCAGTCAGGCTTGTCTTCATTGTCTCTTATCTTCCCCTAAATGTATACCCTGCCAGCAATTAAGCTTCCAATTGCGAAATAAGGAGAATGTGGTTAAGACTGCATCACTAAAGAAATGAACATATATCAAATAAACTACAGCAAAATGACAAGAAGTGTCTCTCCAAAGCCAGCAGTGATAATGGTACAAGTGGCTGTTACAGCCTCTGACTAAAAGAAGCCAATGGCTTTGCCCATAAATAGACAAATTGATCCCTTTCTCTGGAAAGGGACTCTCGTTCCAAACAATGGGGTAAGAATCATTCTCATACATGAGAAATGCCCCACATCACCCTTACGATACGCTGCAGGTAATAAAGGGTCTTTTAAAATGTAGTTATTAACATGCATAAGGAGAGCAGGATACAAACTCCAACTGGCATCAGGATTATTCTGCTGTCAAACTTAAGGCAGTTCAGCATTTGAAGACATACTACTTGTTTGTGTTTTATTTTTAATGAAGGAATGGGGTGTGCAGCAGTTCTCCATTTTTAACCAAAATTCTTGCCTCTGACTTTTTTTGCCTCAGTTTCCCCACCTTTGAAATATAGACAATGATAAAAGCTATTGCCTTCTTCAGTCGGCGGTTGTAATGGTCAGCAGCTTGTTCTTTGTTCTTTGAAGTATAAAATGTTTTATACCATTTCAGATGTAATAGCACCACAAGAGTCCTTGTCTGCAGAACAGGTTTTACTGATGTACAACTCAAACCTCAGGAGAGGAAAGCAAGGTACAAAGGTAACTTCAGCAGCATGACAGCCTTTGCAGCTTCCATGAAGCTGACCGCTACACCCCCACAGCACGTGGTTTAAGTCTGGTCTCTGGTCATTTACTAATTCTTCTGCAACTGAAGTGGCCAGTATGAAAAAAAAAAAATACATATAAAGAACAGTACATATTTGTCTCTATTACCCAAAGACATTAGTTTACATGTAGCACAGCACTGATAGAGTTTTATTTTGTTTCCCAACAGTTTCTCCTCTTTGCAGACTAGCTGGGAAGGTGTCAGCGTACAGGATTCATTACTGTTTTTAACGAAAGCATCAATGAAATCATCTTACTTGACGTTCTTGTATATCTCCATTGCTAGTGCTAAATTATTCCCAACAACATAGCTAAAACTGCTCTGTCTGTCCTCTAATTTCAAACCTTCTATGTAGTAATTTCTTACCACTTCTCTGGGCATTATTCTAAAGGTAATTGAAATCACACTGTATGTGACAGCATATACAGGTTACCTTCAGCTCTGTTTTGCCAGTCAGTAATTCAGAACAGAAAAAATTTGGTTTGAATTTATCTTAAAAATTAAATCATGTAAGATTATGGTGCAAAAATGGTAATCAAAATAAATTACTCTTTGAGAGTGAATTAGTTTCCTTCCTACAACCATTAGAGGCTACAGTTGTTGTACCCGGCAGGTAACATTTGCCTAGAGTTTATCTGCTTTTATTAATATGCTTATGTAATACATAGGAAAGATCTTGTGGATTTGTGAGGGTGCCAAGACCTTTTGCAGCTGTAGCTATGAGCTAGAGAAACATTCTTGTTAGGTGCTAGAACCAGGAAGCCTTGCACTTTACCTCCAATCTATTAAATCCATCCCAGTCATAGTAACTTTTAGGCCAGACACTGCAGTGCTAAATGAGGTAGACTAAGCTGGCATATTTGGGCTCTGGAATGCAATGAGTGGTACTGGAGGACCAAGGCAATGCTTGGCTTTGATCCAATGTATGGGACTAAGTTTTCCCAAGAAAACAAGTGTGCTTAATGGGTGTTAGAATTGGTTGGTCTCTTTTTACTTTTGTGTAGATCGCAGCAATGGTCACTGATAGCGCAGCAGGTATGTTGGCTGGCGTGATTGCCAGACTGCTTGTAGACAAGGCAGTGCTTTTATAAGACGTGTTCTTGTTGGGGAAGAACTTGGAATTCTTTCCTTGGCATGTGTTAAAATATGAAATAACACACACTGTATGTTTTGTATATGCACGTGCATGCCTGAGGCAGTGTCAAGAGGGCTTGTCTGTGGATTTTGTTCAGTGGCTAAACAGAACCAAAATTGTCCATCTGGCACCTTTCACAATCCTGGAGGTGGCAGGCACACAAAGTGTAAACTATACAGATGAATTGTACAAGTTCAAGTGGAGAAAGGAAGCATAATGCATTTAAGATTAATGCCCTTTCAGCTGCAAATTGCAATCTGCATCCATTCAAGGCAAAACTTCCTGGCGTTTTATGTTGTCTAAGGGTCTGGTTTAGGACAAGGATAATTCTGATAAATGCAAATGAGTATTACCCTGATTTTACAGAAGTAAATAAAAGTAGGATCAGAATTATGTGATCTTGAGCTTTTTCAGCTTTGACTTTCAGAGAGACTTACCTGAGAAGGTGCTAGACGTTTAGCTCGTAAAAGAGGGGCAAATGATGCTATGTAAAAGCAAACCGGCCACTTCAGTGTCATTCATGCAACTTTTATCAGTATTTCTGGGAACACTCCTTTTCCTGAGGCCACAGAGCCCTTTTGGCTTCCTCATGCTCCAACTGTTTTTCTCATGCATCTGTGCCTAATCCCAGGTGTCTGAGCTCCACAGGATGATGTTTTCTGTCTTTGAAGGTCAAAATCCTCATAGTGACGTCACAACTGATTTGCTTTAAAACAGGCTGAGGTCACTAACTATTAGGAGATTTTAAGTAGAAGGCCTGAGGAAAAGCAAATCAACTCTTATGAAATGACGACCTCCTCCATCTCCCAAACCAAATTGAGCAGTGCAGTGAAAATAACGCAAAGAACCCAAGCTGTTCCCAGAGTGTAAAACTGATCAGCTCAGAAGGTCTAACAGAGTAGAAGGATGAACGCCTTCCTCCAGTCAGCCTCCAGCCAGCTAATTAGACAACCTTGTACCAAAAGATTTCTTCCCAGATCCAGCTGGTCTTGAAGCATGCAGGCTTGATAGTCTTTTTTATTTTATTATTGTGAGAGTAATATAAAATGTTCTTACCAATACATATTTCAATAATATTTTGCACTTATTCAGCATCTTTGCATTGAAAATTTCAGAAGTGCTTAACAGAACAGAGTGAAAATTATCTCCCATTTTTCCACAAGGAAAGCTGAAGCAAGCTTTTAAGGACTTCTGGTGTTGATTTTGGAGAGGCGGCACACTCAGATTTTGAATTTAGGCTTTTTTTTTTTTCCTCCTGTTCTCTTTTTATCTCTGTACTGGAAAGCCATTCCAGAGGTAGTGATGCAAGGCCTGGGTGCAGGAGGCTGCTTAGCCTGCATGATCCTCCATTCACTGGGAAGCTCTGCATAAAGTTTTGGCTTGTGTATGTTTTGACCTTGAACCCTGGAAAAGAGAGCTTTCTGTTATTTGATGACAAATTACATGACAAAGATGATGAAGGAATCATATGGCAGGGAAACTGTCACGGATCCCTTTTACGCAGAAATGTGCTGAGAAGTGTCTCTCTGGACACACTGTCTTCTAACAGAAAGATCTCAAGTAGGGAGTCAGTAAAGAGAGATTCTGGTTGCACTGGAGATCTTGGAATTATGCCAAAGGAATGCTTGGGAACGATGAAAAAAGCGAGATAGGAGCCCAACACACAGGCGTGCTTGTATATCCTTTTAATCCCTCCATATTTCCTGTCCGAGTTGAATTATCCTCCTAATGTTTTTGTGTGGCCACGTTTACATGTTGGAAACATACTGACTGCTCGCAGCCATCGCTCTGCAGTGAGCTCACTTGGCTGCATAAGGAATTTGTCCGAAAATGCACATCAGCAGTCTAGCCCTTTGAATGCGCTATTTCTGTCTCGTAAAAAGCATCCGCTTCATGCATCCCTGCAGAGGTGAACCGAAAGGTTAGAATGATACAAGGGAGCGTGTGGGGAGGAGCGAGTCCCTGTGACAGCAAACCATAAAGGTCTCCCGTCAGCGAGGAGGTACCAAGGGGAGAACGAGTGCACAAAATAGGGAAGGAGGGTGAACAGCCTACAGATGACGTGCGTGGTTTGATATGGGGGGGGAGATTGACAGCCTGATATGACAGTCTGGTTCTCAGATACTTTGCAATTTACTGTATGGTATGGTTTGTCAAAAGGGGAAAACGTTGTCTGTCTACCCTGAATCATGCTTAACTTCTGCCGTACTTCCCAGTTCTGGAAAGGGTTCCAGTCCTCCTCTGTTGACAGACTCTGTGAAAGTAACCATTAGCAATACTATCCCAGAAAAATAATGGAGCTGAATGAAATAAAGTAGTTTTATGATCAGAGGAGTCTGGTAAGTGAAGCAGTACACAGTAACTCTTTCTCAGATTTAGGAAAAGGATTGTAGAAACCCTTAGGCTCCAAGTTCAGTCCAGCTGAACTCGCGGCATTTCCGTCCCAAACAGGGCCACTTCCTTATCCCTCAGGCTAAGTACAGTCAGTAGCATCATGTAGTCAGATACTACAATAACACATGCTATCTGGATATCTGACAGGTAGGAAAAGCTGCATGTAGTACTTCATATATTATTTCTATTATGCTGCTAATATAAAGCTCCTAATCTACCACTGCATCCAGAAAAGTAGTTGAGAATTTTTGTGTTCAAAAATTTACCTTTTCAAGGGATATCAAATCCTCTGGCAAAATAGTGGAAAAGATCTAGCATTTGGTTGAACAGATCCTGGTTTACTTTTTTTCATTACGTGTCTATGATTTGCTGCTGTTCGAACCATGGCAACTAGTGAGCATTAGCTGGGGCTGGCTTGGCACTATGGGCTGTACTGAGACTATTCTAAAGAGCACATGAACTTGAGTAAAAGCTTAGCTCAAGTTTCGTGAGGTAGATGGAAACAGTGTAAACAGTGTTGCTTTTTTATGTAATTTATGATTTTAAAACCTAAACTACGTTGGGCTGCCCTACACAAAGAAATATCAGCAATCTAGCCCATACTTTGGGTTTTATTTCAAGATGCATTGAAAACGCCGCAGTAACAGCAAACACAGAATATGCATTTCGGTGTTAAAGGAGATATTCCTGCAAAAAAGAAGAGATGGGGGAAAATTGTTACCTCTGAAGGCTGGAGGAGCCTGAGCGATAAATTTTTCAATGAAAGCTACTGAGCACCCATCCATGTTGTTACAGTCAGGCAGAGCTGCACTTCAGCACTTCGAGTGACATGCAGAAGTCTGACAGAGGCAATGGGCAGAGTTAAAGAAATACCGTGGGAGCTCGGAGAGGCTGGTACACATTCTGTCTGGTTCGGTGAAGTTTAAGAGGATAATCCAGGGGAAAAAAAAAATCATTAACAAAATTATGATTAAAAGATAAAATACTTTCTACTTAGGCATAAAAGTTATGCTACAGCATTTTGATGCTTATGCATCACTGGTATTGTTCCAAATTTTTGAGCTGTAAGTCGGTAATATACCCCGTTTTGGGCTGAGCAGTACCGGAGTTGAATATTACCTGAGAATGAGTATCAAATTTAGGAAGTGTTTTAGTCCTGGGAAAGCACACATAGCATCATCATTTTTATACAGCCTAGCATCTGCTGCTTAAGCTGTCTGATACATCTTGTAAGGCTGAAGAGGGCACTGACCTTGCAGTGAGATTGCTTACTAGCCGGAATTGCCATAGAGCTGTGGTATGTCTCAGGGTACGCTCGGCTATGAAAGCTGCTGAGCAGAAGCTACAAGGTCCGGCCCATCACAGCGACGTTAGGTAAATTTGCTGATCAGTACAGTATATCAGTCAGCTAGGAGCCCTGCACTTCCCTGCTCCATAACGAGGCACTGACCCAGCTTCATCCTCCTGTAGGACCAGCTAGCTCTTTTTATGTTATTGCTGCACATCTACCGCAAAGGGAAACTGTGACAGCCCCACCTGGATGTTTGATTTTATTTATTCATGGCCCGTGGAACAATGAAGTCAGAGGTAGGTGAATGATGCAGTGCAGGAAGTTGCTGCAGCAGTAGCTTTGCTACAGAGATGATGATTTAATGTATCGGGCTAATGGTGGAGGAAAATATTAATAAATTCTGTTTGTGCATGTATTGGGTAGGAGGTGAGGCAAAACAAGGCTTTCTAGGTGCAGCAGATGACATTTTCTAATTATGTAGCTTTCTGTTATGCCTGAAGTAGTCATGTACAAAGGTTTTGCTTTCCTTAAAATGATAGAAAACCAGTCTTTTCAAAGCAAAGCTATCCATTTAACTTGCTAGAATTAACGGAATGTCGTGTTTCATTGTTATAAATGCATATCAAGTTCTCAGCAGAAAAATAAGCATGTTAATCATTGTAGCTGATGTACTGTGTGTTATGTAGATTGCTAGCATCGATTCTAGACCGTAGGTTCAGGTTTCTTATTTGCGTTTAGTCAATCAAGCCTGTGCCCACCCTGAATCCCTTCTGGTGAATTTCTGTTGATTTTGTTGCTCAATGTATTTATTCTTCTTTGTGTATCTGCTTTTAAATAAATCATCAGAAGGATAAACAGTCCTACAGCAGAGGGAGCAGAATGTTTCAGGAAGCTAAATGCTTCTGTTAAATCACATGCAATCTATGCAGTTGTTAAAGGAGGGGTTTTCATGCAAACCATGAGTATGTTTCGGGTTTTTAAAAAAAAACAGTCTCATGCCTGCCTTGTACACAGGAATGTGTGGATTCGTAGGACAGACATGTAAATAGATTCTGAAGAGTTCCCAAAGCACAGCTCTTGGACTGGCCTGTGTGTTTGGGTGTTTTGTGATTATATAATGGATAGCTGGAGCATGTGGATGAAGTGGCTGAGAGTTAGGGGGGTTAGTTTATTTTTGTATATCTCTTAGTATATGTAATACATTTCTTGTGCTTAACAGTTTTTTAAAACAAATTTGTTAATTCATGGCAGTGTCCTTGGATTTAAAAGGTATTAGATTAATGGCAGTAGATTAATATCTTTTTATTTTAATCGGGTATTAATTGTTGCTATTTTTTCCAAGTACCAGTTACTTTAAACTGCTTTGGATTTGGTTTGACTGTGTTCTGCCAAAGCTGATGAATGGTTAGAACAAGCGAAGCAGAAATCGGGGCTGCCACCAGCACCCGGAGCAGGAAGTTGCGAGATTCCCATTTAGAACCCAAAGCTCTCGTGTGTGCTGCTTGTCAAAAAGTCAATGCTTTTAGTCTTCACACAGTAGTTTGATTTGGAGATGGTTGTCCTATGGATCTTTTAATATCTACGTACAGTTGGAAGTAAAGGAATGAAAACTACCCTTAAGTCATAAGCCTCGTTAAAGTTAAAATTCATTGCCTGATTGCTGTTTTATAGGAATCTTTATAAACAATGAAAATACCTTGACTTATCATATGCTCGTTGATATCAATGTCAGCAATGTTTCTCTGCTATAGAATAGCTAGGGATGATATGAAACCGGTACATTTAGACCTAAGTTTTGTACGCTGTGAAGGTCCACTGGCCAACAGATTTGGGGGGGTCGAATCAGGCTGACATCTAAATACAGAATTTCTTTAAGCAGACTGAGAGGTGTCAGTGGATTAAAGGGTATTTGGGGGTGACAGCGTTTGTCACTTTGAGAAGGTCACAGGCAGAGAAATTCAGCTTGGCTTCCCATAAGTCTAAACTCTCCTATTCCTCCTGGTGCTTTGCTATGCCTCTTGTATAGCCCAGCACAGCCAGAAGAGGAATGTGGGGCACTTTTGTTTTCACCAGTCAGTTCAGTGCTTTGGAAAGTGTCTGCCAATGCGTGTGCTGGGCTTCTTAATAATGTGCCACTCGTCTTGGAGCAAAGTCAGTGTGCAACATCCGTGGGTCCGGCCACCAAATGAGAAACTGTTTCATGCCTTTTCAAGTGCTTGAGGAGGAGAAAAATACTACTAAATATTACTAAAAATGACTTTTTCTTTCACTAAGTTATCCTTTAGTTTTAAACATGGTACCATTTAAAGCAATAATGTAGCGTTTTTTTCCTAATTCTTTTTTCTGAAATAAATAACTTAAAACATTTTTTTTTCTCAAATGAGAATGGAAGATACTGGTTTGCAGCTTAAGAAGAAAATATGGGTCTTGAATTTATAAATGCATAGCTGCATTAGGACTGAAGTATTTGTGCTTGTAGTTATATACATGATTACACGTTTGAAGATCCAGAGTCTTTCACATGCCTGTTTTGGTTTTACTGTAACCTGGATAGTAAGGATTGTGCACGTTGGATGTAAAAGTTCTGTATTCAGTACACAAATACCTTGGGGGACTTAAGTCCTTCTTGATGAAATCATTATTTTTATAGAGGGTAGAGGGACAAGGCATGTCTCATTACTAGTCGAGTCACGCTCTTTATGCCAAAGGAACTCTAGTAAAAAGTGAATGGCCCCCATGCTGAACAGCAGTAAAGCAATAAACCCCTTAATTTACATATACACAGTTGCCAGTTCGAAACAGTGTTGGTGAAGGGCAAACGGTGCATCAGCAACTGCATGAAGTTGGAGCATTTTTTCATTACTCTATTAACAAATTTAGATATTTTTTTAAAAATGTAAATAACAGTAGTTTTGCTTTAATGTGCAGGCAGGGCATTGCTAGTTTGCTGCAGTACTGAGTGGTGCATTAGGCTGTTCAGCATCGTTTACGTTCTCCTGTGCTCTCGTGCTGCTCGGGGACAAAGGAGGCTCACGCTGGGGGCAACGCTGGGAATGAGGCTCTTGCAATGAAGCGAGTGAAAGGGTATTTTCTAGCGTATACCGGTGGTTAGCTGTGGGGGTATTGTATGGACAGCCATAATTTTTTTTAAGACTTTTACCTGTAAATGGCAATGCTGTTACAATAAGAAATGCATCCTAAGCGAGGACAACCAGGAGTTTCAGTGTACATTGAGGGAGCTGGAAGTTTAAATAGGTAAATGATGCAATTACAATGTTGATCTCCCAGTACTTTGACATGACTGCTTCCCCAATGCTTAGCCTTCAGAGTACTGAAAAGCTTCCGAAGGAAACTCATGTTTTCCAGGAGAGCATTTTTATTAAGGAAAAAAGCAATCGCAGGCAAGTTGGATCTTGTTTTGGGACTTCTCCCAGGCAGAAGCCACTGCATTTGTTAGAGGGGACTTCTTCAGAAGCAGAAACTTTAGATTTGTCAAAGTGTAGAAGGTTATCAGGCTGCTGTGCTGTGCCTATTGGATAATTAAATTGTCTCCTGAAGCATGAGAAGGGAGATGAAAGAAAAAAACCAAAACCAAAAAACTTTTTTTAAAAAAATACTTGCTTTTCAGCAAGACAAAACTATACGCCTGTGCCTCTTACAAGAAACAGCATAGCTGGCTACTTCCTCAAACAGCTACATTTGTCAAAGTGAAAAATCCTGCTGAAATTCAGTTTAATCCAGGCTCCTCATTCTTTTAGGTCTCTGAAAAAAAAATCACAGGCCTTATACATGTGAAGACTGAGCCACCTGGAGTTTAGTAAATGTTTTAGCCGCTTTGTTAGAAAGCTTAGTTTTCTAATGTGAACAGTGTGAACATGTACCAGGGTGATACTATCTGAGGGTTTTTTCAAAGCTAGTGTGTAGTAGCATTCTGTAATAGGAAGTACTAATCTGGGTGCTGACGGTCATTACTTGGTGTAGCAGCATTCAGAGGTACATGACTAGGATGTGGTTTGGAGAAAGGGGGAGGAGAGCTGAGTCTGCTGCCTTGTGTTATAATTTTTTCTATTGTGATATCTGCTAGATGTTCGTCTTGAGTTGCAATGAGAACTCCTTCATATTTAATATCAGGCATGAGGTGCCTGTGCCATAACCTTAAGGAAACTGAATTTCATGGACTCTCGATCAGAACCTTACTGAAGCCAGGTTTTCAGGGTTTCTTGGTTTTTGTTTTGTTCCACAAAAATGTAAGTAAATGCATTAAATCAGAAATACATAACTTTTCATCTTCAAATAATTTTTATAAACATTTACTGATTCATATGCACAGCACAGGCACCCACAGTACAGATGCAAATGTCTTCATTTTTCCAGATGGAAAGACTGAGGGAGAGGAAGGGAGAGAACGGTTTGTTCAGCTGCAGAGGAAAGTTGATATTAGAGGCAGAGTTAGATTCTAGAAATCTTTGTTCCCAATGCAGTGCTCTCACAGCTGCCTAGGAGCGTTGGACAGTATCTATTTCATGTGCTTGAACAGTGAGATAGAGAAATAAATTTTTTAAAAGTGTGATTTTGTGTGTGTGTGCATGTGTACGTGCTGTATACGTGACATCTGTAGAATGCGGTGTTTGGCAAACATTTTTAGCTCTTTCAAGTGAAACCAGATCTCTAAGTGAGTTACACTCAATGTCTTGCAGGCAATGCTGAATTGACAGTATTATTTAAATGGGTGTAATCACGTTCTACATTACAGCATAACTTACTGCATCCCACTTTTTTACTTGTGTTATTAAAATGCAGGGGAAACATAGCTGGACTGCCTTGAACTTTCAGTAATGAGCACAAGAATCAAAATAGCAGAAACAATTAATATTTGCAGACAAACAGAAAAAGAAAACTCATAAAAATGTATTTCCTAGTCTTTCCAATTTTCCCGAGCGTTAGTGCAATGCTGAAGTCCACTCTGCAGATACAAAAAGCATCAGCTGAACAACAGCTAAGCAGCGCAATTATATTGCAGGACAAAGGGGAGAAAACCCAACTTCTTGGGAGGCAAGGGGTTGATTATGACGACCTGTTCAGGCTTGAGGCAGATAGTTTAATACTGATGTTGTGCGCTCCAACAGTATTTTCCTAAGATTTAAGCCAAGAATAGAATCAATTGAGACAGTCTTCAAGGAAGCAATGAGCAGAGGAGAACATAGGGATCAAAGACTGTAGCTTCAGAAAATGGCCTGTTGTGCTGCCGTGCATTTATTATGTTACTCAGAGTGTGCAATAAAGGGTGTTGGTTCAGCTGTGTGCCCCTGCCACAGGGCTTCATCCAGAGAATATTTTTGGATTCAGTTCCAAAAGAGGGGGAAAAAATATACTGCCTTTTAGACACTGCTCTCTTTTTCCTTGTTTGATAACTGCTGCCAAAGTGGGCTGGCCTCAGATGTGTTTCTTTCCAGTGAAGGGCCACAGGAAAATATTTCCTGGTAATAAGACCTTACTAGTTGGATACTATCTGTAGGATATGTTAGTGTAACTGTGATGTTTTGTATCCCTTGATTAACATGATGAATAGACTAATGGAAAAATAAAACACTATTGCATTATCAGTAACAGAACTAATGAGATGGGAAATGGGGAGGGGAGAGCGACACCCTGTTTTTAAGTGTCTGAGCATAAGGCTTTTGTATCCCACAGAATAGCTTATCTGTGCCATTTTGCTCTTAAATCAGTGGCCCACATAAATTTCAAAAGCATTGCATGGCGATCGGAATGATAGTAACATTAGCCGGCTAATAGAAGTATGGAAGGCTGGGTGGAGAGGAATTAAGCCAAATAAAATAATTGCACGGTTAAATTTCACTCGGTTATCCTTTCCTCCTTCCTTCCCTTCCTGTTTGTGTGTTACTTTGAGTCCTGTTGTCACGGGACTCCTCTGTAATACCATTTGTTTTGTCACTTCATCCTACCCCAGTGCTTGCCCCGTACTTTATAGCTTACCAGTGCTGCTTGCTTGGCTGCTCTGTTAATCTCTTCACACTACACCACACTTCAGAAATTCTTATTCTCTTTGCTCAGCAAAACATACAACTGCAATCCAGCGTGCAAGTTCACCCTACCTAAACAGCACAATTGCTTATCTTGATCCAGTTACTGGCGCAAGCTTTGCACCACCTGGCAGCCTTGCTGGCTGGCGAGCTCAGCAAAGGGACCCAGAAGAAATGCCTCATGAGGAATGGCTTACCTTTCACGTGAGGAGAAGGAAGGCTTCGTGCAGTAGGGAGAGGAGCCCTACAGCAGATGTGTGTGCAGGGTCCCAGGCTGGAGCCGGCTCTTTGGGCAGGATCAGCTGCTGCTAAGT